>CM044958.1:10045832-10299136 GCA_024516035.1 Bactericera cockerelli | reverse complement strand
GGACTAAATATGATGGGGCTATTGTTATTCCGTTCACTTACATTTGACTGATAGAGGTGTACTGAGGGCAGACTCTCGATGTTGGAAGCTGGTAGTTCGAGAGCCTGCTCCAACGAAATTGAGGCTTGTTTTATACAGGGTTGGATATTAAGGATATACAGTGTGTAACAATGCTCAAAGCATTTTCTACCACCTAACCCTTAGCCTTAGAGTCTTATTATTTTGTGGTCACGAACTGCATGAATGAGGAAAAATTCGTGCGCTCGGTGGGATTCGAACCAACGGATCCATACACTACCTGGATTACCAGACTAGCGCGTTAACCACTTGACAAAAATGAAAATCGAGATTATCACACAGGCATACTGCTATTGAAAGATACTCTTGGTAGCATGTGATTTCTAAACCTTTGAGAAGATATTGATTTTTTATGTTTGGGCGTATGTGATATTTGCGGGATAATTGTAGCATACATGTGGCTTAAGTGTGCTACTGAAAACTTTGATAAAATCACTTACGCCTCTTTGACTTTCTAGCGGCGATATGTACTAACTAAAGGGCGGGGTTATTGCCTCGGGGGTAATCTCTTCCACCGCACCGTTATCGAGCTATCCGCCGCCGCCGCTCACCTGCCAGATGCAGCGGCGTCGAATTCCGCCCCTGGGCGTCGCGACAGTTGATGTTCTCCGGCGTGAGCAGCTTCTGAACCCGCGCCTGGTTCCCCTTCTTCGCGGCGTCGAGGAGGGCCGAGTTGCCCCGCAGCAGATCGGACACGTCCTGGTCGCCGGCCCTGACCAGGTCCAGGGGGCAGGCCCCGTCCCTGTTCTTCTTGCTCGGGTCCGCCCCGTGCTGGAGGAGGAGACGCACGATGTCCGCCTTGCCTGGGGGACAATAATAATAATAAAAAAAAGCTGTGGAAATCTCAAACATGTGGAACATAGAAAATGTAGAAACCATCATATCCACAAACGGAGTATTTCATCGCAGTTTCTACACCCACACTAAGAAAATCAACCTGCCCTTATCACTTGTACATGAAATGCAAAAAGCTGTCCTGCTCGAAAATTGTCGCCTGCTCCGAAGATTCCTGTCCCACTCATCATAATATCAACATCTCCTTATCAACAATTGAATACTTCTATGTTTGCTACTGCTAGCCCATAGAATAATATTTACTACCATATTATGTATAAATATGAGAAATAAAACGAATAATAATAATACTCAATGGCTAAATACAAGGATTTAGCCATTGAGATTGAGCGCATGTGGAGACTGAAATGCACAATCATTCCAGTTATTATTGGAGCGCTGGGGTGTGTACCAATATCATTAGAGAAAAACCTGTCCATGCTACCCGGAAAATTCAACCTGTCAGAGATACAAACCTGTGCTGTTTTGGGGACAGCTCATATATTACGGAAATTTGGAATTTAATTTTATAATGTAACCAATGTCTAAAAAATATTGTTTATTTTTGATGTTGGTTGTGACATACAGATATGAATAAATATATCTTGGTTATTTATGCCATAATAATATTATAATAATAAAGTCGCTGTGATTCCAAGCAGGAATCTGGACTTAGCTCACATTACCGCAGATGAAGTATAATAATAATAATAATCTTTATTTGTTTTCATATACATTTGAATTCCCATTACATCTCCATGAAGGTACTGTTGTACTTTTCGGGAGATGTAAGTAATTTTCCATCAAGATGAGAGAAGAATGGTAAAGCAGCGGTTCCCAACCCAATTGTATGTGGTACAAAGTCATATATATATATAAAAAAAAGCCAGCATCCGGTGCGGTCCACCGGATGCTGGCCGAAACTCAATAAATAATATTAGTTTTTTTTTTTAGTTTTTCTCTTTAGCTAAGAATTTATTTGTATATTTTTTTATTATTTTTTTTATTTATTTATGTATGACTTTGTACCGCATACAATTGTATATTTTGTACAAATAAAACAATAAATTAAATTAAATATTAAAATTTATGGTTTATGGTTGGGTGGAAGAGCTCAAGCAATTTGAGAATCCTGCCATTAAAAAAAAAAAAAAAAAAAAAAAAAATAGTGCAAAATAAGTACGGGGTCGGCCGCAAAATTGTTTTAAAAATATTATTGGGCCCTACATTTATTTAAACATACATATAAGGTTGGGAACCGCTGTGGTAAAGGATAAGATAAAGAGCTAGTCATGGATGATGAAGCTGTCTCATAAAATTGGCCATTTTGTGTGTAGTTATAACACAGAGGAGGAGTAGATATAACACGACAATAACAAATTAATCTTCTTCATATGCTTTTGAAGGTAATGACGGTAGCCATATTGTGTAGTTTCTCATGTGACAGGTTTGAGGTCACAATGGAGGAAGTAATTGACAACTCATAACGTATATCTCATGGATAATGAATCTGACTCATTTCGTAATGCCGCGTCTTGAGGTTGCCCACTCTACAACTACCCTAATTGTCCTCACGAGGCTAGGGTTGGCCCCAAAATCCAAAGTACAGATCAGAAAATAATCCGAATGCGCCGGGATTGGAACCCGGGTCACCTGGAGTGATCTGCTACATTCAAGTTAGATCCGTGTTTGACCTAATAAAAAATTATATGCTCTGTGTTTGAGCTAGTAAATTAACAAACACTCTGTGCTTGAGCTATTAACAAATACTCTATGCTTGAGCTAGTAAATTAACAAATACTCTGTGCTTGATCTAGTCAATTAACAAATACTCTGTGCTTGAACTAGTCCATTAACAAATACTCTGTGCTTAAGCTAGTAAATGAACAAATACTCTGTGCTTGAGCTAGTCAATTAACAAATACTCTGTGCTTGAAGTAGTCATTTAACAAATACTCTGTGCTTAAGCTAGTAAATGAACAAAAACTCTGTGCTTAAGCTAGTAAATTAACAAATACTCTGTGCTTAAGCTAGTAAATTAACAAATACTCTGTGCTTGAGCTAGTAAATTAACAAATACTCTGTGCTTGAACTAGTAAATTCAAAAATACTCACCCTTGGCACCGACCTCAGTGGCTTGATCGAAAAGGCAGCGGTCTTGTAACCTGGAGGTCGGTGGTTCAAGTCCCGGTTTCAGCGTAGATTTAGTAAAGCGAGTTTGAGTAGTTGTGATATCACGAAAATGATTAACACAAATATGATAACTTTTTTTTTTTTTACTCACCCTTGGCGGCGGCCTCATGTAGCGGAGTAAACTTCCACAGATCTGCCACATTTACGTTAGCTCCGTGCTTGACCAACATCTCGGTCACCTCATAGTGACCATAGGAGCAGGCATTGTGCAGTGGAACCAGGCCACTGAGAACACGAGATGAGTGTTTATTTTAATTAAATCTACGGGGAATTCTCCATTATACAAATGCAATGCAACACAAAAACTACAATAAAAACAATTAATATGACTAGAGTCCCATTATTCTAAAGTAGTCTTAATATTAATATTATTAATATTATCAGCCTCCGTGGCGTAATGGTTGTGACTACTGCCCGTAGTCCAGAGTTCCCGAGTTCAACTCCCGGCTGGGGCAGACTTTTCGAAGAAAATTCTGTTCCATCCAAACACGTGAGGCTGCCATTTCCGGCCCTACCCAGGCTGGGTGAGGTTAATGTGGGTAGCTGGTACGATTCCCAGCGAATGGAGGGTAAAACCCCCGTCCTAATCCAGGACGTTAAATCAAATAAAATTGTTGGCGTTAGGAAGGGCATCCAGCCGTAAAAAATGTGCCAAAACCAATCAACGTCGACCCTGCTTGAGCGGGATAAGACAGAGTAAAAGGAGTCTTAATATTAATATTAAGACTACTAAAGTCCCATTATTCCAGCAGTAATAAAATATTACTGCTGGAATAATAAGACTTTAGTATTCTTAATCGGCCAGTAATGGCAGTATAAATAAGGCGATATTATTATTATTATTATAATTAACTGAAAAAAAAAATAATAATAACTAGAGTAGCTGCTGTTTACATTAGTTAATGACCAGATCAAGATTTTTTTTTTCATTCAAGAAACTATTGTAAGAAATGGATAGTTTCTGTAAACAAATTTGTAAAAAAAAAAAAAAAAAAAAAAAAAAAACAATCACAATAAAAATTCTTATTTATTTACACTTTTTTTTTTAATACAATACAAACAACAATAAATTATTAACAAAGATAAAAAAAATTAACAAAATATTTACCTACAAAATTAAATGTACAATGTATTGTAATCCGGGGCGAAGTTAATGCCTTAGGCATTCTCTGCCACTTATGTCTCACCCTTTATATAATAATAATAATAATAATAATAATGCTTTTTCTTTGTGTTATTATGTCACAATTTTAGTGGGTAGCGCAGAATAATAGGACTTTACCACTTTAATTTACAATATCTTGTATTATTTTTTTGCCTAAGATTCTGCCACTGGTCGCTGCTTCACATTAAAGCAGCTACTCATTTTTCCTCACGAGGTATGAGTGGACCCCGAACATCCAAGTACAGAGCAGAAAAAATCCTCCCCCGCTGGGAATCGAACCCAGGTCACCATGTGTGCAATGCCACTTTATTAGTAGAACATATATACAGAGAAATAATGGACAAAAGTAAATATAAAAATGACAGTAATAATAATATAAACAAGAAAAAAATAAATAAAATATATACATATGTCCTAACTAAATAAAGGGCGGGGTTATTTGTCAGGCATTCTCTGCCACTCAAGTCTCTCCCTTTATCCTTGGAGTGCACAAAATATTTAAATTAAATGTACAATGTATTGTAATCCGGGGCGAAGTTAATGCCCGCGGCAATCTCTTCCACTCAAGTCTCTCCCTTTATCCTTGGAGTGCACAAAATATTAAAATTAAATGTACAATGTATTGTAATCCGGGGCGAAGTTCATGCCTTAGGCACATTCTCTGCCACCCAACCCTTGAGTCTCACCCCTTGTCCTTGGAGTGCACATCTGCGCCATGAGCCAGCAGGTACTCCACCACGGGCACCCGGTTGTAGCCGGCGGCGAAGTGCAGCGGCGTCGAGTGCCGCCCGTCCAGGTCCCGGCAGTTGACTATGTGGGGGCAGGAGGCGAGCAGGCGGGTCACCAGGGCGGTGTCCCCTAACTAACTATAGTCACCGTGGCAGAGTGAGTTAGCGCGCTAGGCATTGCACACACGGTGACCTGGGTTCGATCCCCAGCGGGGCAGGAAATTTTCTGCTCTGTACTTGGATGTTCGGGGTCCACTCATACCTCGTGAGGAAAAATGAGTAGTTACTTGTGTGAGTAACGACCAGTGGCGGCATTGCCAGAGTAAAAAGAAATTAATGTCATAGAATAATTCGAAATGTAAAGAAGGCTCTTAGTAATGCTGCGCTACCCACAAGAATTGTGAAGAGGCCTTGTGCTTCACCACAAATAAAACAATACATACATACATACATATGTCCTAACTAAAGGGCGGGGTTATTGCCTATGGCAATCTCTTCCACCCAACACTTAAACACTTAAGTCAATTTAGATACAAAGTAGGATCAATTTAGATAGGAATATTCTATTTGCGTAATTGCAACATTAATATTGTTGCGTGCAAACGGAATAAAAAAAAAAAAAAAAAAAAAAAAACTAAAGGTCTCACTCACCCCTTGTCCTTGGAGTGCACATCTGCGCCATGAGCCAGCAGGTACTCCACCACGGGCACCCGGTTGTAGCCGGCGGCGAAGTGCAGCGGCGTCGAGTGCCGCCCGTCCAGGTCCCGGCAGTTGACTATGTGCGGGCAGGAGGCGAGGAGGCGGGTCACCAGGGCGGTGTCGCCGCTCTTGCTCGCCTCCAGCAGCTGAGACTCCAGATCCACCACGCTCGGTGGCTCCTGGAGGAGTTTCTGAACGCTCTCGGCCGCCACTTGCAGCGCTGTGTAGCCTGGGAAGAGAATGCCAAAGCCATTATGACCACCCTTGATCAAACTTTGTTTATATTTAATTAATTATACCTTTTGACTATACCTTTACTATTGCCATTTTCCAGCCCTACCCAGGCTGGGTGAGGTTAATGTGGGTAGCTGGTACGATTCCCAGCGAATGGATGGTAAAATCTCCGTCCTAATCCAGGACGTTAAATGAAATAGAATCGTTGGCGTTAGGAAGGGCATCCAGCCGTAAAAAATGTGCTAAAACCAATCAACCTCAACCATGAGGTTGAACAACGTCGACCCTGCTTGAGCGGGATAAGACAGAGTAAAAGAAGAAGAAGAAGACCTTTTGACTATACCTGTATATAAAAAATTGTAAATAAAGATTGATCTAAATTGTTGAATAATAACGATGGGAGAAACTCGAATCGAACGATGGGAATAGAACTGTCCCGGTAGCTCAGTGGAAAAGGCGGCACTCTGTGAATCCAACGATTCTAGAGATCGCGGGTTCGAATCCCAGCCGGGACATGACAAGTTATCCTCCGATTTGGGATTTTTACCACATAATAATAAGTCGCTCGAATCGAACGATGGGAATAGAACTGTCCCGGTAGCTCAGTGGTAAAGGCGGCACTCTGTGAATCCAGCGATTTTAGAGATCGCGGGTTCGAATCCCAGCCGGGACATGACAAGTTATCCTCCCATTTGGGATTTTTACCACATAATAATACGTCTTGGGCTTACTGCTGGAATAATGGGACTTTATAGTCCTAATCAGGAAGTATCAATAGGGCGATATTATTATTATTATTTTTATTATAAAAAAACTCATGTGATCATTACACCCTGAAGGTCCAACACATGTAGAACATTAAACTTAGCTCCGAACATTAATAAAGTGTCTAAAATATATTAGTTACCTATCAAAGAAAAATACAGGTGTCGGCGCCATGACTGAGCAGTTATTTGTTATTAGGTTCATATTAGAAATCCAAAATGTTAGGTGGTATATGTTATATTATATAAAACTAGGATTCTTTTAAATTAAAAAATTAAATTTAAAAGAATCCTAGTTTTATATAATATTACATAATTATACATGACTGAGCAGTTCTTTCTTGGGCCTTGTCATCTCGTGCGGCCCAACACATAGCTCCGGCCCCTAGCACACTGTCTAGTATACTCGTATCTTACCTAGCAGAGACACGATACTGGTGTCGGCCCCATGGGCCAGCAGCACCCTGACTACTGGGGCCCTGTCGTCTCATGCGGCCCAACACATTCAGTACATCAGCTCCGGCCCCTAGCACACTGTCTAGTATACTCGTATCTTACCTAGCAGAGACACGATACTGGTGTCGGCCCCATGGGCCAGCAGCACCCTGACGACTGGGGCCCTGTCGTCGCGGGCGGCCCGATGCAGCGCTGTCTGGCCCAGCACATCCGAGACGTTGACCTTGGCGCCCGCCCTCAGCAGGGTGTCAAGGACGTCCAGATGGGCCAGGTCGGCCGCCACATGCAGAGGGGCGAGCAGCTCCTTGTTCTTCTCGTTCAGGTGGGCGCCCTTGCGGACGAGAGAGTCGACTATCTGCTTGCGCTTCGGGTAGGGCGACGACACGGCGCAGTGCTGGGGGGAAATTATCAACAGTTAATTTTATTTATTTATTTTATTTATTTAATACATGACAAGTAAATGGTTTCAAATATTGGGTTGGGTGGAAGAGATTGCCACAGGTAATAACCCCGCCCTTTAGGTGGGACATTTCTCTCTTTTTTTTCCTTCTTGTATTTGTTTAATCTTTTTGTTTTTCTTTATATTTCATTGTGTTCTACTGTATATTTTCTACCTAATAAAGCTTAAAAATATATATATATAACAATGACAGTTTACATAATTCATGATATTTTTAATTGAACTTATGCAAGTTTCTTTTGGCTGTCGTCATCTCACACTAAGGGCCACACCTATGAAGTATGGTCCTTGTGTCGTGAAGTATGGTCCTTGTGTCGTGTATTGTTGAATAAAATTATATTATGGCTTTTCTTTTACTGCCCGATTAGGACTAATGAGTCCCATTATTCAAGCAGTAAGCCCAAGACGTATATGTGGTCAAAAACTCGGTTTCGAACACGCGACCTTTGGGTTACCGGTCAGACGCCTTAACCACTGAGCTACTGGGACAGGCTGGATTAGATTATCATAGGATATAAACCCGGCCTTTAGTTGGGACATATATTTTATCTATTTAATTGCTCTTCTTTTTTATATTGTTTCCAAATTAGTCTAGGTATATCTTTTTTATCCTAATTTGTAAATATTGTTTTAATGTTTTATTTTAAAATCACACAGTAAATATAATTGAATTGAATTGAATATTATTATGTTGTTGTTGTTGTAGCCAGTTGGCTACAACTAGAGGTGTGAGTGATGGTCTCCAGCCAACTTTATTTCAAAATTGGCTCGTCCTGAACCACATATTTCTATGTGCGATCAACCATCATGAGGACTTGGACTATTCTTTATAAGCCATTAAACCCTTAGGAAACTGCAAGCTAGTCTGGTTTGTAAGGGTTGGCTAGTCTGTTCTCTCTTTATAGTCCTCTAGCGAGACACTGGTCTTCTCTCTGTTTAACTTCCCCAGCCAGACTAAATATTATTATGTCAAGACCATTTATCAGATAATATAAAAAAAGTTCTAATTGAATGGTATAAATAACTGTCTACTATTATTCTTTCGAGCTTACCAGGGGAGTGTCACCAGTGTAGGGGTGCTTGAAGTTGACCACATCACTGGTCAGGAACTTTTTCAGTCGGGAGGGATCTGCTTGTCTGCACGCTTCCAGGAGACAGTGGCCTTTGAATTCATCTGCACAATTGAAAGAAGAATTTATAGCCATCATCAAGGGTACATTAAATACATGCAGATTTCGTCAGATCACTCAAGTGAAGCAACGTCCAGTGAGGTTACATTACAATATTTCTGGGGGTCTTTTCTAAAAGAAATCTCTATGTGCTTCGTAATGCTGCGTCCATTATTTAGAGCTAAGTATGGTTTTATTTGTGATGAAGCACAAGGCCTCTTCACATTTTTTGTGGGTAGCGCAGCATTACTAAGAGCCTCCTTCACTTTTCAAATTATTCTATTATATTAATATCTTTTTACTCTGGTAATACCGCCATTGGTCGTTACTCATACAAGTAACTACTCATTTTTCCTCGCGGGGTATGAGTACACCCCGAACATCCAAGTACAGAGCATAAAAATTCCTGCCCCGCTGGGGATCGAACCCAGTGCAATGCCTAGCGCGCTAATCCACTCTGCCACGGTGACTACTCCATTATTTAGAACTATTGTGTCCCAAGAATTGGGATTAGGATTGAGTGATGACCACTCAAATTTGAACCCTCGTGATACTGGTGGCTAGTCACGGCTTCAACGAGGCTGGGTGAAATTTATGGGGAATACTTTGTACTCTTTGTAGATACTTTAAAAGAAAAAAAACTGATTTCGCTGAAAATTCAAAAGTTACTACACTATAGAGGAGGTCAATAAATTAGCAGAGTGAGTTTGAGTAGTTGGGACATCACAAAAGTGATTAACAAAAATATAATAACTTTTACTTCCGAGAAATTTTTAATATTAGAAATCAGAAGTATTGTGTTCGTTTTTGTAAAAAAAAAAAAAAATTTTTGCTCCGATTTCAATTTTTTTCATATTTCTGGACGTTTCATAACTTCCTGAGCAAATTTGGTTCTGTGTCCGTCTATCGGTCTGTTTTTTTTAAGTTAAAGTTAAGTTATCATATTTGTGTTAATCACTTTCGTGATATCACAACTACTCAAACTCGCTTTACTAAATCTACGCTGAAACCGGGACTTGAACCACCGACCTCCAGGTTACAAGTCCACCGCCTTATCGATCAAGCTACTGAGGTCGGATTCTAGTTTATTCTAGTTATGAATGAACTCACTGGACAGTCGCTGCTGCAGCTCCCGGCTGGGCGCCACATCGATGGCGGACTTGGAGTGACAGTTGTGGAGGGTGGGGTCGGCGCCCTCACTGAGGAGAAGCGAGCACACCTCCACGCGAGACTTGGAGGCGGCCTCGTGCAGGGGCGTGAACTGCCACAGGTCCATGGCGTTCACAGCCGCGCCCGCCTTGATCAGCAGCTCAGTCACCTCGAAGTGGCCGTACGAGCAAGCGTTGTGCAGTGGCACGAGACCCCTGGGCGCCAGGTAATTTAATTTTGTAATTTGTAATTTTATTTGCATCAATTGATATACATGATAGGTATAAGTATAAGTATAAGTAGTGCTTTATTTAGACTGTCAGCGCAAGACAGGTAGTCCCATTATGCCAATTAGGTACAATATTAAGGTACAATAAATAAATATATTAAGAAGGTGAAGGTACATAAAAAGAATAGATACATAACTTACACAAATATTATTCAACAATTTAGATCAATCTTTATTTACAATTTTTATATACAGGTACAGTCAAAAGGTATAATTAATCAAATATAAACAAAGTTTGATCAAGGGTGGTGATAATGCCTTTGGCATTCTCTTCAATGTTTACTTGTATACTTATGTTTCGAAGTACCTATCTGTGTTGAATAGATTGTTTAGTTATAATACTGCTACACAGCTCATACTAAGAGATATTGATTCTTTATTAAGAAAGTATTCAAGAGATAAAAAAATTAGGTGAACAGGGGAAGTAAAGTATCAGAGCAGAAAAAACTGACTTTTTTTTATTTTTACCTGTACAGTGTTTGGATATCTGTATCATTCGTTTATTTCCCTATTCTTCAATATTCTCTTCACAAGATCTATGGACCAACTTTTTTGGCTTAGATACAAACATGTGGAGAATTGAGAAAAACGTTGAATTAAAAGAGCTCTACAGAAAACCCCTTATTAGCAATGTCATAAAAGCAAGAATACTACAATGGGCAGGACATGTTGTAAGAGCTGAATCACAATCAAATATTAAGAAAGTATTAAATCTTCATTATGACAAAATCAGACAAAATCAGACCAAAAAAACAAAAACACATGGGAAGGTGGTGTAAAAGAAATACTACAAGAGATCAATATTCAAACAGACTGTAAAACATTAGCACAAGATAGACAAGAATGGAGAAGGCTGTGTGGGAAGTCAAAGACCCTTGTGGTCTGTAAAGACTCAGGAGTAAGAGTAAGTAAGTTCAATATTCTCTTTTGTTATAATATTGGGTCTCTGATGGGGCCTAAAGCCTTCCAGGTAATAGGTACCTTTTAAGTTTTAGAAATTAAAAATAAAATTACATATTCTAACTAAAGGCCGGGTCCTGCAGCACTCTCTTCCACTCACCTCTTGTCCTTGGCATGCACATGAGCACCCTGGCACAACAGCTCTCTCTTCCACTCAACCCTCACATCTTCCCCCACTACTCACCCCTTGTCCTTGGCATGCACATCAGCACCCTGAGACAACAGCTCTCTCTTCCACTCAACCCTCACATCTCCCCCACTACTCACCCCTTGTCCTTGGCATGCACATCAGCACCCTGAGACAACAGCTCTCTCTTCCACTCAACCCTCACATCTCCCCCACTACTCACCCCTTGTCCTTGGCATGCACATCAGCACCCTGGGACAACAGCTCTCTCTTCCACTCAACCCTCATGTCTCCCCCACTACTCACCCCTTGTCCTTGGCATGCACATCAGCACCCTGGGACAACAGCAATCTCTTCCACTCAACCCTCAAGGGTTGGGTGGAAGAGATTGCCACAGGCAATAACCCTGCCTTTTAGGTAGAAAATTATTGTTATTTTCTTTTTTTTTTTACTTATTTATTTTGTCATTTGTTTGTTTTTTTTCCCCCTTTCTTTTCTTAATTTTATACTGTTGCCTGTTTGTCCTCCTAATAAAGCTTTAAAAAAAAAAAAAGTCTTTCCCCACTCACCCCTTGTCCTTGGCATGCACATCAGCGCCCTGGGACAGTAGCAACTGCACCACCCGGTGTCTGTTGTACCCGGCAGCCAGATGCAGTGGCGTGGAGCGGCGCCCGTCGCTCGCGTGACAGTTCACATTGAGCGGATCCAGCACGGCGAGGAGTCGCTCCTCGGAGCCGCTGCGGGCCGCTTCCAGCAGCTCTTCCTTCTTGTGGTCGCCGCTGAGAACGGCGCGCGTGCTCGACACGGCGAGGTCCAGCGCTGTCTTGCCGTCCGAGTTCTTCAGACTCAGGTCGGCGCCGTGCTGCAGTAAGGCTGGGGGAGGAGATAAGGTAGGTATATATAGTTATATAATAATAATAACTTTTTATTGACAAGAATAATATTGACAAAGGGTGTGATTATTGCCTGAGGCAATCTCTGCCATCAAACCCATGTTGTATATATTTTATAGAAAAATGTTACAATGGTTGGCTTATAATTAACTACATTAGAATCACAAAATACTAAGGTATAACTGACAAATACATGTACATATTAAAGACATTTCATAAGCATAAATAATAAAAGACATAATAAAGTTATATAAAATAAATACTTAGATCATATTTTCTTATTATTATTCATTTCTCATAAATGCTCTTAATCTCAACGCTTCAACTTTGTAAAAATAAATTTTATTAACAGGGGAAGGAGATTACATTGCATATTATAACTTTCAAGAAATTTCTGATATTAGAAATTTATCGCGTTTGTTTTAGTTAAAAAAAAAATTTGCTCTGATTTCAATTTTTTTTTATAGATATTTCTGTACGCTTCATAACTTTCTGAGCAACTTTGGTTTTGTGTCTCTCTGTCAGTCTGTTGAAAATATTCCTTGTAAAGCACAAATCTTGAAAACTACTGAACAGATTTTGTACACATATAGGAGATGTTTTGGAGATGTTAAATTCATTAACTTTGCACTAGCAGTTCTGGGTGAAAGAGACTATGGGCCTAACCACTAACTTTTTAATTAATTGCCTATATCTCATGAACAGTACACCCAATTTTGATGAAACTTTGTATGCATATACATACATATTATTGTTTTACAAAGGCCAATTATTATTATTCTTCAATTAATTATGATTTAGCTCTGATATTTCAGGAAGGAAATACAAAAACTGCAAAAAAAAAAAAAAAAAAAAAAAAAAAAAAAGGTTTACGACTTGCCAATACAGAATTTTTTGAGGACTCTAGAATGTTGGAAAAATGGTATTCTAAGTTATAAAACAAATTTGAAGAAAATTGGTTGAGTGGTATAGGAGATACAAGTGATTTAGTATAAAAGTTCAAAATTGCAAAGTGTATACAATGTGAACCAATCATGAGGCTAAAGGCAAAATTCATCTGATAGACAAAAATCTGATTCACAAGTTTGAGTTAGTGCTTACATTTCCCTATTTACTACAATACACAAAATCTAGACTTTAACTCTAGGTACAGACTTAGGTCAAAACTGTCAATTCAGTTATGTCTAAATACACATACATACCTATGCAAACATCTGTCTTGCCCTTAGCAGCTGCTTCATGAAGTGGGGTGAAGTTCCAGTTGTCTCTTGTATTGGGATTGGCATCAGCTTCTAGCAACAGGCGCACCACATCTGCATGGCCAAAAGAGCACGCATTGTGAAGTGGATGGAGACCTCCATCGTCTCTTGCGTGTATGGATGCTCCAGATGCTAGCAAGTACTCTACCACATCCTTTCTACCATAGCCTGAGAGAAAAAATAAGCATCTGTATGAGGTTTACAGTTCACAGAACCACTAGTGTTATAACTTCGGCCATTTAAGCACTTTAAAGATTTGTTAACAATTCAAACTATGTATATCTTGGAACACAGTGCTTCACTGAATGTTCAGATGTGGGACCAACCATAATGATTTTTTTTGCCTCTAAATCTACATTTAAAAAGAGGTTAGTTAGGCAGGTTGGTTATGGGTTCTGCCAGCAGGAAGTCACACAAGATCATCTACTAAAGCAAATAGATTTTTCCAAGCTACAATTCACTATACATAAATTAATTTTTGAGTCAATGAAAATCAAGAGTTTTCATACTTAACCTGTAAGTAAAGACTGTATGAGTCATGAGGAGAGAAAAGGTCAACCTACTTTTTGAAACAGAGGATTTCTCTGTGTATCCAAAGAGGCAATGCAGCAGCTTTGATGGGCACAGTGCCTCCTTTCCCAGACTTAAAAGGCATTTTTTATATTTAATAAAGAGTTAAAAACATTTTTTGTTATTGATTTTTAAAAAAATTCAAAATTGGTTTTCTGACCTGTAATGTACAGATTGTAAAATTTAGGTTGTAAAATATAATTTATTGAATCAGTAATTCAACTGCAGTTGTTGTTATCACAAACTCTTATGTACCTTTGATCATGATGACTCATTGTGAGAATTCTTTTCCTGTTAAAAGACAATTCTTTTTCTGTTATAAGACAATTATTCTATGACTAAAGATGTAGCAAGTCACTTACCTAATAGGTACTACCTGTTACCAAACAACCACTAATAAGGTCAAAATTAATGAACCCTGCAATTAAATTCTAAAGGATTCCCATGGCTGGCTACATAAAATCTGCCATGGTATTGAGGTTTAAGACCATAAAACAGGTTGATGGATATATTTCAGGAGGTACCATATTTGCTTCACCAGGATTTATTCATACTACCTAATCTTTCATCAATAAAAACAAAATTAAACAATATTAGACATCAAAATTCAGAAACACAGATTATTCCTTTATTTGACCATTAATACTGATCATGGGTGCCTACCAAATGAATAATAACCATTAGAGCAATGTAAACCAAGTAATTTGGTTTGAATTTACATCCAGTTCTATTTTTACAACAAAGCTTACTAGCAGATAGTTAATGATAAGTGAATATACTTTTAAAACAGATGTCATATTTACCAGCTGCAAAATGAAGTGGAGTTGATTTGCGTCCAGCTGTATCCCTTGCATTCACAGTCTGTGCGTTGATCAGCTTTTTCACTTTGGCCAAATCACCTCCTTTGCAGGCTTCAAAGAGCTCTCTCAAAGGATCATTAGCAGCTGAGGGGGATAAAGGCTCACTTGGAGTTGAAAAGGTAGGTCTCCGTCCAGACATACTGCGGAGCTAGGAACATTGAGCTAGTAATTGTGCTATCACAGGTTTAAAACATGTCCAGCTAGGAACATAGGGCTATTAACTGTACTTACTATCACTGTATTAAAAAATGGCTGGGAAAAATATAATTTGTTCAATTAATAGGATAAATTTAAAAGCGAGTAATTATTCACATCTGGAACACACTGTTAACTTTGCCAAACACATCATTACGAGGAACACTTCGGGAAAACTGTAAACTTCTACCTATTAAAATATTGCAGCATTTAACTTTACAACCCAGCTGACTCAGATATAGAAATGAGTTCAAGGCTTGACTTTAAGAATTAAGATTGTTTAAACACAAGTCCGATGCAAACTTGAAATACTCTTTTGCCCCAGAAACGAACAAGAACCAGAAAGACCTGAGAACTTGGATTGACCAATAATTTGGTTCAGACCACTATCAACCACCTCCACTGACCACTACAATCTCGGACCTCCACACTCCAAAAAACAAGCAGAAGAGTTCAAAATTTGTTTTTGTTCCACTGCAAGGGGTGATCAACTGGGCCCTGTTCCTGAAAGCGCGGAGTGACTCCGCATTCCGCACTTCGCACTCCGCGAATCCAATTTCTGTTCCTGAAACACTTTTGCAGAGTTTTTTTGCGGATCGATTCGGGGAGTTGTAATGCGGAGTAATTTTCGTGTTTCTGTTCCATAAAGCTTTTATTTTGCAGAGTGCGGAGTAAAATTATGCAGAGTTTGGAGTTTTTTTGCAGAGAAAGTTTTCACCCCACAGTCTTTTAATTCTTATCAAATTTAGCTGCTTTTCATTAAAATTTATTTAATATTTCGTTATTTTTGTTTAAAAAAGTGATATTTGCCCATTTCCAAAAACATTTTCTTGTGATGGATGAGTTTGATTATGTGTTTGAAGAGGTAGAAGGAAGGAGGGAGAGAAGGATAAGAAGACCTTTCAGGAGACTGAACTTTGATGAAGACAGAGCTTTGTCTGACTTTGCCTTCAAAGAAGCTTTCAGGTAGGTCTACCCTTATCAGTGCGAACTTTCAAATATGTCAAATTTTTATGCCCCATTGCCAAGTTTCCCATTTTTGTCAATTTGTGAGAAGAAAGTTTGAGTTTTGCAACTTTGTTTCAACATTGCGGAGTGCAAAGTTTTCTTTCAGGAACAGGGCCCTGCTGATCTAGGGGAGAAATTTTGCAAATTCGCAATCTCCAGCTTAGGAGAAACTCAGTGTTGCCAAGTCGCAATTTGCAAATTACCAAGTTCTAAAATTCAACCACTGAATTAAACAGTGGACATATATAAGTATAAGTATAAGTATAAGTATAAGTATAAGTATGTGTTTTATTTCAAAATAGTTTACAATATGTACATAAATGGCCTCTCCCTAAGTTAAACTTCTAAGGAGAGTAGTTACAACAGAATAACATTTTTGAATAGATATACTTACAAACTAAAAATATGCATTAGATATTAATAGATGTATTACAGATATATAATATGTATATTAGGTATTAGATTGGGAAAAACATACATTACAATTATCAAAAATAGGTACCTACTTCAACTAACATTAATCAATAGATATTGCATGGATATGAGCAAGTACAATTTCTTTAAGGCCCGTATAATCAGTTGGATTTTGAGTTAATGACATCAAAGTTTCTACGGAATTCAATATTTTTGGAACAAAATAAGTTGGCAGTCTTTTACCATAATTCGAGTTAACTCTTGGTACAGGTAACGTGAGTTTTCTAAAAGTATACGGTTTTAGTATAATGCCTCTGAATTCTTTCATTTGACAATATTTAAGAGTAATTAGATATTTATGTAAAAAGGGTACTGACAATATTCTTTCCTTGTAATTATTGTTAATGTTGAATATATTCTTGATTGTGTTTTGTTGTATATTATTGATGATTTTTAAATTTGTTTTAGAAGAGAACCCATATACATTTAAACCGTATCTCAATAGAGATTCAAACAAGGATTTATACAATAACCACATGATATTCTGGGGAATACAATGTCGAATATGTTTTAACCGATAAGAGACAACCCTGATTTTATCAGAAAGAGAATTTATGTGATTAACAAATTTAAATTTACTATCAATAGTGAAACCAAGATATTTTTCTTCATGAGTAAAATCTAAATAACTACAATTATTATCACAGTTTAGATGGTTATAATAATTATTAAAAAGACAATCTCTAGTGTGACATTTTATTTTATCATAAACTTCCAGTATCTTTTTATGTGGGCTTTTTATTATCATAGTTTTAGTTTTAGAAAAGTTCATGAAGATTTCATTGTTGTATAGCCATTTTTGAATGAGTATAAGATCTGTTTGTAAGTTTTTAACAGCGGTTCCTAAATTTTCATGTATTGATATAATTCCAAGATCGTCTGCGAATTGAAAAGTTTTACTTGCTAATTTTAGGAATTGCATATCTGCGGCGTATATATTATAAAATCCTGGAGACAATATAGATCCCTGAACTAATCCAAATTTGGTTTTAATTTTGTTGCTCACTCGATGTCCTATTTTAGTAACTTGGAAACGATTTTGTAAATAATTTTTTAAAAGATTAAGTGTTTTATCTCGAATTCCGCTATTTTCTAGTTTATTTAATAAGATATTATGGTCCAATGTATCAAAGGCTTTTACTAAATCAATGAATACAATAACAACAAACTTTTTGTCATCTATACCTTTATTAATGTAATTACTGAACTCATCAAGAAGAGAAGTTGTACTTCTTCCAGGGCGAAAACCGTGTTGATAGTCCGGAATCACCATACTTTTTTCAATGAAAGGTTGAATTCTATTATTTATTATTTTCTCTAATAATTTTGATAGTGCAGGGATATTACCAATAGG
Source organism: Bactericera cockerelli (assembly GCA_024516035.1). Classification (NCBI taxonomy): domain Eukaryota; kingdom Metazoa; phylum Arthropoda; class Insecta; order Hemiptera; family Triozidae; genus Bactericera; species Bactericera cockerelli. The sequence continues at coordinate 10,281,218 of CM044958.1, read as the reverse complement.
TCTGTAATTTTTTATGTCACTTTTTGGACCTTTTTTATGAAGTGGAGTTACAACTGAAATTTGTAGGTCCGGTGGTACTTTCCCCGTTTTTAAAATAAGATTGAAAAAATTTAAAAGTACAGACTGTAAATACATAAAATTATCTTTCAAATCAATCATCCGGATGCCATCAAAACCAGGTGTAGTACATTTTACTTTGGAAATCGCTGTATTTAGTTCATGAAGTGAAACACTAGACCAATATAAAGATCTGTCATTAGATATAGGTACAAATTCGTTATCAATATATTGAATGGTATTACCCGCATTTATATATTTAGTAGCCTCTACATCATTAATGAAACTATCATTGAAGTTATTTACAAGTTCATCTGAATCAATTGACTGAGGAAAATGCTTCCTCAATAGGTCGTAAGAACTGTTAGTTTTTTTCTTTCCGATTACTTCATCAACCAGTTTCCAAGTTTTTTTAATGTCGTTAGAGCTTTCATTAAATTTTTTCTTAAAATAATCATTATAACTGTCCCTAACTAATTTGGTTACTTTGTTTCTACAACTTTTGTACGTATTTTTTAGCGTTTCATTTTTTTTATCTCTCTTCCATTTGTTAAAAATGTCTTCTTTTTCTTTAATACACTTCTTTATTTTATCTGTTATCCAAGGTTTTAAACAGTCTAATTTATTTGTTTCAATGTCTTTCTTAGCAATATCATAAATTTTATTAAATACATATTTTATTTTTTGATACATTAAGACGGGATCTTTTATGTTTCCAATGTCAATCCAATTTACGTTAGCAATTTCTTCTTTTACAACTGAATTTACAATAATGGTTCTTTTAGATTTTATATGTTTTAGTCTAGATAGTTTAGAAGTGTCAGCTTTCATTAACAGAGAACAACCTACGAAATAATGGTCTTTAATTTTGCTTTTAATTAAAAAAGATTCTGCGGTATTCCATTTTTTTGCTTTTACGTTTATATGATCCAAACAAGATTTTTTTAGGTCACCATTACAAATTTCTTCACGAGTGAAATCTCTAATTAGATTTGTCAATCCATTCCCAGAGAGGGTGTTTAAATAATTTGTAGCATCTCTCGATTTTTTAATAGTGCATATATTTACATCACCCACCATTACTATTTTCATATCTTTTATCAAGTCATTCTCTAAGAATGTACAGTACTGATCAAAAAAAGTACTCTTCTGCTTATTAGGTGGTCTATAAACAGAGCTTAAAACTAGATCAAAGTCATAATTAACGTGTTTCAATTTCAAGCAAAGATGCTCACATTCTTCTAAATCAAAGAAAAGTCTACTGACTATAAAGGTATCACGAACAAAACAAGCTATTCCTCCACCATTGCCTTTGGTGCGACATCTAAAAAATGAATCAAAATTGTTTATTAGAAAGCTAGATTTCTCCTCATCTGAAATGTTAATCTCTGTAAGGACAATAACATCTAAGAAATGAATAATATCTTGAAGGTAAACAAGGAAAGTTAACCAGTGTTTTCTAATACTACCAATATTAATATGAAGAGTGTTGACACTGTACTTTCTAAATACATAGTTTTTACTGAAACTTTCTATCGAATCATATGTTTTAAATATAGATTTTACATTATCAATAGTATTTATAAATTGATGAATACTCATATAAGAAACAAACAAATAATTGTAATTTTATTGACAATAAGAATATTCAGTTCAGATCCTCAATATCTTGAACGCGTACAATTCTTGATGTTTCCGTCTTCTTAAGAAGAATCCTGCCTTCTCCTACCCAGAGATACTTGTATTGTTTCTCCTTCTTGATTTTGTTGGCATTGTAAAACAGAAGTTTGTAATGTGGTGTTAACTCTTCATTTACAAATACAGCACCTGTATCATTGGGGTTCTTTGTAAGCTGGGAAACCTTGGGCTTGGCTACTTTACTGCTTTTTAGGAATTCATCTCTAATCCGTTTGGACTCAAATTGCACATGCACCGGTTTCATCCTGCCTGCAGCTGCACCTCGCGCTCTCTTCACCGTGTACTGAGTAACTTCTGGTACCTTCATCTTAATAACATTGCATAGAGCTGGGATGACGTCACCTTCCGCTATAGTTTCAGGAATGCCCACAATTTCAACATTGTGGTCCAAGGATTTCTGCTCTACATCAAATACATGCTGCTTGAGATCTTTCACCGTCTTCTTAAGAGCTATGTTCTCCTTCATCAACTCTTCTTGCTTCGCCTGCATTTGCTGGAAGTTGACCTTCATCTCCCTGAAACCGTTCAACATATCATCCATCACATCCGAGTTATGTTGCACGCTCTTCTCCAATCCATATACAAACGTTTTTGAAATAAGTATGTTCATTTTTCCCCAAGCTAAATTTGTTTAGAACTCTTAAGATTCTTAAGAAACTCTGATGCTGTTAGTTTATAGTTATCACACTTAACTTTACTCGATCGGGTACCTACTTTCAAGTATAAAATGAAATTAGTTTGAATTCTTGAAAGAGTATCAATACCTATATCAACTGATTGATTTTTCACATCTTTTTCTACCAAGCGTATTATTTATGTTCATACTTGAAGAAAAATTATTCTGGTCACATTACGCTTTAATAGTGAAGGGTGACCAGAATTTGCTATGAGTGAGAAAACTAGCTGGCTATTTATGTAGCTGCAATTTTTACTTTCCTTATCCTATAATAAGGAAAGTATTGTATTCGTCGAAAATTTGACCTACCCAGCTTTTCACATTTCTGGACGAATCATAGCCTCAGGATACCAAAAAAGTGGTTTTCAGCCATTGGTCCGTGCGTCTGTCTGTGTGTGTGTCTGTGTGTGTGTCTGTGTGTGTGTCTGTGTGTCTGTGTGTGTGTGAACAAGATATCTCAAGAACGGTAAGAGCTAGAGACTTGAAATTTGGTATGGTAATTAATTTTATACACCAGACGAACCATGAAACTTTTGGTTGAAATCGGCCGCATTCTGCGGCCGCAGGGCCGCAAATATTGGCCGCAAGCACCGCTTCTTTGAATTGGTTAAAGATACAAAAAAAGTTAGAGAACAACATTTTCTCAGATTAAAAAAATAATAGGGGTTCACTCTGATCATTTTTTTGATATCTTTAACTTTTTGGAAACCGGCCCCAATTTACCGGTATTGTAGGGGGACCCGATTGGACTAACTTTTTTATTATTCATCCTAGATGGGGGTTGTGACATATCAAATTAAATGATTTTGAAGTGCTGATCACGAATTTGGCATTGATTTTTAGTTATCTGTTACCGTTCAGTCACCAGTGGCGGAATTTGACTCCTTTTTGGGAGATAAGGAAAGTCGTGTGATGTTTACACCAGATTTTTTTGGTTTAATGTACGTCGCTTTCAACTGCTAAAACTCACCCACGTTTGAACAGCTGTTTCTAAAAAGGTCATTGTTGTGGTTGCCAAAACAACGATTTCTTTTCTCAAATCGTAAAATTAATCAAAATAATTTTGAAATTGTTTCGCGAAAATTCGGCGAGATATCCGGATTTTAAGCGACCTCACCGTGGTTCAAGTGAGGTTCCGTTTTCACTTTAACTTGGGTACCGGAGTCTGGACGATTTGGTTTTCATTTGTCTGTTCACTCTCAACTAGCCGAATTCTTCAAAATTGTTTAAATTTAAGCGGTATTTTTCTTTTGGATATTTTTTTCCAGGTTCGATATTTCCAAATATTTCCATTTATTCCAAGGTCAACTTCACCACATTCGTGTAAGAAAAATGCGTTTCGGTACTTTTAAAGATAAACAATGGACTTAACCTATAAAAGAACTGGAAGCAAGAATTTTCTACTTCCATTTTGGTTAACCGAACTGGAAGAAGGAAGAGAAAAAAATTTCCTCTTCCAAAAAATAAAAATGACTTGCTTCCAGTTTGGTTCATTTTATTCCAGTTGCATCCACTTTGGTTAGAAAGAAAAATACGGCTTTAGTTTATATGTTTATATAGGACCTATAGATTTTTATGAAAAGATGTTGTTTTTTTCATTTTAAAAGAACGTTCAAAAATCAACAGCATAGAATTTTTTTTAGATATCAGTCTCTTGACATGCAGCTCCTTAGTTCTAATATATACGGTACTACTTTGGTATTCTATAGTCTATAGAATTTTACCTATAGTTTTTGGGCCGAAATAGGCCACTTGGAGCCGCACGGGGGCCGTTTTGGTGGAAATTATGATAATAATAATAGAAAATATTATAAGGGCAAAGCTTTATAAGTAAAGCCTGTAAAGCTAGTAAATTGAAAATGATTTTAGTATTTTTATTGAATAAAGCAAGGCTCTTTAAATTTAAATTGAGGAAGTATTCTGTTTATTCTCCGAATTCAATTATAACAACATTCAAATTTAGCTATTCGAAGAAGTCCGGATAATTGCCGGCTCAATCATTTTTGTACGAAATTGCAAATTTTCATCTGGCAACGTTTTTCTCAGAGGTGTAAAGTACACCAAATTTTCTTTCCTTTCCTTTTTCATTATCAGTGATAGTGATAAGTTCCAGAAGTCAGGAGCTAGGATTCCCTGATTTCCCTGTTATTCTCAGTTAGTAATGGTTATTGTTTTAGAGTAAACTTGATAGTTTTAACTGTAGCTCATCTGTGTGCTGTGTATTGAAAACCCTGGTCAACTTTTATCAGAATGGCTGTAAGCACTCGTGTTCTGTCAAAATCCTTTGGTAAGGTCATAATAATATTTGCATACATTGACAATTTGTCAGATCTAAAGGTTATTCCATTCATTGTAATTATGCTCACTCTTTATGAAGTTGACAGCTACTGCTTGAGACTTGTCAGACGACATTCTTGGTGTAACTGATCTCAGATAATTATCATTATAGTAGCGTGGAATGGAATTTCTAATTGATAGGAAATGTGATTTATCAATGTTTTTTACCATGTTAATGTTATGGAATGTAATTGATGGATTGATAACTGTGGAAAGCAACACCCTCTTATTAATTAAACTTGCTTGTTGTTTTATTCACTGAGGACTTCTTTTAAGGTGTGTTCCTTGTGTATGTTTGTACCTATATGAGGTTTACATTTTAAAGTTATATTTCTATGGGTTCACTAGTCTTTGAACAGGTTCACTAGTTTGAATCCCAACCAATGCATGAATTTTGTCATTGATTTGAGACTCTATAATTTTGGCACCAAATAACTGCTTGATTAAGGGAACCTTAAGACCTTATTGGGCAGTATAAATTAGTCTATACTTACTTATGTCAAAATTTAAAATAAAAAATACAATGAAAAAATCAACCCTTCATTTTGTAGCCATGAACCAGGAGCTACTGTAGACACTTGAGGTCTGTGTTGTAGCTTGGCCATCCTGTAGTAGGTATGCCTCCCCTCTGATTGGCAAGACATGACACAATACTTCCCTTTTAGATGCTGGGTCAACATGAGTGCACCGGAAAGTATCACTTAAAAACAACTTTAACCCAATTTAGAACATATTTTTTTGTCAGCTTTGGCATTGAACCCAGTACCTTCTGCTAACAAAACAAGTACCTATGCTATACTTGCACTTAACATACAAACTATGTTTTGCATAAGTATAGCATTAGTTGTCATTATGTTTTTTTTTTAAACAAAATTATTAAGAATGATTTACTTCACAAGGAACTTTACACTGAAGCTCCTTAGAAGGAAGATAATTAATAACTAATTGGTATGGGTGTCCAGAATCATGTCAATAAATTTGAATTCTTCTGCATAGGTTGTTACAAGATATATTTTACAAGCAAAGCTGATGCAACAGCAAAAAATATGTCCTGATGAAGTTTTTGGCTAATGGTTTAGAAGCTCTATGAAGAAAATAGAAAAGAAAAAGTGTAATTTATGTAAGGTGAATATTTATTATATTACCAACAACTATTTAATCAGTACCTATTTCCCCAAATTCACAGCTTGTCAATTTATTGCTATCCGACACAACTCTAAAGTTGCTGAGGAAATCTATGCTGCCACCAGACCTAATCTGAGGCTCACTAGTAAATCCAAAGTGATCTGTCAAGGTTTCACTGGCAAGCAAGGAACTTTCCACAGCAAGCAAGCAATAGAATATGGAACCAAAGTGGTTGGAGGTGTATCTCCAGGGAAAGGTGGAAAAACACACTTAGAACTGCCAGTTTTCAACACAGTAAAAGAGGTAGATTTCTCTTTATTGTATATCTCTTGAAAAAAAAAATATTTTCATTCCTTTTAATTTTAAGTACACAATTTAAACACAAACAACTACACTGACTGGCATTACTCACAAGACATGGAAGAGCCCAGAACACTTGTTCTGGCATCCAAGGGCTTGTACTACCATGTATAACACACATGAAACACAGAATGTAAAGTAAGTAGTACCATAAGAGACTGATATCTAAAATATTTTTCTATGCTGTTGATTTTTTAATGTTCTTTTAAAATGAAAAAAACCAATGGCTTTTCATAAAAATCTTTTTAAAGACAAAAAATCACAAAAAAGACAAAAAAATCTTTCAAATTTTGTTCTTGTAAAAAAAAAATTAAATTTAAATTCTCAAGTCCACTGTGGTCTATCTATATCTACATTTCTTTGGTATTTTAAACACTACCATATAGGTATGATACCATTTCACTCTTAGTATATTGGTTTAATCATTTCCATGTTTGAAAAAAAAAAAAAAAAATATTTGACACTCAATGAAATGTCTAGATTCCCAAATGGTCACAAAATTTTCATTAAACTTAGCCTCATACAAAATCTCATCAAGATTTCTCTTCCAATCCAGGCAAGAGACGCCACAGGAGCGGAAGCCACAGTGATCTATGTTCCTCCACCCGGTGCTGCCAAAGCTATTCATGAGGCTCTTGATGCAGAGATGCCACTCATAGTCTGCATCACAGAAGGAATCCCACAACTTGACATGGTCAAAGTGAAACATCGGCTCATTAGACAAAGCAAGTCCCGTCTGATTGGGCCCAACTGTCCGGGAATTATTGCTCCAGAACAGGTAACAAAATATATAATTTTAATTACTATTTTTTATAATTGAATCCATTAAGTCATTTTAATATTATTAGGGATTTCACTCAAGCTCTGATTTTCGTTACATACTCAGATGAGGAGTTAACCAGACAAACTATTACTGGCCTACCATTGTTGCAGGTTTGAAACCCAGCTGGGAAATGATAAGTTATCTTCCCATTTGGGATCTTGACCACATAATTTGTCTTGGTCTTACTGCTAGAATAATTAATCCCCAGTCAGGGCATATAAATAAGGTGATATTTTTATTATAATTTTCCACTTGACCTTTGATATGCATTGCATTCTTCATGTTCCAAATTCCATGTGTTTTCTGATAGGAATAACTAAGAGGGAGTGAGTATGTTTAAGAAAAAGTTGAATGAGAAAAAAAAGGGTACCTAATGATAATTTTATACAAAAAAAAAAAAAAAAAAAAAAAATGAAATAAAGCCTTTTAAAAATTATCTGCTTTCTTCTTTTCAGTGTAAGATTGGCATCATGCCAGGCCACATCCACCAACGGGGCTGTGTGGGAGTTGTATCTCGCTCTGGCACTCTTACATACGAGGCTGTACACCAGACCACTCAGGTGGGGCTGGGCCAAACCCTCTGTGTGGGCATTGGGGGAGACCCGTTCAACGGAACCAACTTTATTGATTGTCTGGAGGTGTTTCTCAAGGACCCAGAAACCAAGGGGATCATTCTCATTGGAGAGATTGGAGGAGTAGATGAGGAGAATGCTGCGGAGTATTTGATCAAACATAACTCTGTGAGTGTGGGCATGTTTTATTTTTTTAGTACATATTATTATTTATTATATTTACCTATAATAATTTTTTAAAAATATCTATAATAATATTTATTTATAATACAGCAGACTTTTTGAAGAAAGTTCAGAACCCTCCAAACACGTGAGGCTGGCATTTCCGGCCCCACCCAGGCTGGGCGAGGTTAATGTGGGAGCGTTAAAAAGAAACAGACCCCTATGCTATCTGGATTACCAGACTAGCGCTTTAACCACTTGACTACCAGTTAGATATATTTTGTAAAGAAAATGTATCCTATTTTCACGAGAAGTCGTAAATCAAAGCACCTATTTTTGTTTAATTAAGAAAATATGACAAATATGATTGAGCTGGCTTCCAAGGGGGTTGAAACATTTTAAATAAAATAATAAATGTGTTTCTTTGTGTTATTATATCACAATTTTAGTGGGTAGCGCAGAATTATAGGACTTTTTTGTATTTTTAACATTCCAATATCTTATTTTTGCCTATAATTCCACCACTGGTCGCTGCTAACATTAAAACAACTACTCATTTTTCCTCACGAGATATGAGTGGACCGCGAACACCCAAGTACAGAGCAGAAAAAATCCTGCTCTATTGGGGATCGAACCCAGGTCACCATGCGTGCAATGCTTAGCGTGCTAACTCACTCGGCCACGGTGACTGTTTGAAACATTTTGTGTTGTACAGTACAACCCTGACCAGGTGACCAATACGTCATGCTGAAAAAATTGATTACTGTTGGACTGAATAACATCATCCATAAATGATCATTGCATGATGGACAAATATTATTTTAGTTGATGAAATGAAAGCTGATAAGCTGATTAAGATATTACTACTATCAGTCCGGGTTTGAGTAGGCTGTTCTCTCTACATGTTGTACAGTGAGGTGTGATAAGGGAGAAATGTATTTTATTCAAGGCTCTATGCATTCATGGTGAATTGGGGAATTGTATGTAAAATTCTTTCTTTACTCATGTATTTAATGAAAATTGGAAATGGTGACAAAATGGTGAGCTTACAGTTTTTAAATAATTGAATTCTTACTTAGATATTTTGTGATACACTAGAATGGTATAATAATAATGTCGCCTTATTTGTACTGCCCGATGAGGACTATTTTAAGTCCCATTATTCCAGCAGTAAGCCCAAGACGCATTATTGTGTGGTAAAAATCCCAAATGGGAGGATAACTTGTCATGTCCCGGCCGAGTTTCGAACCCGCGACCTCTGGAATCTTGGGATTCACAGAGCGCCGCCTTTTACACTGTGCTACCGGGACATGGTATATTTTGTCGAAGCACAAAAAAACCTATGCCTCGAGTTTTTTTTTTTAATTTGTGTTTCCCGTCGCTTTCAACAGCATAGTCGTCACATCACGACGGGTGTGTTCGCAGGAAATTCTCAAACTTGCTACCCACATTAACCTCACCTAGCCTGGGTTGGGCCGAAATGTCAGCATCACGAAGTCTTCACCTTGCTGAACGTTGCTTAACTTTAGTGATCTTACGAGAACGGGTATATTCACCGCGCCATCGACGCTGGCTATACCTCCAGGGCCTTATGTTAGGGTGGTGCGGAAGAGAATGCCGTTGGCATTAGCACCGCCCTTGATCAAGTTTTGTTGTGTTAATTTTAATTTCTATGTATGTATAATGTATATATTCTATGTTATTTGTAAATAAAACTTGATCCAAAATGTTTAATAATAATAATAATAAGTTTTCACACAGCTGCCGTCGTGTTCACCCGAGAGATAAGACATCTGGGTACTCGGAATGTTTCTCTCGAGTACTTTGACTTACTTCCGTGTAACACATTAAACAGTGTATTTCTACAGGGTCCAATCTTACTCGTTGAAATGTTCTCTTGTAATCTAAATCGAAAGAGTTGAGTATGTACGATGTACATTATCATAAATATCCTCCTACATTTCTTCCCTGTTACACCTTCACAAGTCTAAGCGGATTTTTTTATTTGAACGAAGCGAACCGAAGCTGACCTGGTCACTGAAATTCACTTTTTTTTATTTGACCGGACCGAAAAATCCTGACCGGAGTGGACCGGCCCGTTCGTTCGGTCATGGCTTTTGGTTCGGTAAGAAGAAGAAGTGGATAATTTCAAATGAAAAATGTAAACAAACACCGATATCTTTAATGTAAACAAACACCACAGTCCCAAAAATCACTCTTTTTTTATTCTTCAAATTTTGTTGACCAGAGCTGGCCGTTTGTTCTTGTTCAGGTTCGGACCCAGCACCTAAATGGCAAGTATTCTGTCACTTCTCGCCCATCAGTGGGGAGGCATACTACGGGATGCGTACGCTATAACACAAAACATATGCGTCTACAGTAGCCGCTGTTTCATGGCTACAAAATAAAAAAGGCTGTGAAAAATAAATAATAAAAAATCGCAATGTTTACCTATCTCTTTGCTGTCTTTCTTTATATTATCAACTCATAAGTCGGAATTGTTCTGTCCCTTCTCGCGCGTAATAGGGAAGCATAATTACATATTACGGGATGGACATCTTAAAAACCAGAAAAAATCTATCAATGTTGTTTCTTGGTTTTGTGAAGATAAAAACTAACCGAGTGTAAATTTTACATTTGAAGAACACAGGGGAAGAAGGATGAAGGTCCAAAATTTCGAAAATTGAGTTAGATACGGATTAAAGTCCTTTGAAAGTGTAAAAATACGTAGACATGTTAAAAATATTGAATAAGGTTGAGGGTGAGTAGATATATACGGGACTCACTAATTTACTGACCCGACATAAGTTTACTGACCCGGTATCTGGGTTTGTAAATTCCACTGACCCATACATGTTTTAGATGCGCCTTGACGTCCCCGACATTATAGTGAAAACCCCATCCGGATATAACTTACCAATCCGGAGTTAACCCGGATTAACCCTTACTGACCGGATAAAAGTTTACTGACCCGGTATCTGGGTTTGTAAATTCCACTGACCCATACATGTTTTAGATGCGCCTTGACGTCCCCGACATTATAGTGAAAACCCCATCCGGATATAACTTACCAATCCGGAGTTAACCCGGATTAACCCTTACTGACCGGATAAAAGTTTACTGACCCGGTATCTGGGTTTGTAAATTCCACTGACCCATACATGTTTTAGATGCGCCTTGACGTCCCCGACATTATAGTGAAAACCCCATCCGGATATAACTTACCAATCCGGAGTTAACCCGGATTAACCCTTACTGACCGGATAAAAGTTTACTGACCCGGTATCTGAGTTTGTTGATTCCACTGACCTATCCATGTTTTAGATGCGCCTTGACGTCCCCGACATTATAGTGAAAACCCCATCCGAATATAACTTACCAATCCGGAGTTAACCCGGATTAACCCTTACTGACCGGATAAAAGTTTACTGACCCGGTATCTGGGTTTGTAAATTCCACTGACCCATATATATGTTACATGTGCCTTGACGTCCCCGACACTATAGTGAAAACCCCATCCGGATATAACTTACCAATCCGGAGTTAACCCGGATTAACCCTTACTGACCGGATAAAAGTTTACTGACCCGGTATCTGAGTTTCTAAATTTCACTGACCCGTACATGTTTTAAATGCGCCTTGACGTCCCCGACATTATAGTGAAAAACCCATCCAGATATAACTTACCAATCCGGCGTTAACCCGGATTAACCCTTACTGACCGGATAAAAGTTTACTGACCCGGTATCTGAATTTCTAAATTTCACTGACCCATACATGTTTTAGATGCGCCTTGACGTCCCCGACATTATAGTGAAAACCCCATCCAGATATAACTTACCAATCCGGAGAAAACCCGGATTAACCCTTACTGACCGCATAAAAGTTTACTGACCCGGTATCTGGAAATACGGCTGATCCCAGTTCCAATCATTTTCATTACCAAAATATTGGTCTAGCCATTCAAAGAGGAAATGCTTCTTTTTTTTAAGTGGGGTTTAACGTCGCTTTCAACTGCCATGGTCATATCACGACGGGCAAATGCTTCTTGCATCCTCGGTTCTCTTCCGTTACGCAACCGGGTCCGTTGCGTAACGGTTGTTACTACTGCCCATAGTCCAGAGATCCTGAGTTCGATCCCCGGTCGGAGCAAATTTTTCACACAGAAAATTCTGTCCCCCCCCGTACATGTGAAGCTGGCATTTCCGGCCCTACCCAGGCTGGGTGAGGTCTATGTGGGTAGCTGGTACGATTCCCAGCGAATGAAGGGTAAAACCCCCGTCCTATTCCAGGACGTTAAATCAAATAGAATCTTTGGCGTTAAGGTGGCATCACACGATATGGCAAAGCGACATATACTATGGTAATCTCCTTGACATTGCTTGTGATCGGTCTTGTTTACATGACCATAGAACTATTTGGGTCTATGGCGACAAGTTTTTTCTATGGTACCATAGACGTATGGCAGGATCTATGGTATTGGTGTAAGTGCTTCATCACACACTGGTCTACTATATGATATGGGGACGACTGGCAGCGTCTATGGCAAGGAGGAAGACATACAATGCCAAAGAGTTTTTTGAAACATTTTATGGCATCGTGTGAGTGCCATATATTATATGTGCCATTCGTTTTCTTTTCTCGCCATAGAAAATATGGATCCTAACTTTGGGAAAGGCATCCAGATGTTAAAAAAAAAAAAAAAAAAAAAAAAAAAATGTGCCAAAACCAAACAACCTCAACCATGAGGTTGAACAACGTCGACCCTGCTCAAGCGGGATAAGACAGAGTAATAGAAGAAGATACCGGGTCAGTAAACTTTTATGCGGTCAGTAAGGGTTAATCCGGGTTTACCCCGGATTGGTAAGTTATATCTCAATGGGGTTTTCACTATAATGTCGGGGACGTCAAGGCGCATCTAAAACATGTACGGGTCAGTGGAATTTACAAACTCAGATACCGGGTCAGTAAACTTTTATCCGGTCAGTAAAGGTTAATCCGGGTTAACTCCGGATTGGTAAGTTATATCCGGATGGGGTTTTCACTATAGTGTCGGGGACGTCAAGGCGCATGTAACATATATATGGGTCAGTGGAATTTACAAACTCAGATACCGGGTCAGTAAACTTTTATCCGGTCAGTAAGGGTTAATCCGGGTTAACGCCGGATTGGTAAGTTATATCTGGATGGGGTTTTCACTTTAATGTCGGGGACGTCAAGGCGCATCTAAAACATGTATGGGTCAGTGAAATTTAGAAATTCAGATACCGGGTCAGTAAACTTTTATCCGGTCAGTAAGGGTTAATCCGGGTTAACGCCGGATTGGTAAGTTATATCTGGATGGGGTTTTCACTATAATGTCGGGGACGTCAAGGCGCATTTAAAACATGGATAGGTCAGTGGAATTTACAAACTCAGATACCGGGTCAGTAAACTTTTATCCGGTCAGTAAGGGTTAATCCGGGTTAACTCCGGATTGGTAAGTTATATCCGGAAGGGGTTTTCACTATAATGTCGGGGACGTCAAGGCGCATTTGAAACATGTATGGGTCAGTGAAATTTAGAAACTCAGATACCGGGTCAGTAAACTTTTATCCGGTCAGTAAGGGTTAATCCGGGTTAACGCCGGATTGGTAAGTTATATCTGGATGGAGTTTTCACTATAATGTCGGGGACGTCAAGGCGCATTTAAAAACATGGATAGGTCAGTGGAATTTACAAACTCAGATACCGGGTCAGTAAACTTTTATCCGGTCAGTAAGGGTTAATCCGGGTTAACTCCGGATTGGTAAGTTATATCCGGATGGGGTTTTCACTATAATGTCGGGGACGTCAAGGCGCATTTGAAACATGTATGGGTCAGTGAAATTTAGAAACTCAGATACCGGGTCAGTAAACTTTTATCCGGTCAGTAAGGGTTAATCCGGGTTAACTTCGGATTGGTAAGTTATATCCCAATGGGGTTTTCACTATTGGTTCGGGGACGTCAAGGCGCATTTAAAACATGGATAGGTCAGTGAAATTTAGAAACTCAGATACCGGGTCAGTAAACTTTTATCCGGTCAGTAAGGGTTAATCCGGGTTAACTCCGGATTGGTAAGTTATATCCGGATGGGGTTTTCACTGTAATGTCGGGGACGTCAAGGCGCATCTAAAACATGTATGGGTCAGTGGAATTTACAAACTCAGATACCGGGTCAGTAAACTTTTATCCGGTCAGTAAGGGTTAATCCGGGTTAACTCCGGATTGGTAAGTTATATCTGGATGGGTTTTTCACTATAATGTCGGGGACGTCAAGGCGCATTTAAAACATGTATGGGTCAGTGAAATTTAGAAACTCAGATACCGGGTCAGTAAACTTTTATCCGGTCAGTAAGCGTTAATCCGGGTTAACTCCGGATTGGTAAGTTATATCCGGATGGGGTTTTCACTATAGTGTCGGGGACGTCAAGGCGCATGTAACATATATATGGGTCAGTGGAATTTACAAACCCAGATACCGGGTCAGTAAACTTTTATCCGGTCAGTAAGGGTTAATCCGGGTTAACTCCGGATTGGTAAGTTATATTCGGATGGGGTTTTCACTATAGTGTCGGGGACGTCGAGGCGCATCTAAAACATGGATGGGTCAGTGGAATCAACAAACTCAGATACCGGGTCAGTAAACTTTTATCCGGTCAGTAAGGGTTAATCCGGGTTAACTCCGGATTGGTAAGTTATATCCGGATGGGGTTTTCACTATAATGTCGGGGACGTCAAGGCGCATCTAAAACATGTATGGGTCAGTGGAATTTACAAACTCAGATACCGGGTCAGTAAACTTATGTCGGGTCAGTAAATTAGTGAGTCCCGATATATACATTTTTAAATCGTGCGGTCAGGGGAAGAAAGATGAGAGTCACATCGCTTGTAGGGAAGAAAGATGATGAGAGTCCGTGATCTTGAAAGAAAGTCCAAAAGTTTACAAACTTAAAATCTCGAAATCAAAAAAAAAAATGGACATTCATCTTTCTTCCCCTGGCCTCTTTATTTCATTTACATGCTTGGAAGTTTAGAGAGTAGGTATACTACTCTACCAATAATAAAATAACACATTAAAACAGTATGTATTCTATCTGCGTATTGGAATAATTCCAAGTTTGATTCAAGTCAACTAATACACTGCATCCACCTACTATTGATTTTTATAATTACTCGTGTATGTATAACCTTGGAAAGTATGAAACATAGATGTGAAGACACAACGATTAGCTCAGTGGCAAGATATTTGCTTGCCATGCGGTAGTTTATGATGTTCGAATCCCAGAGACAACAAAATATTGTATTCAAAACTTGGTTACAGTTGTTTGTTCAAAACATCCATTGGTGTACGAGTGGTTAAGGCGATAGTCTGGTGATCCAGGTAGCGTAGGAATTGGTTGGTTCGAATCCCACCCAATGCATGATTTTGTCCTCATAAACTGCTCGAATAAAGTAACTCTTTAGTTATGTTTGAGCTGTATAAATATAAATCTTAAAGAGACCAATTTATTAAAATAAACCGATTTTTTTGTGTTGTTTCACAGCCTTTAGTATTTCGTAGCCATGAAACCGGAGCTACTGATGTAGACGCTTGTGGTCTGTGTTGTAGCTTACGCATCCCGTAGTATGCCTCCCCTCTGATGGGCGAGAAGTGACACAAAGCTTTGGGTGCTAGGTGAATACGAGCGCACCGGAATGCATTGCTTTCAGGCAACTATAACCGAATTTTGAATACAATTTTTCGTCGGCTCTAGGGTTTAAACCGGAGACCTTCCGCGTCTTTCCTTCATATTTTCAGACAGACCATTCATAATTAAATCTCAAGACCATTCGTCAAAAAAGCGAGTATAAGGGTTAGGTGGAAGAGATTGTGATAGACAGTGACCCCGCCCTTTAGTTAGGACATAAGTTTTCTATTCTTTTTCATTTTTATTGTATATATTGTTTCCATTTTTTTCATTGTTAAAATAATTATTTGTATGTACAATTTTACATAATGTCCATTTATATCTAATAAAGCGTTGTATAATAATAATAATTTTAATTATTATTATTTTAATCCCAGTAAATTTTAATACCTTATTGTCCAAGTTTATGTGAGAAAGTATAAATTTACTCCCCACATAAACTAAGAAAAGCTGTAAATGAAAATACAAGTATCTCTTTCATAATAATAATAATAATAGTATTTTACCACTGAGCTAATCGTGCGCCCTTATTTATTTCCCCAGGGCCCCAACGCCAAGCCCGTGGTGTCTTTCATAGCTGGAATCACCGCCCCTCCCGGCAGACGTATGGGCCACGCAGGGGCCATCATATCTGGGGGCAAGGGGGGCGCCCAGGACAAGATCAACGCTCTCGAAAAGGTAATAATAAATGTGTTTCTTTGTGTTATTATAATAATTTGCATAATATCGCCTTATTTATACTGCCCGATTAGTTTTTTATACTACTAAGGTCCCATTATTCCAGCAGTAAGCCCAAGACATATTATTATGTGGTAAAAATCCCAAATGGGAGGATAACTTGTTATGTCCCGGTTGGGTTTCGAACCCACGACCTCAGGAATCTCTGGATTCACAGAGTGCCGCCTTTACCACTGAGCTACCGGGACAGATTATATTACATTACAATTTAAGTGGGTAGCGCAGAATTAAAGGACTTTATCCATTTTCTTTATATACTAGCACAGCGGTTCTCAACCGGTGGGCCGCGGATGCTGGCCGAAACTCATTAAAAAAATATTAATATAGTGCAAAATAAGTACGGTATAAAATCGGGGTGGGCCGCAAATTGTTTTTAAAATATTATTGGGCCCCCAAGCTAAAGAGGTTGGAAACCGCTGTACTAGCATATTACATACGTATTACACTCGGTTTTTGACCGACATCAGTAGCTTGACCGATAAGGCGGCGGACTTGTAACCTGGAGGTCGGTGGTTCAAGTCCCGGTTTCAGCGTGGATTTAGTAAAGCAAGTTTGAGTACTTGTGATATTACGAAAGTTATTAACACAAATATGATACCTAACTTTAACTAATATATTATTTTTGAAGGTGGCGGACTTGTAACCTGTAGGTCAGTGGTTCGAGTCCCAAGTTCAGTGGACAAATTAGCACTGTGAGTTACAGAATCACGAAAGTAAAATTAACACAGAATATATATGATAACTTTTTTTCTATGTTTCCGCTACAGGCTGGCGTGATTGTCACCCGCAGTCCGGCTCAGATGGGCAACGAATTACTCAAGGAGATGAAGCGGCGGAACTTGAACTGAGCCAATCTCCCGCTCTATAGATAATGATTAGATCCAACTGTTCTCTATGATTTGCCCCGCCTCTAGATCTAGTCCTACCCGATCAAATCGGGGGAAAGAATAAAGTTTTAGATAAAAAAAAACTATTATGAATTACGTACAAGTCAGGAAGAGTTATCGAAATTTTAAACAAAGTTTCCCATGGAAACTGAGGAATGTTTGAATTATCAATAGGTAGTGTAGATTGTTGAATTTTAGGAATACCAAGTGCCGTGAATTAATATTAACTTGCAAAACTGTAGATAGATTCATAAAGAATGTAGTTTAAATATTGAATTTAATTTTTTTTTTGCGAAATATTTTAGCAACTGAAGAACTTCATAAAAAATTACCTCATTCTATTTTGAAATGAGTAGCTGTTAATATTTTGAGACTTGGTTTGTTCATATTTTTTTATGCTCAAAGTTTTGTAAAAATGAACCAAAAATATGAAACTCCAAGATAAATTCAAATTCTCTTTTCAATTTAATGTTAGTTTATTTTGCTCGTTGGATTGTCACACGAAACGTCCATGTAAATTTTTGTGGTATGTCCTGTCTTGTTTTAAAGGCTGAGTTCTGTTAGAAGTAATTTTTCCACTGGGTTTTAAAATGATATATCAAGGAAAACCCATTTCATCATCATGAGAACTTTGTTTTTTTGTTATTAATTAGGTAATTTAAGCCATCATAAAATTTCATCATGCGTTTCATTCAAAGCTCTCTCTACCTCCAAGTTTGAATTTTGATTCTGAGGAAGCATTGGGATCGCCTGCCTTATATTTATTCGATCATTATTACTTACTCATATTCTATTATATTTAAGAAGCTTTGTTGTAATTTTAAGTTGTAAGTTACCCACTCTTTCTCTCTATTCTCCTCTTTCACGACACACCTATTAAATAAATCACCATTATTTTAACTATTAATAAACGCAGTTTTATTTTGTCTGCGTAGAACATAGAGTTAAAAGTTCTTTCACAGATGTAAACTAAGGGCGGAATTAATGCCTTTTTGTAATACCTCTATGGCGCTAAGTCACGGATTGCGCACTGTGTAAGATAGGGAAAACCGACGCTTAGCAATGACTTGTGATATAGAATTTGTCTATTAATTTCGCCCTAAATCCAGGAAGATCATAAATTTGTTGAATAATAAAGTTATCAACCCTTCTTCACCTCTGCCAAACAAACCTTAACAAGGTTCAGGACCAGCCAACTTTTCAACCTAAGTTGGCTGGAGACCATCACTCCTCCCAGCTGTAACCAAAATTAATACAACAACCCTTAAAAATTAAACTCTGCTTTTTGACATTTTCATGTCTTTGCTCTGGCACATAACCAAAATTATGTAGCGAAATTATGTAACGAAATATTAAATTATAAAAAGAGGGAAGAGAAAAAGTATGTGTCATGCGCACAATAACGAAATATTAAATTATAAAAAGAGAGAAGAGAAAAAGTATGTGTCATGCGCACAATACAATTTGGTCAGTTAAGTTTTAGACCTTGAATAGTAAAGATGAAAATGTCCCAATGGTTGCAGACTCGTCTGCAAGCGTTTTTCTTTTTGCTCAAGTTTTATCATTTTTAATTTTTTTGAGGGGGAAAATCTTACAAGATTCCTTCAGCAAAGCTCTAGTGCTGGAGGATATGCGGGACTTGCCGGCAGGGTATGGTGTGTCGCCCCTCTTGAAGGGCACCAATTCTGTCGGCTCACCCGCTAAACCCCCCCCCCCCCCCCCCCCCCCCCCCCCGTTCTTCTCTAGTACTTGGTGGAACAATGTTGGTATTTCTTCAGGACATCTGCTACAATGCAAGTCTAACGGCAAATAGAAAATCAGGAAAAGAACAACACAGTTTCTAAGAGGACTTACAAAAGACCATTTTGTTGATTTTTATTTTACTTTTTCTAAATCTAACGTAAAAAAATAAAAGACAAGCGGTTTGGAAATAATTCAGCGAGAGTCCTGAGAGTTTAAGTTTTTATCAATCCGTTTGTACCGCATGAGATATTGTCATGAGTGTTCCAACTAGTCTGGGGCTGGTTCTGCAAAAAATGAAGATACTTCTATGTTTTTTTATCATGGTAAGTTAACCATGATAAAAAACCTAGGCCATTAGGTGGGATCACATCAATTTCTTATCTCTTTTTGCTTTGCTTACCTCTTAGGCCATTGTAAATCTTGATTACAAATACAAAGAAGACCAAAGATTTTCAAGTATTCTTGAGAAAGAACTCTCAAGATGAGTTTTTAAATTCATTTTTCACTGCGAACGTGCTGTTGTATAAAAAAAACAATATCTACTAATATTGCAAAACGTCTCTTCTAATAAAACTAGTGTCTACTGGAAATTGGAAAAATAAATTAAAATACTTTGGGTGTCATGCGAATCAGTATCATTAGTGAAAAGTAATATACAATACAAGAATTCAAAGACGCTTATTTGCATTAATGTAATATTAAGAATAACTTAGGTCTATGACGCAGGAAAAATGCTTTATTTTGTATTTCATTATCGGATCGAAAAATAATTTAAATTTAAACAATACATTAATTTATACACTGGAAGTCCTCTAAAACTTACGTGTACAAATTTAATAAAGAATGTTCAGGTTCACTAGAGAATCATTCCATTTTTAACCATATGAATGGTAGGTAGAAATTAAAAGCTCTCCTACTGACAAACCAAACTCTTCTGGGTAGTCTAGCAGTGTTAGGTATGGTTGATTTTTTTTCAACGGGAAAAGTAGTAAGAGAAAGGTAAGGGAAAAACCAAAACCATAATTTGCGCTTAAAAATAAGTAC
This sequence comes from Bactericera cockerelli, assembly GCA_024516035.1. Taxonomy (NCBI): domain Eukaryota; kingdom Metazoa; phylum Arthropoda; class Insecta; order Hemiptera; family Triozidae; genus Bactericera; species Bactericera cockerelli. Next base: position 10,261,286 of record CM044958.1, on the reverse strand, counting down.
AAAAATCTTCTTGAAAAAAGAAAAAGAAAAAAAAAAATTTGGGCAATATTTATCAGTGAACCTATCAATGGTTGAAAAGCACAAAGACATTTTTTGTATTTAGCATTTATCTTAAAATATCATAATTTTGAACTTAGGTAGGTATTCATTCGCCACTCAACTCTGTCTTGCTTTATTGAAACTTATCATTACAATTGAGACTTATCCGTAAATTATCTTATTGAAACATATTAATATCTTGGAACTTAGGTAGATATTCAATCGCCACTCAACTCTGTCTTGCTTTATTGAAACTATCATTACAACTGATACTTATTCGTAAATTATCTTATCGAAACATATTAATATCTTGGAACTTAGGTAGATTTTCAATCCCCATTCAACTCTGTCTTGCTTTATTGAAATTTATCATTACAACTGGGACTTATCCGTAAATTATCTTATTGAAACATATTAATATCTTGGAACTTAGGTAGATATTCAATCGCCACTCAACTCTGTCTTGTTTTATTGAAACTTATCATAACAACTGAGACTTATTCGTAAATTATCTTATTGAAACATATTAGTATCTTGGAACTTAGGTAGATATTCAATCGCCACTCAACTCTGTCTTGCTTTATTGAAACTTATCATTACAACTGGGACTTATCCGTAAATTATCTTATTGAAACATATTAATATCTTGGAACTTAGGTAGATTTTCAATCGCACATTCAATTCTCTTTCATCTTGTGAATTGCAGGCGCGAAGGTCTGGGGGGGGGGGGGGGGGGGGGAGGAGTTCCAGGTTTCACTGAGGGGGGGGAGGTGTCTAGCGGTTGTCCTTGAATCTGCCCCCGTCTCCTTCAGAGACGAAACGTTTTCTGGCCCTGAGGGGAGGATATGAGAAAAATATTGGTTTACTTACTGGTCGTGTAACACAAGATAAATAAAGCCGCAAACTTTGCCTGGGTATAATAATTAGAAGAAAAAATGCCTAATAAATGCGAAGTGAAAGAAGGAACAACATTTTTAATGACATTTATTTGAAAATAATAATAATAATATAAAAATGTTGTCTTATTTATACTGCCCGATTAGGACTATTAAGCCCCATTATTCCAGCAGTAAGCTCAAGACTCATTACTATGTGGTAAAAATCCCAAATGGGAGGATAACTTGTCATGTCCCGGCTGGGTTTCGAAACCGCGACTTCTGGATCCTCTGAGTTGGCAGAGTGTCGCCTTTACCACTGAGCTACCGGGACAGACTTTTTGAAAATAAAGTGTCTCCTTGCGCGAATACAACGGAGCTCTACAACCTAGACCCTGGTACCACATAAAATAATCTGACCATGTTATTAAGTCAAAACGGCCTCAATGGATTCCGAAAATCGTTTCTATCAAGCTGTTTTTTTTTTTTTTTTTTTTTTTTTTTTCTTCTTTTTTTCTTTTAGAATATAATATGGAAATTCGAATTTATTAAAAAATAATTACATTCATTTCTATCTTCAAATTTGAAATTCCATCAAAAATTATAAATTCAAATTCCATCTAAATTTGAAGCAAACCACACATTCATCTTCAACTTAATATCTCCTCAACTTGTATCTTGAACCTCTCAATCCGAGAGAAACAGCCCAAATCAAAGCAACTTGTACTTTTGTTTTAACCCAACCAACAATTCTGTTGTAAGGTTTTGTCCACTAAGGGCGGAATTAATAGACGCTTTTGTAATACCTCTGTGGCGCTAAGTCACGGATTGCTTGCTGTGTAAGATAGGGAAAACCAACACTTACCAACGACGTTATTGATGTTGTCTATTAATTCCACCCTAAGTTTAGTTTCTAGAGCTCTAGGGTGCTCCAGCGTGGCCCCCTAGTTAGATAAAAAAAAAAGCCAAGAGGAGTCCTGTGGCAATAACCCCGTCTTTTAGTTAGGACATATGTGTGTATTTTATTTATTTTTTTCTTGTTTACATTATTAATTTTTGTCAATTTTATATTTAATTTTTAGCATTATTTGACTGTATATATGTTCTACTAACCCAGATAAGGCGGTGAAATTTTTTGTTTTATTTTTTTGGAGTGATATATTGAGTCCTGAATCAAAACAAGTGCTGTCAACTTATCACTCGGACTCAAAACAAAGAGCTAACATCAACAAGCTGAATTAATTAGAAAAATCCACAATGTAGTACCTTTCACCAGATGGGGCTGACGTCCTTCTGGAAGGACTTCAGCCCCATCTGGTCTAATAAAGAGTTTCAAAAAAAAAAAAAGTCAAAACTCACCGGATCGGAATCTGCTTGGCGAGGTCGGTGGAGATGATCTTGGCGGAGGCGGCCGCCTCCACGAAGCGCTCCAGCACGGTCTGAGCGAGAGGCACGTCCAGCACTATGTCTGCCAGGTCGTCAAACACTCGCTGGAACCCGCGCTCCATCGCCTCCGGGGTGACTATCACCGCCGCGGCCAGGGAGGCGAGCAGGCGGAGGATGGCGGTCTCGACGCTCGGGTTGATCGCCTCCAGCGTGGCTACCACCGCCTGGGGGAAAGATAATTCATATTAAAAAAGTTTTTTTTGAGAAATTTCAAAAAAAATCAAAATTCAAAAATGTCAATTTTTTTTATAAATAAAATATTTTCTTATTAATTTTTTATTCAATTATGATTTTGAAGAAAATTAACGTTTCTTTTAATTTCATTGATGGATGAATAGAGGATCCTTTAATTTAAGATAAAAAGATAAAATTACCCGCCTGGGGGAGGGGGGGATATTGTGAACTTTATTATGTAGCACGCACTATGTATGAAGGAAAATAAAAAATATAATTGTAAGTACTTTAAATGAACAAGAAATAAAGACTGGGAAAAACAGGCAAATATCTAGATAAACAACTGATGTTGCATAAATTCATAGACATAAAATACACAACAAGGGAGATGATGGTACAAAATGTTCAGAGTCTGACTTGAGTCGTATTTTTCTTTCTAACTAAATTTTTTTTCCTGGTTAGGTTTTTTCCAAATATTTCCATTTTATTCCAAGGTCATTCGTGAAAGAAAAATGCGTTTGGTTACTTTTAAAGATAAACAATGGACTTAACCTATAAAAGGACTGGAACCAAGAATTTTCTACTTCCACTTTGGTTAACTTTGGAAGTGGAAATTTTTCCTCTTCCAAAAGAAAAATGACTTGCTTCCAGTTTGGTTCATTTTATTCCCGTTTGGTTAACTTTGGTTAGAAAGAAAAATACGGCATTGGAGTTAATTTATTTCACAAATGCACTCTATTTAGGCCCGAAATATAAAAGGTGAGCAGGCGGAGGATGGCGGTCTTCACGCTCGGGTTGATCGCCTCTAGGGTGGCTACCACCGCCTGGGGGGAGATGATGGTACAAAATGTTCAGAGAGTCCGTTTATAACACGTAGACGACTGGGTGTACCACCGATGGTACACCCACGTTCGTACGGAATGGACCGGGTGTACCACCGGTGGTACACGGGGTCGGATAGCCGTATTATCGCCGGTCCCACAAGAGAATTCACGAAAAACCATGCCGGTCGTCTAAATGTTATATCCCATATCATAGACTTGGAGTAGATCCTTGTACAAATGCACTCTATTTAGTGCCGAAATATAAAACAGGATTAGATTTGATTTAAGTGGACACTATCCTTTAACTTGGGGTATAGTGCGATGTGTTTGGTTAAAAACTCTTGAGGGCGTGTTTGGATTAACGTGAATCCTGTTTCATATTGAGGCTATGAGAATCACTCATATAAATCACCAAGAATCATGGCTATGAGAACCTACTATCACTTAAATCACTCATGTAAAAGTTATGTGATATTTGTGTAAATACTAACATGATATCGCAACTACTCAAGCTCGCTTTACTAAATCTATGCTGAAACCGGGACTTGAACCACTGACCTCCAGATTACAAATCCGCTATCGATCTAGCTACTCACTCACTCATGTAACTACTCCAAACGACAGGACTTAATAAATAGGTAATCAAGTTTGTATGTGTGTATGAGAGTGAGTGAGTGTGTGTGTGTGTGTGTGTGTGTGTGTGTGTGTGAGTGAGAGAGAGAGAGAGAGAGGAGAGAGAGAGAGAGAGAGAGAGATAGTGAGTAAACAATAATAATACAAAGTCAAACTCCACTAAAAATGAACTAACAAGCACGTACATCTACAAGATAAACAGGAAATTCAAAACCCACAAAAACAACATGTAAATAAGTTAATAAGATACTATGTTTGTTGTTGTTGTATACACGTATTGATCTCTTGCTGCTATTGTTGTTATTACCATTGCTGTTTTCGTTTATATTCACTTCAAGTTTAGACCACAAGGTCACTTTTTACTGCCACAACAAAATAAATATCAAATAGGAGATAAAAATATCCCGAGGAACTCGGCCGGAGTTTGTTGATGCGGGTAACATACTAGATTTGACGAGTCGCGCAGAATCAATATCGGATACATTTATGTAGATGCAAAAGGGTTGGGCTTCGATTCACCAAGGTATTTTTTTTCTCTCCTTTTTTTGGGGGGGGGGGCGAACTTATAGACATTTTTGTTAAACCTCTGTGGAATTCAGTATATGTTTTCCAATTATTTTTTTTTAAAATGGAGAAATGAGAGTTATGACTTGAACTTGTGATCTCGATTTTGTGCATCAATTCGCCCATAATAGCATATTTACTTGAAATAGGAGAGAGTCATAAGGACTGTCCCCATTCATATTCCCGATGGTTGCGCCTCGATCCACCGACCTCCAGATTACGAGTCCATATTGCCTTATCAATCAAGGTAACAAGGTCGCTAATTCTGTGTAGTTTGATTTCAAGTTCATTGCTCATTCCCCAAAAAAGAATGTTAGGAAGTTGAAAAACTGGAGGACAATCAAAAAAAAAAAAAAAAAAAACGATTATAGAAATGTAAACTAGGTAAGGGTGTTGCTTAGAACATATTTTACCACCTGTGTTCTGCAGAGTACTACCTATTTATTATATGACAATGAAGAAAATAGAATACATAGTCAACTACATCTGTATACCTAGGTACCACATAACTATCAGAACCTTTAGGGCGGAATTAATAGACCTTTTTGTAATACCTCTGTGGCGCTAAGTCACAGATTGCGTACTGTGTATGAGATAGGGAAAACTGACGCTTCGCAAAGACTTGTGATGTAGAATATGTGTATTAATTTCGTCGCCCTTAGTGTTTTTCTCAAATTATTTATTAAGAATTCTACGCTCGATTGCTTGAAAAAAAAAAAATTCAAGCAAGTGTTGTGGAGGTGTGGATTCATTGTGGAGGTGTGGAGCAAGTATTGTGGAGGTGTGGAGCAAGTGTTGTGTAGGTGTGGAGCAAGTATTGTGGAGGTGTGGACGCGGCTCCTCCTCACCTCGTACACGAGCTCGTGATGGAAGTGCGGCACCTCCAGCTCCACCAGACAGCGGGTCGCCTCGTCCACGTCGCCGGAGCTCAGGTACTCCTGCAGGAGCAGGTGCATCTGCCGCACCAGAGACTTGACGGGCCGCAGTCCCCCGCCCAGGCCCCACACGTTGTCCAGCCGGTGGAGCCCGTTCTTCATCGAGAAGAGAAGCTCGGCGCGGGAGAGACACGATCTGAAATGTTGTTTTGCAAGAATTATTATTTGTAATCAGGTTCATGTTAGAAATCTAAAGTAATTTTAGGTATATGTAATATTAAACATAAAAACTATGTACCGACCTCAGTAGCTTGATTGATAAGGCGGTGGACTTGTAACCTGGAGGTCGGTGGTTCAAGTCCCGGTTTCAGGGTAGATCTAGTGAAGCGAGTTTGAATAGTTGTAATATCACGATAGTGATTAACACAAATATGATAACTTTAAAAAAAAAAACTTATAAAACTATGTAATGTTAGGTATATGTAATATTAATATATATATGTATTTTTTTAAAGAATCCTAGTTTTATATTAATATTACATATACCCAACGTTTTGCGAGAAAACATTTATAGATTTAAGTTTTTAATATTAAAATAAAATAGAATAATTTCAATTTCATTAGCTCATCATCATAGGGTGGCGTCATCGTGAACGATGGTAGCCAGACAGTGGAGGAATGACTCAGCAGTTCTACCACTCTCTTCACAAGGAGGCTAATAATTGACAAGGGCCCCCAGAACCAAGCCAATGCTGGTCTACTCCCTGTTTATAGTCCCCAGCCACACTGCTGGTCTACTCCCAGTTTATAGTCCCCCAGCCAGACTCATTAACTAGGGAACCAATTTTATGTAATAGTTAGAAAAGGATCTTTTGTAATCCGTTTAGTGCAATAAAAGAAAATACAGCTTTTATTGTGAATAATAAAAATCTGTTAATGAGAAAAAAGCTGTTAATGGGTTGCACCCACTTGTTGGCAATGAATCACAAAAATAATGAGTTGGTAAAGTGTGCACAACCAGCTAGTTGGCAATAAATAACAAAAAACATATTAGTAACAGGTTTGATTTTTTGGCAACACGGGGATTTTTTTCCTCAAATACCAAGTATACAATTTTATATTTTTCCTTATGAGGTCATCCACTTGATATTTTTTTTCAAATAAAAATATTTCAGATTACAATTGAAAAAATAGACGAAAGAAACTCACTGTGCATCTGGGTTCTCAATGGAAGCCTTGAATGTGGTAATCAGTTTGGGTGGAACACAGTCGTCAGCTACGGCCCGGGCTAGGAAGTTGCCCAGGATGATGTCAGCATCAGGTGTGTCCAGTTTGAGGTCAGAAAGGTTCTTAAGGAGAACGTCAAATCCTGAATGAAAATAAATCAAGTAAAATAATTGGACAGGGGTGTCTCAATCAGTTATTTTTTCCCCCCAGTAGGTATTCTTTTTGGTGTATTGACCTGCTTAATTGTTTTAAAAAAACTGCATTTTAAGGGGGAGGGGGATCTTTAACAACAATGCTCTCATTGTAGACATAATCAGCAGACAATTTTAACAGGAAAATTAAAACATGCATCATAAATTATTTTAACACTTTCTGTGCCGGTGTTACCGTTTGGTAACACCTGTTCAGAAAAATGTTTGGTAACACCGAAGATTGTAAAGACATCTATTTCTCGACCCCGGTGTTACCTTTTGGCAACACCTTACATGGAATAGTATTAATTTTTTTTGGCTTAACTTTTTTTGAAGTTTTTCTTGTTCTGTGCCGGTGTTACTATTTGGTAACACCGGCCAAATATTGCTACGGCACTGGGCAATAATTTCAAAATGAGTCTCCAGCATGGAAAGTGTTAATCTGATTTGAGTTCCTGATCTATTTGCCTTTTTCTTGAAGTTGCTTAACTTTTTCAGTCTTATGACAATTTTCCATTGATTCTAGGTTCCACAGTTAGAATTTAATCTTACCAGCAGCAATGTCTTTCTGCTTGATGAGACGTGAATAGAGATCAGAAATGAGAACCGAGGTCATTTCTCGGTGAGATGGCTTGTGGTCAAGAGCTAATTCAATGGCTATCTGTGTTATCTGGTGAGGGAAAATAAAAAAATAGATTGAGCAGAAATGGTACAACTATAGCTTATAGCACTTTAGATATTAAGGAGTTCATACATTTGTGACATCATAAAAGTCATAGAAATAATTAAGAGATAAATAAATACAACCAAATTACTTTGGCAATTCTTTTGTATTAATTACTATTAAAATAACAAACAACTGCAACCATTTAATGGACAGAAGAACAATTTTTTGCCATTTCCAATTTTGGCACCGTGTGAATTATTAATCAGATAATTTTTTTTTAACCCTCCATTTTATTTTTTTTCAAATTGCTATTAGAATTTTTTTCTTGTACATGCACTCACCAGGTGTTTTTTGGTAAGAATATTGAGTTCCTCCAGGGATAAAGCTGCTTCCTCTGAGTCCCCATGCTCGTAGTACTCAAGCACAATAGATTCTATGGATTTCTGAAAATTAAATTGGTTCATTAAGTATGATTTTTGCACTTGCAGTTCAAAGTCAGAGTCAAATAACATATAAAACTGAAACAAAATTAAAATGAGTCTGAGTGAATTATAATAAATTTATTAATGGTACCGAAACAATTGCTGGAATAACGGGACTTATATGAGCTTTAAATCTAAGGGGTTTACTATTATCATTACCTTAAGCTCTTCATCTGATGGCTCGTGGATGATGGGTTCCAGTACTATGTCTTCATTGTCTAGTGAGTCAGAGTCATAGTTTGGATCATTCTTGTCAATAGCTTCTTCCACAATTTCGGAGCCAGGTTTGCCCCAGACTCCTTTTCCTCCTGCTCCACCTGTACAACAAAATAGAAAATTATTTCAATATTCATGTCTGATAATGACACATGTGATGCAAAAAAAATTCTCAGAGGAGCAACATTTTTATTTATTTATTATTCAACATAGTTGAATGCAATTTCAACCCAGTGATTACTCAAAAATTACATGCCCATAGTTCTGTCAGCTATTCATAATAAGTTAGGAGCACTAGGGGTTGAATTAGGCTGGTGAATTAGCTATAATGCTTCAATTTGACAATGAGTATAACACAACTGAGGTGTACTAGATGTACCTACATGATAATTATTTTAACACAAGTATATGATTGTTAAAATAAATAAATAATAATAGTTATCTGGAAAAGCCCCATGGCAATTATAATACCAAATATTTGATTGTTTATTTCAGTTTAATGTTATATCATGAGAGGTATTAAGATTCAAGAGGCCATAATACTATACCATCATCATAGGGTGGCAACAAGGTGAATGATGTCAGCCATAATAGTATACCTATGCTGAGAAAAAATAACCTAAAAAATGTAGATAATTATTATTAGGTAGTGTATAGATAAGTCTCCTGAACACATAAAAAGGTAAAATATACCTTTCTTGACCAAAAATTGCAGTATTTTACTTGCCATCTAGACTGAATATTTATCTCCTTTGCTTCAGACTGGAACCACTAATGTGGTTGGACAACTGACCTTCAGGTATCTGAAGTTGACAAATTTATCTTAAATACTAACACAATATACCTTTCTTGGGAAGTCCTCTGTTGTGTCCATTCCTGGGGCGTCTCGTATTCTTCCAGCTACGAGCAACACTAACTACATTGGTACCGTTAGCAACTCCTTCCTTGGAAACCTGTTTGATCAGTCTCTTGGCCTTCTTTTTGACTCTCTGGTCGATAGCGATGTCCCCAGCGGATTGGAAATGGTCAGAACTAGCAGCAGAACTGCCATTGGCCAAGTTCTCCTCCACACTGGTGGCTGGGACTTCAAACTCTTGCTCCATGGCAAGGAAGCTGATTTTCAGAGTTTATAAATTACAGAAGAATGATCACGTGTTCAACGGAATGAAAGACGAGAAAAAATGTGTTTTTATCGAAGGCTGAGCACCAAACAGAATTAAATAGAGCACCTAGGAGGTCACTGACCAGAATTCTACCGCGTGTACACTTGATGAAGAAATCAGAGAATGCTCTGGAAATAAACAAGATGTTGCTATAGAAATACAATATCACAATGCACCACCTAAGGTGTGTGCAACTATAAAACTGTCTTGTCTTTTATAATAAGATAGTCTTTTTTGGTAAAGTAAAGCAATTATCAACTAAAATAAATTATACGCAAATGCAGGCTAATCTTCAGATAAGGCAAAAATGAAACTGAAATTTGCTACGCAAAATAAATAACCGATACGCAAAATAAAATTGCTTCCAACAACAAACGAAGAAAACAAAACAGATGATTGGTCAGCTGTTTCAATCAATCAGCTGTTTTGATCAAATTAACTCATGATTACATTTTTCAACAGTGGATTAATGCAACTGTTGCGATTTTAGCCGACATGGCTCACAATGAAAAAGAATGCTTCACTTTCTTCCACTGAGAACAAACTCTATCTACTTTGTTTTTGAGTCCTTGAACGAGCCGAGCCAGAATCAAAAGAAAAACCGGGAAAGAGTAAAAATAAATCTGGTTTTGTCGGGGGTCCTAGCTTATCTCCGTGTTACAGTGTTACTGTCAATTTTAGACCTTTTAGCAGTCTTAGATTTTTGCTTGTTTTACAGGTCTTTGACCATTTAATTTCAATTACTCGGGACTTCTGTGTCAATGTCATTAAATCATAGGTTCATTTGAACTCGCGTGTGAAATAATCTTGAGCAGAATTTTACATTCATTTGATTCCAGAGATTCAGAAAGACTTCTGCAGAGTAGTGCAGACCAACCAGCTTTGGAATTTTACCACTAGAAACTATGGATCTTTAATTCACCGAAGTTGTAGATCTGCAGAAGGTAAAGCAAATGAAACAAGATCATAATTATGGACCTTAGATGATGGAAACACTCTATGGTCCACTCTCTCATTGTGACAGTGGTAACTAAAGGATGGCAAAGTTCCCTAGGCCCTCGTTCCAGAAATCACTTTCTTATAATCCTATTATCCTCAAATATCCCTTTCAACTGTTGCACAACACACTCTGATTGGTAATGTTGAATGCAGTGCCGGATTACCCATATGGCGGATTTGGCAGATGCCAAGGGCCCCGCGCTTTAGGGGGCCCCGCGCTTGAGCAGCTTACACTAGGTATTATGGATTTTTTAAAAGCTTACACTAGGTACTTTTGAATAATGAGTAAGAATAAGAAATAAAAGTGAAAAAACACACTGACAACAAAGTACATAAATTGAAAGAAAAGCGTGGGGCTCCCTATTATTATCTATTCCTTGAATAAACAATGATCAACCACATAGAAATTAGCGGATTACCTACCAATATGTCAGATTTGTTAGATGCCAAGTTCCCCGCGATTTTGGGGGCCCCGCCTTTCGGGCAGCTTACATAAATTATAAGTGTTTGAATGACCTTTAACTCGGTTTTTCTGTATTTTAATATTAAATAAAATCACAGCCAGTTGAGCAAAATGTTAAAAGAAAAACCACGGGACCCCCTTAAAATGGACCACATATATGAAAATAGGTAGATCTTTAGATACCTATAACCTGCGGCTCTTTATATAATATAGGTAATATAATTACTCGTATTTGAAAAGAATAATATTGACAAAGGACGTGATTATCGCCTCAGGTAATCTCTGCCATCAAACTTTTGATCGGTTTTATCGACATCTTAACCAATGATCTTCATTATAGCCGCCTGCGGCACTTTTAATGAATTTTTCAAGATATCTTTTTCTATCTATTTTCCGAGTACTTTACCCAATAACTTTGCAAAAATTTCGCCTGCGGCACCGTCAAATTTACTTATCTTGATGGTTTGGATTGTTTTTCAAGACATGCAATTCTAGTACCATTAAAAGAAAAAAAAATCTTTGGGCATTTTAAAAGTGCCTTTTGATTGTTTGGAATTAATTTGGAAAGTTACCTTTAAAAAATTAGCATTCAATACTAGCGATAAAATCTTCATAGTAATCGATGATCTACTTTCTGCACATCTTACCTAATGATATCTTTCTACACATATTCTTTTCATATTACATATATAATATATTTAGATATTTCTACTATTATTCGGAAAAAAGTTGCCTATTTGGTGTTATAAACGTCGTTTTGGATACTATTATGGATTGGTGCTCAGGACACTTTGCTTCGATTTCAAGGTTCTAAAAATAGTATTTTAGAATAAACTCAGTACAGCGTTGGGGCCCCGCGCCTTGAAATTGCCAAGGGCCCCGCGCAGCCTTAATCCGGCACTGGTTGAATGCAATAACCAATCAGATTGTGCTGTGTGATGGTTGAGACAGATTTGAAAATTTTGAGAGAGGAGTGTGTTTCTGGAATGGGGCAAAGTTCTTCCACAGCTTTTGATGACCAGTTCTATGGATCTTAAAAAACACCTTAAAAACACAAATACTGTCCTTTTAGAAACCTTAAGAAGTATAGGAATAGAGGGACGTTCCCTGAGTTTATTTAATAGCTACCTTACACACAGATATCAAAGGGTTAAAATTAACAAAATACAAGGTAAAACGCAAAATACCTTGTATAGTAACAATAATAGCCTAGCAGAGAAAAGCCAGCAAACACCTGTCAGCATTCAATCAAACGAAATGTTCACCCTTAGTGACGCAATGACAAGTGGTGTCTATTCAACCCCCCAGGGGAGGGTGCTGAGCCCGATTCTCTACAATGTATATGTACACCAGATATATAAATTAGGCCTAGAAGGAAGGATTGTTTCATATGCTGACGACACCGCTCTCTGTATACGAGGAAAAACCTGGGAGGAAGTCACTACTAAAATACAGGAAAACATGCTAGTACTAAAAAGATGGTTCAGATCCAGAAACCTACATTTAAACATAAATAAAACAAAAATTCTACCCCTTTGCATTAACAAGTCTTCTTTACCTAGACAGAGCGGTGTCGTCATACATGAATCTGATTGCAATAACACAACAACCTGTCAATGTAGTAGCATCGACATGGTCTCCTCATGGAAGTACCTAGGGGTGGAGCTGGACCAGCACTTACGTTGGGATGCACACATTGATTCACTAGTTAAAAGATTGCGCAGACTAATACATTCGTTTCTAGCCCTCAGGGCATTTTTATCCATAAATATGTTAAGAGAAATCTACTTTGCACTTTGCCAGTCATCACTAGAATATGCTATATCCGCCTATGGAAGAGCTAGTAAGTCTGCACTCCATAGACTAGAAGTTACACAAAAATTAATAATAAAAATCATATATAGGAAAAATAGACTATTTCCAAGTAAAAAATTATATCAAATTTCAAAATTACAAAATATAGAAAACCTCTTTTTTAAAAATGTCTGTACATACGTACAAAAAAACTCTCTAGTAACCTATAAAGATCACCAATACCAATTGAGAAGGAAAAACCCTGTGATACCGCGTATGAAGACAAGTAAAGGACAAAAATTGATAAAATATTTAGGAGTTAAAGCGTTTGAACAGTTACCCACCGAAATCAAAGAGGAACATGACAAAATAAAATTTAAAAACTTGCTTAAAAAATGGATGGCAGAGAACGAAAACAAAAACACAACAATAAATTAAAATCATGTTTTTTTTTTATTTATAATTCTATGAATAATTATATAATTAAAAAAAAAGGAACTATGTAGGTAAATTTACATTCCAAACAGAATAGGTAAAATTACATCCCAAGCAACTCTACTATCACAAAACAAGGTGCCTGGTTCTCAAGGTACCTTAGTGTGATAGTATAGAACCTACTTATGTTATTTTATTCTATTAATTTTAAGTACTTTGTTATTTATTATGTTATTGTTATTGTTATGAAATTATGTACAAATAAAGCACAATTCTTGTTAAAAAAAAAAAAAAAAAAAAAAATTAACTATCCAAAAAGTTTTGTCAAATTAGTACTAGTGCAGTAAATCAAGGGTTTTGCTTGCCAAAGCAAGTGTCCAAACCCTTAAATTATTGCACAAGCACTATAATTATATTATAGCAAATCCCTTTGGAACTTACATTTCATATCCCCAGTTTTGTGTTTTCTATTGTTTTTCTAGTTCCATAGAATCAGTCATGAAAGAGTTCAGTGAAGAACTCATTCATCCTTCGGTCTCATTCATCCGATTTATAAAAGAGGTGATATAAATGACCCCTCAAATTATAGGCCTATTTCTATCCTACCAGTCATCAGCAAAATATTTGAAAAATTTCTGTCCGACCAAATTTGTTCTTACTTTAACTATTTTAAACTCTTCTCTCCTAATCAGTTTGGTTTCAGAAAATCTCTTTCAACAACTGATGCCATTGACTTTTTTAATAAATTTATATCGCAAACATACGATGAAAAGTTATATTTACATGCAACCCTATGTGATCTTTCACGTGCTTTTGAATGTTTAAACCATTCGATCTTATTAGAAAAGCTCAAGCATTATAAATTTAATAATCTCAGTATTAATCTAATGGCATCTTATTTGGAGAGAAGGTGTCAACAAGTTCAGTTAGGGAACACTGTCTCAAACATAAAAATAGTATCCACGGGCGTGCCGACCGGTTCCATCTTGGGGCCCCTCCTCTTCTTGTTGTACATCAATGATCTTCCTGTTAACCTGCCCCAGTCGGCTAATGAAATGATTTTTGCTGATGACTCCACCCTTTTCGTACAAAGTACAAATGAGAACTCATTACTGGCCAAAAGTAGGGAAACTCTACAGCGGGCACAGGACTGGTTTAATAGTAATAGGTTGCATTTAAATCGCACAAAGACACAGGAAATTGTTTTTAGTTTACGTCGAATAAACTTCCCTTTAAACCCTCCTAGTGTAAAACTTTTAGGATTTTTTATTGATCCCCAGCTAAAGTGGCATGCCCACATTGATCATGTCGCGGGCAAGTTAAATAGTCGATTGTTTTTACTTCACCAATTAAAAAATCAAGTTTCTCCCACTGTATTGAAAAATGCATATTATGGTTTATTTCATTCCTTACTATCATACGGATTGCTTCTCTGGGGCCATACCACTTACAGCCAAAAATTATTCATTCTACAGAAAAAAAGCAATCCGTATTCTGGGTAGACTGCCATATAATGAACATGCCAAACCAACTTTTATAAGAATGGAAATTTTAACACTCCCATGCATGTTCATTATTCAGTGTCTAACCCATTTAAAGAAGCATAGGGACCAATATACTTCATTTGAAAATGTCCACTCTCATAATACGAGGCATAGAAATAACTTAGTCATTAATAATCATCGTGTTAATGCAGCTCGAAACGGTCCCAATTATCATGCTATTATATTGTTCAACAAATTGCCCCCACATATCAGGGACTTGCCACCAAAGTTATTTAAAACATGTATCACTAATTTTCTTAAAAAGCAGGCTTTTTATTCCTTAGAAGAATTTTTGAGTTGCAGCTTGAGTGATATGGTCTAACTCACAATTTACTTAGTTTGTTACTTCTTAAATTCTATTATGTCTTCTTTTTCTTCCTCTACCCCATTTCTGTATCTGTATTTGACTTGTGTAAACAAATTTGTAAATTTGATGTACATCAATAAATAAATCTTATCTTATCTTAATTTAATTATATCCACCTTTTCAAATGAAAGTGGACCAATAAAGCAAAGAGACAAACTTTTTGTTTTCCAGGGATGTTTGTTCCAAAGTTCTTTGTCAATTCAGTGCAGCTAGCCCTTATCTTGGCAATGTGTATATTTGGATACCATCAATTTTTTTTACTCTATTGGCCAAAAATTAATCCTAAAGCATTTTTTCTTCCACAGAACATTTAAAATTATTTCAAATTTTAAACGCTTTATTTAAAGTGGCAGGATGGAGCTCTTCCATCCAACTGATCCAACCATGCAATAATCATCCTTCCATCCAACCATCCAATAATAAATTAAAAATTGAAAGTCTCTGCCAAGATAAGGGCTAAAGAATCTAAACGCTAATTTAATATAGCCAATCAGATTAATATATTTCAAGCATGATTCAGATTTTACCCCATATAGGCAAGAAGTGATACAATGTTAACAATTTAGATGCTGGGTCAACATGGGTGGTCTGGTAGGCAGGCCATTCAAACAATTTTAACCGGATTTTGTAAAAAAAATTTGTCAACTCTGGGGTCCAAACCAGTAAACTTACACATGGAAATCACCTACCTATCCACTTAGCTGATTTTGGGCTAAATAACTCAATTTGACCCTAACACATAATAATTCTCAAATGAGACTCAATAAAGCTGCTATATTATTTCTGATTAATGACTTGGTCATTTTTTTTCTCAGCAATTACCAACATGGTTGACTCAAAGACAGAATACTCCCTCAACTCTCCCCCAGAAGATGGAATCACTGCTGTAAAGTTTGCTCCCAACTCAAATCAATTCCTGTTGGCTTCGTCGTGGGATTGTAATGTTTCCCTGTATGATATCACAAACAACAATTTACGTTTAAAATATGCTCACTCAGATCCTGTTCTAGATTGTTGTTTTCAGGTAAGACATAAGAACGGATAAAAAGTGTTATAATGTGGGTACTAAAATAGTCCAACATTGTCTTACATTACGTGTGTTGGGGACATAACTCAGCCTGATATTCAGAAGTGTGTTGTTGTAACCACCTTGGCTACAGCAGGGTGAGTGATAATCTCCAGTCAACTTTATTTAATAAAGTTGGCTTGTTTTAAGCCACATATTTCTGTGTCAATGTGTTGTTATTGTTGTAGCCAGCTTGGCTATAACTGGAGCTTCCATAAAATTATAGTCCTCTAGTACTCAAGACATGTCAATGTGTGATCAACCATTGCAAGAACTTGGGCTTTTTCTGTATAAGCCATTCTGTATAGCCTTGGAAAAGTGCAAGCTACTCTGGATTGTTAAGGTTGGCTAGTCTGACTTCTCCCTGTGTAACATCCCCCAGTGAGGCTAATGTGTCTCAGTTAATGTGTTTATGCTTTTTAATTATGTAAATCTGGTAGATCCCCAGACTGTCCAAAACTTATTTTCTAATATGTCATTCCTCCAACAATACTTCTATTATTTTTTTATATTTATTAGAAGTATTCATGGAGGAATTTCTAATAAATTTCTACATAAAAAACTTCTAATAAATTATTGGAAATGTGTTCTTCTCATCAGGATGCTGTTCACTCATTCAGTGGTGGGCTGGACTGTACACTCAAAATGTTTGACTTTAATACTCAGACTGGTAAGTCTTTATGCATTTTTGTCCTGCATCTTATCTCTTGTTAATCTAAAATCTAGAGCATTTTATGAAACATTGTTTTATGCTTTTTGCTATTATAAGATTTTTCAAAAGTATATATTTCATTTTTCAAAAATAATAAGTCCAATTCAATATTTTTATTTACCATCTGCCCTCAATATAGTCAGCAATGTATATTACATGCTCCTATTCAAACAGTGTTAGCATATTTTTCTGGCGTACTCTGCTTATCCAATCAGTTCCCAATGATTGGTCAGTGGCAGTGTCCTGGCATCTGATTTTTTTTTACACCCTGATATTGCTATTCTAATATTTATCTCACCTGGAATCTGTTTCTCAATCTAGACCCCTAGATAACACACACCATTTTTTAGTCATTCAGCGAGACTACATTTTCTATACATTGTTTCACAGAAACTGTCATTGGTATGCACGACCAGCCAATCAGAGCTGTAGAGTATTCAGATGAGGTGAACTGTATTCTCACGGGTAGCTGGGACACCTCTGTTAAGATGTGGGACCCAAGATCCTCTCGCTGTATTGGAAACTACACACAACCAGACAAGGTAATATGTACATCTACTTAGCTGAAACAACAGCGGTCAAGAGATGGTCATGGATTTAAACATAATAAAGTGTGAGAAAACATAATAAATTTTGATGAAAATTCTGTTCCCTGCAAACATGGGAGGCTGGCATTTCTGTTCCTACCCAGACTGAGTGAGGTTAATGTGGGTAGCTGGTATGATTCTCAGCAAATGGAGGGTAACACCCTCATCTTAATCAGGACGTTCAATCAAATAGAATTGTTGGTGTTAGGAAAGGCATCCAGCCGTAAAAAATGTGGCACAACCAACCAACCTCAACTATGAGGTTGAACAATGCCAATCCCAACTAGGTTTGGGAAAAGGCAAAGTGAAAGAAGAAGAAATTGTGAAAAAAGGTCTTGCCCAGAAAAATTAGTCAATACAGCTAATATTTTTCCTTATTTTTTTTTAACTGGAATGAAAAATAATAAAAAAAAAAAAAAAAAAAAAATTGAACATTATAACTTTAGTTTATACAGCTCAGTCTAGAGTTTGCCCATTTTGATTTCAAACTAGGAAAGTGTGAAAACCAACTGAATTTTGTGAATCAGATTTTGTTGATTAAACTTTTCTGTCCCCAGGTATTCACCATGAGTTTATGTGGAGAGAAGTTTGTGGTCGGGACAGCAGGCAGGAAAGTGTGTATTTGGGACCTGAGGAACATGGGCTATATTCTGCAGCGTCGGGAGTCCAGCCTCAAGTTCCAGACAAGATGCATCAAGTGCTTCCCTAATAAACAGGTAGCTATTGATTCCTCTGGAGTGTTCTTTTTTTTTTTTTTTTTTAATTTTTTTTTTTTTTTTCATTTATTTATTTATTTAATAACAATTTCACAAGCTTGTTCCTTACAACTAAGCATTTTACCAAGCATAACAAAATATTTTTATTATTTAACATGTCTATTGGTTACAATATTTATTTTAGCTTATTTTAGTTCTTAGAGGGTAAAAAGATCTAGCTATATAAAAAAAAACCTCTTACAAATTATAATCTAAATTTCTGATGATGACTTACATTCTAGAGATGAAATAAATAAATTTTATTAAGTATAATTATGGTTTACATATGCATACATATTATTTTATGGGTGCCATTTTCATATCATGGGGACATATCTATGCTTAACTCTTTTATAAGAGTATTTTTTATAGCGGGTTTTACTGGGGTTATTTAAGTCATGTAAAAGTCGATTGTTAACTTTGTGTAAATTTTTGAAAAAATCGCTACTAATTTTGTCCAAATATGTTCTGATGTAATATATTTTAAGGTCGTGATGCATGTCTTGGATTCTTGTGTACATGGGGTAGTTTCCTATGATTTTAAGACAGTTATTTTGCAAAACTTGCAGCTTTTTAACATTGGTATTGCATGTATTGCTCCAAACTGGGGCTGCATAGGAAATAACTGGTCTAATGCAAGTTGTGTATAACATTTTTTTATTTTTGATGTTGAGTTTGGACTTCCTGTTAAAGATTGGGTAAATCAATTTCAGGGCTATGCAATATTTTTCTTTAATTTTATTTACATGAGCACCAAACGTGAGCTTTTTATCTAGGTATACTCCCAGGTATTTCACAGTGTCGGACCAGTTTAAGGTTTGATCAAATACTTTTATACTGGGTGGTATAAGTGGTCGTCTTCTAGTGAAAAATATGGCTTCTGTTTTTTCTTTATTTATTTTAATTTTCCATTTTTGGAAGTATTTTTCTTGTTTCCTCGCAGATTCTTGAAGTCTTTTAACTATAGTATTGACCCGCCACGAGCTTGTAAAATTTGCTGTATCATCAGCAAAAAGACCTGTCTCAACATATTTTGATTTTGGCATATCTGATATGTACAGGGTGTATAATCTGGGCCCCAAAATACTTCCTTGGACTATTCCTGCCGTTATTTTCTTAGGTAGACTAAAAATATTTTCTAAAAATACTTTAAACGTTCTGTTACTTAAGTATGAGCTCAGCAAAAGTATAAGATACCGAGGTACGTTGTACTTTATGAGCTTGTACAATAAGCCTTTGATCCAGATGGTATCAAAGGCTTTTTCGACGTCTAAAAGTAGCATTCCTGTGTGCTTTCTAAGATTGAATCCATCCACAATGCGGTCAACCACCCTAGCTAGCTGAGCTGTGGTCGAATGGCGAATACGGAACCCGAATTGTTCATCCGGTAAGATGTTATTTTCTTGAACAAAGGCGTCTAGTCGCGTAGCAATAACTTTTTCTACCACTTTGCTAATGGTGCTAAGCAAACTTATAGGTCTATAACTAGACGGCAGCCAGGATGGTTTTCCGGGCTTGTGGATAGGCACAACCATAGCACATTTCCATGCATCAGGAAAATATGAGTATTGAATGATAGCATTCACAATAGATACAAGAAAGTTTAGACCCACAAAACCAAGATTTTTAAGAGCCCGGGTTGTGACCTGGTCGATTCCAGGTGCCTTCCTATTTTTAAGATATTTTAAAATTGTACTCAGTTCTGTCTGATTACAATAGTAGTCACTCCAATTCTCTTCGGCTGTAGAGGGATCACTAGAACTAATGTAAGTATCAACTTTTCTTTCAACTTGATTATTAAAATGAAATGAACCATATTGTTTTGTTAAATTATGTACTTGCTCGAAATGATTGGCAATAGACTCAACTTTATCCTCTTTAGTGTATAGATAACTTATGCTGCCCGGGTCTGACAGTAAGGGTGGTACAGAACTTTTATTTCTAGTAGTAACTATTTTTTTAACCGTCCATAAGTGTTCCGCTTTTTTAGTGTTTTTTAACCTTTTTGTCCATGCCAAATTTTTATTTGCAATTAATAGCTTTCTATTAATTTTGTTGAATAGGAAGCTTAATTTATAGTACAAGTACAGGCGAGTTCTCTGAAATTTCCTGCGGAAGTAATTTTTAATTTTAATAAATAATGCTATCACACGTGACTCGCGAGTCAATCCATGCTTGTCGTTCTGAGTAAGGGGAACCGAAACACTCAATGCCTGGGTAATACTATTAGTAAAGATTTGTATTGCACCATCTATATCTGTTGAATTATTTATTATAGGAATACTATCGAGACAGGTATCTAATGTATATCGGAAGGTCTCCCAATCTGCTTTACTATAGTCATATGTTTTATTGTTTGTATAGTGGGGAATTCTATTCAAAGTAAATACTACTGGGTTGTGATTAGAACTTAATTTACTCAGGGCCCGTACGGAGCTCACTATAGAGGGGTCATCACTTACACCTATATCTATGACACTAGCTTTGTGATGACTAATGACTGGGTAATGTGTTGGCTCTTCAGGGCTTATTACATAAATACATTTTTCGGTGCAGAATTTATTGAGACAACCATCTCTATTTCGAGTGGTGCAGTTCCATGATGCATGTTTGGAATTTAAATCGCCAATTAGCAAAAAGTGTCCTATACCTTTTAAAATTTCAAGGTCAGACCAGCTTAATTTCACCGACGGAGCTTTATAAGCACACAGAATTGTTAATTGTTTAGAACCAATTTTTATACATGAGCTAGTAGCCTCAAGGGAACTAAAGTTTAATGGTTTTCCCTCACTATACTGGATAGAGTTTTTGATTAAAAGAGCGACCCCACCTCCTCTTGAGTTTCGATCACTCCTCAAGGTCGAGTACCCTCTAACTTTAAGTTTAAAAGTACTATCAATTTTTGTTTCTACTAGACCAATTATGTCAAAATTATGTTCATATATTACGTATTCTAATTCATTTAGTTTTCCTTTTATTGAATTACAGTTCCAAAGTAAAATATTAATGGAAGAGTCTACCATTAATCAAATATTTGAAATATACCTTCAACAACAATAATTACTTTTGAAAACGTATCTTCCGTTTCTTTGAGTTTGGCACCTATATTTGTAATAGCAGACATAATTTTTGGCAGGTTTAGGATCTTGACTAGATTTTTGATCTCCTCGAACATACCCATGTTTGATTCTGTAGCAGTGTTTGGTGGCCTCCTTGAGCTGCGCCCCTGGCCTGGCTGTGTAGCTACGATGCTTGCCCAGCTGGTCCCTTGTGAATAGTGACGAGAACTTTGAGTGACTGGTTCCTTGCGTTGCGTGCTGACTTGTCTTGGTTGTGGTGTGGGTGCTTTGCGTTTCATTTCAACATTCTTCATATAAATTGAACAAGTTTTCTCATTGGCTTGATGGTTTTCTCCACAGTTAGCGCATTCTATGTTATCCACTACGCATTCCTTGACAGTATGTTCTCCCGAACATTTGAGGCATTTTATTTTGTGGTGACAGTTTTTACTAATGTGACCATATTGAAGACATTTATAGCATTGGGTGATATCAGATTTATTTTTAAACTTGCTCCATGTCACCACACAGTAGCAAAGCCTGTTTACAGATACAATGTTCTTGACCATAGTTTCTTTCTCAAACACAACTGAGTACAAAGGGTACTGGCTAGTTGTTGGACTAATTTTCTTGATTTTAACTACTTTTAATCCTTTACTTGTAAGTTCTTCTTCTAGTTCTTTACTTTCGATTCCTTGTGGCAACCCGCTTACGACAAAGTTTGGTTGATAGTCTTCTTTTAGCGAAAATGAATGAAATTCATACTTGGAATCCAGATGGGCTACAGCCGCCCTGTGGTCCTCTGCATTGTTTACCCTAAGTAGCGTTTTCCCAGCTCGGGACACTTTTATTGAAAAATCATTTTTCAATATTTTTTTTAGATTTGTTACTACTTCTCTATGGTTTTCAAGTTGTCCATTAATAATTATGGGTGGAATAGACTTTGTTTGTGTTGGGAAAATCTTCTTACTTTCAGTGGGATCGTCACTATCCTCAGTATCCAGATCGCTTAGAGGGTCAAACCTGTTCGCCGTTGAGAGAACGGGAGAGATTTTCTTTCTCTTTCGATCCTGGGCTGCATTTCTCCTGGTAGTCCTAGCGTCCGGAGTGGACATCACTTAGGTCACCGTTATTAATATTCAGTACAAAAATAATTCAATTTTCAAAATAAGATGAGAAAAGATTGAAAGAAACACCTGAGTTATGAAACAAGGAAAATAATTTTAAATTGTCACCAGCACTACGTCTATGATTACGATGAGCTTTATACAGTACGAGCACTAGATAACAACTGTGGAGTGTTCTAACCTTTAAGGATAAAGATGTATTTTTTTTTTTTTTTTTTTTTTTCAAATGATATAATATATTTCATTAAAAACATCTTCTTTCTTCAGTGTGCTCATTACGGATGCCACATTTTCTCTTTGTAAAAAAATTGTAGACTTCAAAGTCTGTTTTTTTGTGGTTCCATTACAATTAGTCCTGTGATTCTTAGCTTTTTGAAAAAAATAGGACAAAAATAATAGACAAATTCTTTATCACAAGTCATTACTAAGTGTCGGTTTTCCCTATCTTTCACAGTATGCAATCCGTGACTTAGCGCCACTGAGGTATTACAAGAACGTCTATTAATTCCGCCCTTAAAATTAGAATTTTGACAGAACTTTTAGGGCAGATTAATAGACAACATCAATAACTTAAGTCGTTGCTAAGCGTCGGTTTTCCCTATCTTACACAGTATGCAATCCATGACTTAGCGCCACAGAGGTATTACTAAAACGTCTATTAATTCTGCCTTAGTGTTCTATAAACTCTGAATTAACACAGCATTACATGTGTTAATTCACAAGGTCAACACTTTGTGAAATATGTGCGCAGAGGAGAAGCTCAAGTCATTTATCCTGAACATCCAGATAGAAATTTTCATTACAAATGCTAATTGTTTATTTATTGAATTTTAATGTTCTTTTTAACTCCAGAGAACTTTGGGAAAAGAATGTTCTTTCCAACAACTACTGTCATATAACATCAAAGTAATCTCCTATTACAGGACAAAATACTGAACTCTTGCTCAATATAAAATGCCACAGTTTGATTTTAAACTAAGATGGGCAATTCATGTCCTCTGCTGTGTTTTTGCTTAATTTTAGATTTTTGTTTGTTCGAAAACAAGTGTAATATTCAATGTGTATCTGTTTGTTCATTTTTCATTAAAACGTTTATTATTCTTTTTTGAAGGGCTATGTACTGAGCAGTATAGAGGGTCGGGCAGCCGTGGAATATTTGGACACAGGTCCAGAGATGCAGAAAATGAAGTACGCTTTCAAGTGTCATCGGATCAAGGAGGATGGAATTGAGAAGATATATCCCGTGAATGCTATAAGGTAATTTGTTTTTTTTTTTTTTAATTGTTATTTCTCTTCAAATCTGTACTGTTTTGGCATGTAATGAGATTGGAAGAAAATAATTAATTACTTGATATTTAGTTGATGTTATGCATTTTGAATTTATAGGATCTGTATTAGATAAATATTATATCATCCTATACTTTTTCTCCCTCTTTATAATTAAAAAACAGACTCCGTGGCGTAACGGTTGTGACGCCCGTAGTCCAGAGATCCCGTGTTCGATCCCCGGTTGGAGCAGACTTTTCGAAAAAAAATCTGTTTCCTCCAAACACGTGAGGCTGGCATTTCCGGCCCTACCCAGACTGGGTGAGGGTAATGTGGGTAGCTGGTACAATTCCCAGCGAATGGAGGGTAACACCCCGTCCTGATCAAGACGTTAAAACCAAATAAAATCGTTGGCGTTAGGTAGGGCATTCAGCCATAAAAAAAGTGCTCCACTCTACCTACCTCAACCATGAGGTTGAACAATGCCGACCCCAATAGCAACATGAACTAATAGGGATAAAGACAAGGGAGATATATACAGGGTGTCCCGTATACAGATGCAAATATTTTAAGGGTAGGTTCAGCCCACCGTGGACTATCATATGAGCGAAACTTGCAGTGGGGCATTTTGCTTCGTTAAAGAGTTATGGCCAAATCCCTGTTTTTCCCACAGGTCTAGAGGTCACTTGGATCGATGCACGTTTTTAAAGAAATGATAGCCAGTAAGTAATTTTTGACTTCATGTATGGATAGTCATGCATATTTCCCTTGAAATGCAGTTGGTTGCATGAAAAAATATTGAAAGACCAGAGAGATATTTAATCATAAGTTCAATACTTTTCTAAAATTTGATTTTTCCCTGTTTTCCCTTTCGTGAATTTAGAGTACTTCTACACTTGCAATTCTGCGTATCACTAGTTAAAAAAATACCCTATTATGTTTAGTTTTATAAAAAAGAAAGCTCCTTTATATTACTTTAAAGATCATGGAACGCAGTACACACAAAGCTCAAAAAACACTTCTGAATCATGATGGAAAATTCAAAGTTGGCTGAATTTTAACAGAATTGGCGCGTAATTTGAGGTATAAATACACTGCTCTGGGATGTTTAACAGAGGGAAATTGATCATTCACAGTGGTCGGTCGGTGTGAACTTTTATGTGAAAGGGGTTACGGAATCACAGGGTTATCATGAGGAAAAATGAGAGAGGCTGCAACGAAAGCAGCAACCAGTGGTGTAATTATGGAAAAAGAATACACATGGAGAAAGACTCTGCGCTACCAACAAAAATTATGATTTTATTTTTAGAAGTAAAATTAAAAATATCATTTTTGTGTTTATCACAATCATGATATATTATCAAAAACATAACAAATAGTGCCGAAAATTAACCTTGGGTAAAACTCGAACATCCAACCTTAAGGTTACTATTATTATTAATACTTTATTTTTATTTTATGAACAATTGGACCAAGCTTTATTCACATTTTTTTTTTTACAATGAACATGGTAACAATTTGTGAAATAAATATAAACAAGGACTGATCAAGGGTGGTGATACAGTGATACATGTTTGTAGTTTATTGATAAACTACAAACATGATACATTCTGCAACACAGGACATGAAATGAAAAGAACCCAAAAGAATATGTAGCGAACCAAGGGCGAGGTTTAAAGCTTGTGGCTTTCTCTTCCACCGAACAAATTGATCGCCTTGTTATTTTAACAGAACTATTAAATTTTTTTTTTAAGTGGGGTTTAACGTCGCTTTCAACTGCCATGGTCATATCACGACGGGGGTTTTACCCTCCATTCGCAGGAAACTCACAAACCTGCTACTCACATTAACCTCACCCAGCCTGAGTGGGGCCGGGAAAAGCCAGCGTCACGAGAATTAGAATTTGAATGGTCACCCATCCAAGTCTTAACCTCGCTGGATGTCGCTTAACTTCGGACTATTAGATTTGATTGATATAGTTGGTTAATAGAACTAATTGTACTCAGAAAATTTTCATTTATAACTTGCAGTTGGCACAAAAATAGTCACACAGACCGCTTCAGGCATCGAGTGTTCTTCAAAATGCAATAGCGCCCAGATTCAAAATTTGAAAGATGTGTTTCTCTCCTTCTGGTGCCGTTTGATAAGGCGTATCTCATTCGTTCCTTCACGCGTCTGAAAGAACTTTGTATTTATTGAAACAAAATAACAAAGGGTATTTTTTTACCTAGTGATACGCAGAATTGCAAGTGTAGAAGTACTCTAAATTCACGAAAGGGAAAACAGGGAAAAATCAAATTTTAGAAAAGTATTGAACTTATGATTAAATATCTCTCTGGTCTTTCAATATTTTTTCATGCAACCAACTGCATTTCAAGGGAAATATGCATGACTATCCATACATGAAGTCAAAAATTACTTACTGGCTACCATTTCTTTAAAAACGTGCATCGATCTAAGTGACCTCTAGACCTGTGGGAAAAACAGGGATTTGGCCATAACTCTTTAACGAAGCAAAGTGCCCCACTGCAAGTTTCGCTCATATGATAGTCCACGGTGGGCTGAACCTACCCTCAAAATATTTGCATCTGTATACGGGACACCCTGTATAATAATTTTTAAAATTTGGTTTTGTTTCAGTTTCCATCAAGACTACAACACATTTGCCACAGGAGGCTCAGATGGTTACGTCAACATTTGGGACGGCTTCAATAAGAAGCGCTTGTGCCAGTTCCATCGCTACGACACAGGAATCACTTCCCTCAGCTTCAGTTATGATGGTAATTATGGACGAAATCTAGCCAGCCATCAAGCAGGCTGTTTTTTTTTTAAACAAAATAAATTTTATTTTATTTTGAACTGCTCTAAACTAAGAGTTGCCAACTGACACAGTATACAATTCAAACATTCTTGTCATTAGTTCCTTGAATTGTTTTAAATTGAATGTTCTTTGAATTTTTAAATACCAATTTTTAAGAAAGTGCATGATTTCAGCACTGCACTTTTACTTACACTACGCACTCGATACAAAAAGAGCCCAGGATACTGGTTCTGGGCGTTCAAAAGGTTCAATACTACCAGAACCATAAGGGTTGGGTGGAAGAGATTGCCATAGGCAATAACCCCGCCCTTTAGTGAGGACATATGTATAAATTTTGTTTATTTTTTTTTCTTGTTTATATTAATATTGTCAACTTTGTATTTTAATTTTTTACCTTTATTTGTTTGTATATCATCATTATTATTATTAGCCTGATCAATCCCCATCCGGAGCAAAGGCCTCTCCTGGTTTCTTCCACTGTATTCTATTTTGAGCAGCATGCGTCCATAGTGTTCCTTCTCTGTCTTCCTTATTGAGTCTTGCCATCTGGTTGCTGGACGCCCTCGATTTCTTCTTCCATCTCTAGGGTACCATTCTTGAACAAGTTTGGTCCATTTCTCTGGTGACGTCCTGGCTACATGTTTGTATATATGTTCTACTAATAAAGAGTTTCTAAATAAATAAACCATGATATGCCCCCTTTACGTGGGGAGGCCTCAGATATTAATCTGATTTTGTACAAGATGCCCATATACTATGTATTTATGTTGTGTGTAAATTTAATTGTACAAATAAAGGCTACATTACATTACACAAGGAGAAAAAATTAACAAATAATTATATGTTCCCAGGAAACGTGTTGGCCATTGCTTGTTCGTACAACTATGAGCTGGAGAATCACCCGGACCCTCTCCCGCCCAACAACATCTTCATCCGTCACGTGACTGACCAGGAGACCAAGCCGAAGTAGAAAGCCCAGGGTTCAGATCCCTGGCGGTCAAGAAAAATTCTCAATAGTGAACAAATGAATCTTGCGCTTTCTTGAAAAATTCATGTTCTATGAACATATTTGGAACAGTTATAATATTTTTCTAATTTACTATGGGTGTCACAATAGATCTCACTAGGTCGTTGTGTTTTTTTGTTTTTTTTTTACCAAGCACATACTGTCTACAGTGTCTACACACACCAAATTGAAAACCATTTAGGCATGCAATAACTGACAACGGGGGTTTCCTTTGTCTTATTGTATAATTGTACAGAGTTTTCACTGAAATACAACCAGGTCTGAGAATAATAAATGGAAAATACTAATTTAATGTGAAATGTGCGGTGATTATCATAATTATAGCCGGTGTAAAAGGTGACAGATTGTTGGTTTATTTTTCTTTTAAAAATAAATAAATCATCTACTACTAGAAATGAAACAATAATCATATAATTTTATTTTCAAGAGCTACCTTATCATAAAAGTCAACAAGCCCCAGTAAAATGTTTCGGGTCAAGCGTTCGAATCTTGATCTGCCCAAAAAAGTATGAAAAACATAAAACTTATATAAAGAATCTACGAAAAAAACTCTCGCCTATTCGAATCAATTCCAGGAACTTCAAGCACCAAAAAAAATTGGAACAGGGTTCATATTTTTCTAATTTATTGTGAATATCCAATCATAATAATAGATGTCAATTTTGTGAACATTTTAAGCTTGTCTTATTTTGACAAGTAAAGAGCCTACAGAAACATTTATCAGATACTTAATCATTACTTGATGTTATGGTGAGTGTAGGCAAACAGTTAAGAAATAACTCAGCTTTGTATCAGAAATTATAATAATTGCTCCCTGAATCATGTATTTATGCATTTTATCAGGAAGAGGGTATAAACCCAAAACAATTTGTATTTTTATGGTTTCGTGTAGAATAAATTAGTGAGATTAGAGCAGGATGCTAGGAACGTTTGGCAAAATAATCTTTAGTTCAAATTAGAAAGCCAAATTTTACCACAGATCAACGGGCATGATAATTTACACTGAGTGACAAATTTAGCGGAACGCATAGGTTTTTTCTCGTATAACGTGTGTATTTCTTGTTGGAGAAAAATATTTTTCATATATTTTCTAATAGCGGAAAGCACACAAAAATTGGTATAGAGATAGCAAAGACATGAAAGCCAATTTTCAAAATTGAATGAACTATTAAATTTGTTGTTGTTGACCTTTCCCATACGGTGTGTAAAAAAAAAAATGTTTTTCAATGATTTTTTCAAAATTCATTATTTTCGATGAAGAGTAATATTGTCTTGCTTTATGTAATGATCCTCATTCCTTTGTCTCAAAATTGTTGAGCCTTGATGCACACGTCATTATTCCTCTGAATCCAAAATAATGAATTTTGAAAAAATCATTGAAAAACAGTTTTTTTTCTACACCCTGTATGGGAAAGGTCGACAATGACAAGCACTTCAATCAATTATGAAAATTGGCCTTAATGGTTTTGCCATCTCTGTACCAACTTTTGTGTTATTTACTCAATTCGAAAATATATGAAAAATGTTTTTGTTCAACAAGAAATACTCACGTTCGTTATACGAGAGAAAAAACCAATGCGTTCCGCTAAATTTGTCACTCAGTGTATTAGAATAATTACCTGAATTTGTAATTCTAAATACTCAAGTAGGAAAATAAATAGTGCCAGGTTATTTACTTTCAATATTCAGGTAAAAGGTGGCAAAATATATACAATTATATATATATTCACCAGTCCGCTTGAACCCAACTGATCAGCCAATGTAAACTTAGGATTGGGCTTCCTAAATCCTCTTTGTTTCCAATATGAGGTCCACAGTTTTTGGCCTATGTAATCTCTCATTCATTGTTTCGTATTGAATTTATTGTGTAATTTCATGTCCTTCTCACTTCTAAAATAATAAATAATTTTCTTTTTTACGATTAAAAATAACCCTAGTTTTCTGTGTGAATTACAATTCAATACTCTGTTTATCCTGCTAGAGTGAGACTAGAAGAGTTCCTTTACTCTCACAGACTAAACAAAGTCTCATTTACTGGTGTAAAATTCTGAAATGGATTAGAGAAATTACTTTTACTTGTACTTGGCTGTCCGACGTGCCCTCATACCACGTGAGGAAAAATGAGAAGCTGCTTTAATATGAGCAGCAACTAGTGGCGGAATTCTGGGCAAAATTACTCTTTGTGCACTCCGACTGATTTCTCTCTTGCCCTACATCAACTCCTCATTTCTACATATAACCGGGGACACATCAACGTGAACATTATTCTGTCATATCTAGGTTCATCTGTATTTATTTCTTAACATATTGAAAAACACATTTTATTAACAATAATTTTATTGTTAATGCTGGCGGCTACTTGCCATTGTTGATGTAAAAGCTCTAAAAATGATGCACGTTATGATGCGGAAAAAATTAAAGATAACTATAAAAAAAACGCCAACGTTACGTGGTGTTCCCAAGCGGTCACCCATCCAAGTACTATCCACGCTCGACGTTGCTTAACTTCAGTGATCGGACGAGAACTGGTGTATTCAACGTGATATAAACGTTGGCGAAAGAGGAAGGAAAAGTTCTCAAAAATAAAGACTGCTGATTGCTGAACATATTTTTTTTTTTTTTTTTTTAAGTGGGGTTTAACGTCGCTTTCAACTGCCATGGTCATATCACGACGGGGGTTTTACCCTCCATTCGCAAGAAACTCACAAACCTGCTACTCACATTGACCTCACCCAGCCTGAGTGGGGCCGGGAAAAGCCAGCGTCACGAGAATTAGAATTTGAATGGTCACCCATCCAAGTCTTAACCTCGCTGGATGTCGCTTAACTTCGGTGTTCTGAAGGGAACCGGTGTATTCAACATGCCATCGACGCTGGCTCATCTGTATTTATTTCTTAACATATTAAAAAACACATTTTATTAACAATAATTTTATTGTTAATGCTGGCGGCTACTTCCCATTGTTGATGTAAAAGCTCTAAAAATGATGCAAGTTATGATGCGGAAAAAATTAAAGATAACTATAAAAAAAACGCCAACGTTACGTGGTGTTCCCAAGCGGTCACCTATCCAAGTACTATCCACGCTCGACGTTGCTTAACTTCAGTGATTGGACGAGAAATGGTGAATTCAACGTGATATGAACGTTGGCGACAGAGGTCGGAAAAGTTCTCAAAAATAAAGACTATGCTGATTGCTGAACATAATTTTGTTAAACACACTGATGATTTTTTTTTTTAAGTGGGGTTTAACGTCGCTTTCAACTGCCATGGTCATATCACGACGGGGGTTTTACCCTCCATTCGCAGGAAACTCACAAACCTGCTACTCACATTGACCTCACCCAGCCTGAGTGGGGCCGGGAAAAGCCAGCGTCACGAGAATTAGAATTTGAATGGTCACCCATCCAAGTCTTAACCTCGCTGGATGTCGCTTAACTTCGGTGTTCTGAAGGGAACCGGTGTATTCAACATGCCATCGACGCTGGCTCTGAACATAATTTTGTACACACTGATGACTTATTTGTAGTAAAAACTATACGAGTAGGTACTCTATAACTATATGACCTTGAGAAATTCCTATACTCACTTCATGAATTCATTTTGAGATAATACGAAGAAAGTCATGCGCGGATATAGGGGGGGGCACGGGGGGCACGTGCCCCCCCAGATTTTTTCGGTAAGCGGTGTTTCTCAAATTTCATTATACCTAATCCCATAAAAAAAGATCTCAATGAGCTAGGGGGGCACGGGCCCCGAAATAATTCCAAATTCTAAGACTAATCCCGTAAAAAAAGATCTCAATGAGTTAGGGGGGCACGGGCCCCAAAATAATTCCCAATTCTAAGACTAATCCCGTAAAAAAAAATCTCAATGAGTTAGGGGGGCACGGGCCCCAAAATAATTCCCAAATCTAAGACTAATCCCGTAAAAAAAGATCTCAATGAGTTAGGGGGGCACGGGTCCCAAAATAATTCCTCCCAATTCTAAGACCAATAAGAAATAATAAAGTTGTCAAATCCACACAGATTTTCCGAGAAACCTGAAATTTTACCTATAGGTAGGTCCATTTGGATCAGGGAATATATCTCTAGGGTTCAGCTACACGGGGTAAGGACAAAAAATGGATGGGTGACACAAAAAAATCACATTTTTCGACCGAAATGACATTTTTACTTTCCTTATCCTATAATAAGGAAAGTATTGTATTCGTCGAAAATTTGACCTACCCAGTGTTTCACATTTCTGGACGAATCATAGCCTCAGGATACCAAAAAAGTCTTTTTCAGCCATTGGTCCGTGCGTCTGTGTGTGTGTCTGTGAACAGGATATCTCGAGAACGGTAAGAGCTAGAGACTTGAAATTTGGTACGGAAATTAATTTTATACACCAGACGAACCACGAAATTTTGGTTAAAATCGGCCGCATCTCGCGTCCGCAGGGCCGCAAATTTTAGCCGCAAGCGTCGTTTCTTTGAATTGGTTAAAGATACAAAAAAATTGAAGAATAACATTTTATTGGATTAAAAAAATAATAGGGGTCTATTCTAATCATTTTTTTTGATATCTTGAACTTTTCGGACCTTGGCTCAAATTTACTGGTATTTTGGTTAGACTCGAACTTTTTTCTTATTCATCCTAGATGGGGATTGTGACATATCAAATTCAATGATTTTAAAGTGCTGATTACGAATTTGGCATTGGTTTTTAGTTATCTGTTACCGTTGAGTCACCAGTGGCGGAATTCGACTCCTTTTTGGGGGATAAGGAAAGTCGTGTGATGTTTACACCAGATTTTTTTTCTCAAAATTTGTCGTGACGGCACCACGGCGGCGGCGTATCAACTCAAAAAGAGAAATTTTTAAGCAAGGGTTCAAGTTTTCATTTGAGATATCAATCACGAAATTCTGATGAGCCGGTCTTGAGCTGAGGTAAACAAAAAGTATTTACGTTTTTTGACCT
Organism: Bactericera cockerelli; assembly: GCA_024516035.1. Lineage (NCBI taxonomy): Eukaryota > Metazoa > Arthropoda > Insecta > Hemiptera > Triozidae > Bactericera > Bactericera cockerelli. The sequence continues at coordinate 10,228,928 of CM044958.1, read as the reverse complement.
GAATGACATTTTTTCTCGAAATATGTCGTGAGGAACTATCAACTCAAAGCAAGAATGTTTTTGCAAGGGTTGGAGTCTTCATTTGACATATTGATCAGGAAATTCTGATGAGCCATTCTTGAGATATTGACATTTGTGTGTGTATGTGTGTGCGTGCGTGTCTTTGTGGGTGTGTTTGTGTGTGTGTGTGTGTGTGTGTGTGTGTATGTGGCTTGCGAAGCGGCGGGGGCAACCCGCTAGTTAGGTATATTGTGCGATTGTGCCCCCCCAGTACAAGAGGGCTATATCCGCGCATGAAGAAAGTCCAACCATTCGCCAAAGTTCATATCACGTTGAATACACCAGTGCTCGTCCAATCACTGAAGTTAAGCACCGACGATCGTGGAGAGTACTTGGATGGGTGACCGCTTGGGAAGCGTTGACGTTAATTTTTCTTCATTCATATTGGAAGGGTCGCATCGTACTACGTAAGAAAAAAGTGAATCCCTTAAAAGTCAACTACTGTTTTTTTTACCTATACCGATGTAATACTTAGGGCGGAATTAATAGACGTTTTTGTAATACCTCTGTGGCGCTAAGTAATGGATTGCGTACTGTGTAAGATAGGGAAAACCGACACTTACCAATGACTTAAGTTATTTGATGTTGTCTATTAATTCCGCCCTTAGATTTCATTCATATTTAGCAACTACCGTAGTGAAGTATAAGGTAACGTTTGGTGGTGCTATGAAGTACGTATTTAAAGATCCATTAGTGTCTTTTTTTTAAATAATTTAAGATAAGACCATAATAATGAATAAATAATAATAACAATCTAAGAATAAGCTCGTACAGTCAAACCTGACTATAAGAGAAGAATTGCAGGTCAAATTTATCTCTCTAAGGGAAAAACCCTCTTTATAAGAGAAACCTGGAAATAAGAGGAAAAATTCCAGTCCCTTGAGTTATCTTAAATCTCAAACAATAATCTTGCTCAGTGGTTGTCTAGCTAAGCAACGATTTGAATGATCAAAATAAATTACAAAGAGAAATTCCTTTTTACAAAATTCAATAATAAGTTTATTAAGTTTTTATACACACAAGAAATAATCAATTAACAACAATAAAATATTAATTTCCCATTGATATTAAGGTCATTATGTGATTGCTAAATCACAACCATAGAAAAATAACAGGCATCAATTATTATTATTTACTACTTTTTTTTAAGTGGGGTTTAACGTCGCTTTCAACTGCCATGGTCATATCACGACGGGGGTTTTACCCTCCATTCGCAGGAAACTCACAAACCTGCTACTCACATTGACCTCACCCAGCCTGAGTGGGGCCGGGAAAAGCCAGCGTCACGAGAATTAGAATTTGAATGGTCACCCATCCAAGTCTTAACCTCGCTGGATGTCGCTTAACTTCGGTGTTCTGAAGGGAACCGGTGTATTCAACATGCCATCGACGCTGGCTATTTACTACTTTATTTTAGAAGATAAATTCACCCCAGCTTCTAGATAAAGGTATGAATTCATGTTATCAGGTATGTTTCATAGGGTTTTTATGTTAAAACAATTATCTCTCAAATTAGGTTCTTTCAATCAAAATATCCAAGGGCGAAATTATTAACATTCAACGTCGAGTGAGTTTTCGATGGTCTCCATTTAATGCAAACTTAGAAACAAAAGAGGTTAAAGATTTTTTCAAATTTCTCAGCCATCGTTTTTTTATTTTGGCCTAAATTAAACATAGTTAATAAATATTCAACAGGTCTTGTGTTTTATGGCCACAACCAAAACAAATTATAATTATTCAGATAAACACATGAGACAACTTCTCATGAGCTAGAGCTGACCCAGCATCTAAAAGGGAAGTACTGTGTCACTTCTTTCCAATCAGAGAGGGGTCTTTCGTCACGCTACGGAAATGGGAAGGTTACAACAGAGACAAAATAGTTGCTGTTATATGGCTACGAAATATAAAAAGGCTGTATTACAGTTTAAGAAAAAAAAATTAAATAAAGGAAAAGAAAGACAGTAATATGACGTGGTTTTAGGCTTTTTTTTTCTGTCCAGCAAAAGAAATTAAGAAATTGGAAGCAAGAAAAAACAATCACATAAAACATTCTCTAACACAACTAATAAATTAAACGAAATAAATTTAACTAAATTAACATAATAAACGCAAAACACAAATAATAGAGGTAGGATCAAAAACCGTGAATATTTTCTCCTATTTGTTTGACAAAGAATAGCAGTTTCAAGAAAATATATCACGTATATTTTAGGACTCATTAAACCATTAAAATAACTGTATCAATGATGGCATTCAAAGTCAAGTGGTTATGACAGTAGTCTGGAATCTAACTAGTTGTGATTTATGAGTTTGAATCTCATGAATGGATTAATGGATTTTTTATTTTATTTTTATAGTTATCATCATATTCGTGTTAATCGCAATCATGTTAATCCCAACTGCTCAAACTATTTTTAGTAATTCTTTGGCTAACAATTCCTACATGTTACAAGTCCACTGCATTATCAACCAAGCTATTAAGGTTGGCTTTTTCTTCAAAATCCACCACATTTAGATAAATAGACCATGCACTGGCAAAGTCCTGCTCAGATGTAAAAAAAAAGTTGACACGAAAACTTCAGGTCCATCTAAAAAGAACTTAATAATAATTCTTAAGAAAAGTACCTAAAAAAAAAAAAACTGTCCGCGGATGAGTCATGATGATCACTACAGAATAATTAATTGTTGTGATTGTTAAAAGATAAACTGTTTGCGAAATTACTGTGAGATAAATAAATAGTGCGAACTGTCTGTCAAAATGAACACACTGTGCTGTACATTGTACAAGTACATGCCTAGTAGGTATGCTAGCTCTTTGGTTCCAGCCATCAGCAAACAGTAAAACCAGTTCTTCTGTCATAGAGATCTTACATAAGAGCTTAAGTAACTTTCAGTAATTTTTCGAAGAGTCCCAAAAATATGCCAATAAAATTCCATTTGTTTGAAAATCAGAAATAATCAATCATTATGTTAATGTTGAAAATGGTTACATTCTAATAGATTTTATTATTGGAATACATTAGATTTCGGCTTTCCAAACCAATTAAATATATTACTTTCTACTACCTTTAAGGTATAGAAAGTATTTTGGTTGGGATTTTTTAATCTCCTGAAAAAAAAAGAAATCTCTTACTTACACCCATAAATGTAGTCTATGTCGACTTGTTTTAGAGGCACTGTCGTGGTACAGTATAGAGTTTAGACCCTTATTTAGAATTTACATTATAAAATATTACAGCTGATTGTTCCCTGGGATATGCGAGTTCCATGCATTGCATCCGATATTATGATATGATGCAGGACTTCTCTTGTACGTTGTTTCCATTTGACTTTTCTATTTCAACTAGAACCATGTGGAATATATCAGCTACACCCTGGAAGTAATTAAAAAACAAAAGTAGGTAATATATTTGTTATTTGTGTAATAGTAATATCACCTTATTTATACTACCCGATTAAGACTATTAAAGTCCCATTATTCCAGCAGTAAGCCCAAGACATATTATTATGTGGTAAAAATCCCATATGGGATGATAACTTGCCATGTCCCGGCTGGGTTTTGAACCAACGACACCTGGATAATCTGGATTCACAGAGTGCCGCCTTTACCACTGAGCTACCGGGACATGTAGAACTGTAGCAGCCTTGTCATTGCCCAGGAAGATGTTCTCTTGTTGGGATTTTACAAGTTATAACTCATAGAAGAACTGGTCAATGAGATTAACTATCGTGTGAACATGAGCCCTTTGATTAAAAAAAATCTGGGAGAACTTCCAGACTGCGATGTACTTTGTTGTTGTTGTAGCCAGCTTGGCTACGGCTGGAGGGTGGAACAATGGTCTCCAGCCAACTTTATTTCAAAGTTGGCTTGTCCTAAACCACATATTTTTATGAGTGATAAACCATTGTGAGGACTTTTTCTTTTTAAGTCATTAATCCCTTTGGAAACTGCAACCTAGCTAGGCTTGTAAGGGTTGGATAGTCAGTCTCTGTTTATAGTACTCAAGCAAGACACTGGTTTTCTCCCTGTTTAACGTCCCCTGGCCAGAGTTGCTATATAGTTTAGGACTTGTTGGTCTAAACTAAACTTTGTGTATACATAGTTCCACATCCTGTCAGAAAAACAATATAAAAAGGGACACTCACAAGAAAAAGTTAGAAATAGAAGGGAAAATAATATATCTTATTGTTATTATTCTCATCCATTATTATAGAGTCCCTGATACCTATTATTTACAATACCTAATCAATAAAGTCCTATTGGTAGAGTAATAAATAATTTAGCTTCAATGAATTGAATTCTTTTCATTCAAGAAAACTATACAATACAATAAAAACTGTTTTTCTTGTATTGGCAGCAAGTTTGATATTCAGAAATAATGTTATTTTGCCTAAAAACTGGGAACTTACATCATTTTGTTTGGCAGAGGCTTCAACAAATCCAGCCTTCCATGACTCAGCCAGTCTCTTGCCTTCTTCATATGTGATCATTCGCTCCATATGTAAATCTTTCTTGTTTCCCACAAGCACTATAGGCACGCTTGAAACACAAGATGTAGGGGATTTAACAGAGGTATTTCTGTGAACCAGAATGAGTGAAGTGCAGTGAGTGACAGGGTGCATGTGATTGATGAAGGGATAAATTAGAAAAATGAGTTAAATGTTGTGTGAAAAAATAATAATAGCCAACTGGGAGCCAAATATTTCCAGGTTTTTGGAAATAACAGTTTTATGAAAATGTTCTATCTAATTAATGAAAGAGGAGCTGTTGATCAAACCAAAGAGATACATCAAGAAGTGATAAAACTCAAGTGCTTTATTTTTTTAGTAAATGTAAAAATAAAGGTTCAAATTAAGTATTAAAAGCCATAGTGATCTCAGTTTGTAGATAAATATATATTTATGTGTTATTTTATAAATAAAATAAAATCAAGAGCCAAATTTAAGTAGGTGGTAACTTACTGTATTTTTCCTGTCATATCAAGTAATTTGTCATACAAAATTTGAACAACTTCAAATGATTTATGTGATGTGATAGAGTACACTAGAACGTAGCCATGGATGTCCATAGAGTATTGGGCTGGAAATATTGAGTATTCATCTTGACCTGCTGTATCAACTAGTTTCAAGTCATAGTCCTGGTTGTTAATGCGAGTTGTCTTTCCAAATGCTGTAATAATGGGAGGAATAAAAATATTATACCTCAATCTTCAGAACTTTACTGGGTAGTAATAATAATATGCAACCTAGAAATTAAAATTACATGTGAGTGAAGAATTTTGAAATATAACTAGAAGGACTCAATACAGGCATGCCTTCTACCATTCTTTGATATTACTTTTATTTATCTGACTGTAAGGTTTCAGTGGAAACTCCATGCAATTAACACTGTGAGCTCATGAGATCTATTGTGAACAGTTGGATCTATTTGGTTTTTACATCTTGATTTGAGCTTTAGAATGAGGATTTTACCTTGCATTTGCTGGGAACCATAATTATCAGCTACCTACATTAACCTCACCTAGCCTGGGTTGGGCTAGAAATGGCATCTTCACATGTTCGAAGATAGGTGAACATTTTGTGAGCAATACTCCAATTATTAATTTCTAGATCAAATGCCAGAGAAGAACAGACATGAAATATAGCTTTATCTTGTTTATTGAGTAAATTGATTGTACTGGTCTGTCTAAAGTATTTTAGCACATCTTGTAAAATAATATCACCTTTTTTCACTGCCCCATTAGGACTGTAAGTCTCATTATTCCAGCAGTAAACCCAAGATGTATTATTATGTGGTCAAAATCATTGCAAATTTTAAGTGGATAACTTGTCATGTCCTGACTGGGTTTAAACCCAGAACCTCTGAATTACCAGACAGACCACTTGAGCTACTGGGACTGTGGTTAAGCATGGTAATTTTAGGGTGAAATTAGTAGATTTTGAGTATTGTTTAAAATGGGGAAATATAAGTTCTACCTCAAACTAGTGATCTTGATTTATTTTATAAATTTCACCCTTTATTTCTTCTAAAATAACTTACTGTTTTCAATGGTGGGATCATAAGAGTCAACAAATTGTCCATCCACAAACTGGATACTCAATGAAGATTTACCTGTAAGAATAATTAAATTTGTAATTCACATTTTTAAGATGATCATGAGCAAAATACTCTGGTGTCCATGTTTTAGGAACAAATGTTTTGAAAGACATAAGTTTAAACTTCATTGAAGTTTTGACAAGACTAGTGTTTCCTTTTCAAGTTTAAAGGTTACTTTCATCTTTCATCTACTGTTACTACTTCAACAGGTATTTAGACGTCTATTTTATAAATTAATAAGCCAGCTACATACATGAATCTTTTTCGAAAAAAGAAATAGGACCCAGAAGAACAGCACAACCCAGAAAGTCACCTTATCTGATACATCACCTAAGTATCACCTCATAGATAACACCAAGTTTTCATGGCGCCGCGCCGGGATCATTTGAAGGATAGGAACGTATTACATAGGACATCTTCTTAGGAATATGTTGATGTAAACGTTAATGATACATGAGAAATGCATAAGAATAGATAAAACCCTCAACTTACCCACTGACCTGTACCCCATGATGGCAATTTTCCTTTGTTTTGATGGCATTTTGATCTTCACAAAAAATTGTTTTACACTAATGTCATTCCTTGATTGATGATATAAATTATAATAGCCGTCCTGGAAGCTTCTCAGTTATATAAGTCCAAAATTCCAAATTTATTAATAGGGTTTTGGTATCGACAAGAAACACTCCTTTATCTTTTATCAAATTAATCAAAATCAAAAGTTGATAGTTTTTTTTTAACCTTAAAAAATATAAACAAAGAAAATGGCTAACACAGAGAAGTAAGGTCAATGCTGTGATTGGCCACAGAGGTAATACTTTGCTTCCCGCCGTTTTTTTTTTTAATTTTTCGTATTTTCGGCACATTTTTAATTATTTAACAGCATGTGACAAGCAGGATACAATTTTTTGAAGTTATCTTATTCTTTTGATTTTTTATTATTTTAACAAATTATTGTTATAAAAAGCTAATAGTAGTTATTCAGTTGTAATCGAAACTTTAATTTATTGTAGGAGCGAGGTAAGAAAGAAGATATCGAACAATATTGAAAATCTCAATACAAGACTCCAAATGTTAGTAGGTACATAATTATTTTAGAAATTTACTTCGAAACTTACTAATCAACATACATTTATTGAATCTGTCGGTTTCTGCTTTATTATAATTGAATACATTGCCTTCTACAGTGTGTACCACGACAAGATGCAAATATTTTTAATATTTTGAAATATTTGTATCTAGTCGTGGGACTAGTCTAACATATTTTATTGTGTTCTTTTTTTTTCATGTTATATTTTGTTGAATGTATCATGTAGTTGACCAATAAAGTGTTAAATAATAATAACAATAATATTCGTACCCCATGGAGTGTCATATAAGCTGAAATTGCAGGGTCCATTTCACCAGCACCACCAGCAGTGGGGCATTTCGCTTCTTCTTTTTTTACTTGTGGTGGTTTTAATCAGAAAAATATATTACAAAATTGTAACTTCAAGATACATTATTTTACTCAGTTTGAAAAAATCACTCATGTTTTCCCTCAAATTTCCTGACTTTTCGCGTTTTCAAATATTTTCAAGGTAAGTTCAGCTCCAAATAGGTACACTGTGATATAAGATGAATATGCAGTGGTGCATTTTGTTTCGTTAAAGAGTAAAAATATTAAAAACTCAAAGAGATATTAAATCAACATTTTTCCTCGGGCTGCTTTTTGGACCACCAGGCCAAGCAACCTACTTTATGTTGAGTGGTCACAGAGCAGCCTCTTTAGTTTTGAATGAAATATTAAGTTACTCGTACACTGTGATATAAAATGAATATGCAGTGGTGCATTTTGTTTCGTTAAAGAGTAAAAATATTAGGGCGGAATTAATAGACGTTTTTGTAATACCTCTGTGGCGCTAAGTCACGGATTGCGTACTGTGTAAGATAGGGAAAATCGACACTTACCAACGACTTAAGTTATTGATGTTGTCTATTAATTCCACCCTTAAAAACTCAAAGAGATATTAAATCAAAGTTCAACATTTTTTATCGAGCTGCTTTTTGGGCCATTAGTTGGTCACAGAGCAGCCTCTTTAGTTTCATGGAATGAAATATTAAGTTATACCTAACTAACCAAGTAACCACTTTACAAAATTTCAAGAGTCTAGCATAGTAACTCATTGATGCCCAGATTTTTTTTCCGTCGAAACTTACGGCCGTACGTTTAGTCTATTGCTCCAAGGCCAGTTCGAGACTCGACTGGTGGGTCCCAGGCCATGTAGATGAATGGCGAAATTAATAGATAAAATGGATAACTTAAGATAACATAAATAAATTTCAAAAAATGTCACTTGTAATCCAGAGAGGAAATTGCTCAAGTATTCTGAGTACTTTGCCCTCTGGATTGCAAATGGCAGAAATTTATTATCTGTAAAATAAAATAAATAAAAAAATATTAAGATAACATAAATAAAACAATAAACTTTATGTGGAATCTCGAAAGGGACTTAAGTCATTGCTTAGCACCGGGTTTTCCCATCTAAGACAGTACGCATTTACTCTGCCATAATTAAGTTTTAGCTGGTGATATTTTAAGCCTAATGAAAAAATTAACTGATTAATCTGTTGCCTAGTGCTAAATGAGATATTCATTCAGTGGCAGTTTTGCAACAGCGAAAAAATATTGTTTACTTATGGTAAAAACTGTCTGATGATTGATTGATTAAAAAGACGTAAAAAAAGATGCCGGGAAAAAGATTTTGTATAAATTTTCATTTGAACTTTAATTTTGGTCCAACCTGACCCGTCCAACCATGATAAGAGTACAGAAGAAGGTATTTGCAATAGAAGCTTAAGATACCAAGACCAAGGTCTGTCTAAAAAACCGCCCAATTTTTTTTCAGACTAAGGGCGGAATTAATAGACGTTTTTGTAATACCTCTGTGGCGCTAAGTCACGGATTGCGTACTGTGTAAGATAGGGAAAACCGACACTTACCAACGACTTAAGTTCTTGATGCTGTCTATTAATTCCGCCCTTAGTTACTTACGTTCTAAAAATGTTCCGATATTTTTTTTAGCTGTTTATGATATATGAACTGACAACTTTAATTGTTACATATTACTAAATAAAATTAGCTAGATGTTTTCAAATTTCACCAAAACGGCTGTCACGTGGCCTATCTAAAGGTGGTCTATCTAGTGTTGTCAAAAAAAAAAAAAAAATAATAAAAAAAAAATGAATTTAATATTTACAAAATTTAAAGAATCATTTTGTCTTGAAATTACCAGACAAACAAAAGTCAAACTGTCCAGTACTCATGACCTTGGACCATTAGCAGTTGTCACAACCATTGCACCAGGGAGGACTTTAGAGTAAAAAATATAAGTTCATTGTCCGATGCGTTACAATTTAGCACAACCTATTTATTTTCAGGTTAACTACCTCAAGAAGTAGGGAAGTTACTCAGGTTGATGAATTCCAACCTCTTGAATTGACTTTCCCGTGAGACTCATCAAGACAAACACTGCAACAACAAAAAAAATCAAGCATATTTTGGAAAACGAGAAAGTATGGCCAAAAGTTTTCTTTTTCAAACGGCCAAAACAATGGCCAACACATTGGGCAAAGATGACTCTCAAAGTAACAATGAATCCAATACAAATATAAAATTCATATTCCAAAAGGCAGGAGCTGTTATACAAAGTTCATCATCTTTGAATGAAAAATCCTCAGAAGATGTTGCTGAAAAGTCAGATCAAATGGAAATAGATTATGACCAAATTCCTTTCAGCGAGGAACAAATCAAAGAATTTGGCGGCCATTCCAACATAATGTTAGGTTTTCAAACCGCAAAACAATGTGAGAGTGGTAAATCGCACTTTGGGTTTACAAGTGATGGGGTAAAAGCAGCTCCATCTTGTAATTATCTGAAAAAAGATGAAAAGAGTGAGCTTCCAACTCATGTTGAAGAACCAATAGAAGTCCTGGAGGATATTAATAAAATACTCTCTAAATATGACGAATGTAGCCAAAGCAATGGTCCCAAGAAAAAGGTGGTTTTCAATAAGAAAAACACCTCAAAATCAAAGAGTTGTGTGATAGAAAATATTACTTTAGTACCAAATGTTCAAGCTTGTCCTGTATTCAATGCAACAACTACTACAGACGGTGAAAATTTTGCCAAGCAATCTTCAGCTTCTAGTAACATAGAAGATTTTGATAAAAAAAAAATCGTATTTGGTAGGAAGTTGCGTTGCAGAAAATCAGTAAATTACCAAGAAATAACTCATAACGACGAAAGAACAGAAGCATGTGAAAATTACGAAACAAAATGTGAAGAAGATAATAATGCACCAAAGAAAAAACTTGTTTTCAAAAGGCCTTCAGCAGGCGCTACAAAAGAAGTTCCAAGGCAACTTGTTGATTCCTTTCCTGATACCGATGATGAAGATTTCAAAAGTAGTTCTGACAGAGACAGCGATGTTTTAAAAATAGACGAGTTCAAAGAACAAACCAATCTTGAAATCAAACCAAAAACTAAGAAGAAAGTCGTTTTTAGAAAGACGGCTAAAAAGAGTCTAGGAAAAACTGTGTTCAAAGTACCAGACACGGAAGAGTTTTTAAAAATCAAAGAAAAAACTCAAAGAGCAACATCAAATGCAATGGAAAATTCACCGCAAAAAGTCACGTTTGGTCAAGCCAGAACTTCCAAAATAAAGAAATCTCCACCGGTAAAATCCAATTCTAGTGAAAAAATCGGAAATCCTAAAGTTGTCACAAGAAACCAGTCTTCAACTGTTACAAAAGAAAGTCAGTCTTTCAAAGGACCTGTTTTGGGTACACCATCTGCTCCTAAGGACGCAAAGGTCGAGTTATCAGCCCTGGACAAAAAACCTGTGCGGGCAGTTTTGGCTAAGGCGAGGAATTTGAACAGAAGGAGTCGGCAAGTGATAGCAGCCTCCGCCTCATCTGTGTGTGAGCCCGAAGTCGACGGACCCGAGTTCTTCCGGAAAAAGCCGAAAGTTGAGATCCAGAAACCGGTGGACGTCCCTGTGGGTGAGTGAATTCTCTTTCGGGGCGGAATTAATAGACGTTTTTGTAATACCTCTGTGGCATTAAGTCACGGATTGCGTACCTACTGTGTAAGATAGGGAAAATCGACACTTACCAACGACTTAAGTTATTGATGTTGTCTATTAATTCCGCCCTCGGTGTTTCTGAAATGCAAAAAAAACTCAAGTCGGGATTCTAATGAGCGCAACATTTTGTCGCGCAACGTTTCATGCTTCGCTCTTCTTTTTAGATCAAATGAGATCAAATCCCACTGATTGAAACATTGCTTTGCAACACTTCCCATTCAATATGCGAGACAAAATGCTGCGAAATGTTTTGAAACAAAATGTTGCACCCAGTGGTATTCCGCTTTAACTGTAAAACACCCTTTATGAGTTCTGAACAGCTCCCAGGTGACGAGACCACTAGGCTAAAACAACTGTCCTTACAGGTCAGAGAGTTAAAGTTTTAGGGCGAAATTATTAAACAATTTTGCTATTGTTACCTCTATAGACTTAGATTGTTACCTCTATTAGGTATATGTATAATTATTTTTATTTTAGATGGGGATATATTATGTAAGTACTAACTCGAACTTGTGCATCCGATTTTTTCTAGTAATTCCGCCCTAATTGTAAAATGGCTTCCTTTCATTGCCTTTATCCTGGACAGCTCCTAGCCGAGGTTACTTTGGATGTACCGAGGTCCACTCATAGATATTTTATAAGGAAAAATGAGTAGCTATTTGTTAAAATAGCGATCAGTAGTGGCATTACAAGCAAGTAATGAGTTATCTAGACATGTTAATATTAGTTATTAGGGGCGAACTTAATAGACAGATTCTATATCACAAGTCATATCTAAGCGTCGGTTTTCCTTATCTTACACAGTACGCAATCCGTGACTTAGTGCCACAGAGGTATAACAAAAACGGCTATTAATTCCGCCCTAGGTGTCTCGTAAAGCTCTGCTACCCGCCAAAGTTATGTTATAATAATACAAAGAAACAACATACTTTGTAGATAGAAAATAGATAACATGAATTCATGATTTTTTAAACTACCTAATAAAAACCTCAAGGAAAAAAAAAAAAAATCTTCATAAAAACTAAAAATTATCTTTTTTCCGTTTTCTCTTCGTTTCTTCTTCAGGTCCCCCGATTGAGGTGCCCAAATGTCTGCCAGATCTCCTGGATGCCTACACGACGGGCGGCCAAAGAGTTTTGTTTTCTCCAAACGAGGACAGACCTCGGCTATTTCAAGTAAGTAGGCTTCCACTACGCGGACCCTTGCCTAGACCCTACACCCTAGACCCCAGACCCTGGTACCTGGCTTGGTGCCAGAAGTATGTTTCAGCTTTTCCCAGTAGGTTTTTACTGATTATTAATTCCAATTGGGACTGATTCATTTTAAAGAGAATCAATTTCTATCATTTATTTTTTTACAAAAACGTACACAAAATCTGAGTAAGAATTACAATTTAAGCTCTCATATTATAAAATAATTGGTTCTATTATAGTTGATGGCATTTTCATTTCAAAATAACCTCCACATAGAGAAAGAAGAAGAAAACCCCTTATCCTGAAAACATAACGTAATTAAACTTCATTAAAATCTTTGACTTTTTAACAACCCCATTCGAGGAAAGTATAGTAGAAATCAAGGTTTCACCAAGGCTTTTAAAACAAGCTCTTAATCTAATCTATTCAACACCACTCTATTCTTTTTTTAATGTTGATTTTTTTACCGTTTTATCTAGGTGAGATCTCTAAGCGGATTGTTGGGTAATTCTTGTACAGTTTAGTCAGTTTAGCGTGTTGTTTCCTTTGTCATCTTAGCATTTAGGTTAGTGTTGTTCTTCTTATCTATTTCATTATGTCTGTCCCGGTAGCTCAGTGGTAAAGGCGGCACTCTGTGAATCCAAAGACTCCAGAGGTCGTGGGTTCGAAACCCAGCTGGGGCATGACATGTTATCCTCCCAATTGGGATTTTTACCACATAATAATATGTCTTGGGCTGACTGCTGGAATAATGGGACTTTAATAGTCCTAATCGGGCAGTATAAATAAGGCGATATTATTATTATTATATTTTCTACTCCAGAGCAAGGCGGAGGCAGTATGGTGGGACGCGGCGACCTATACTAACTTCCGTCGTATGAAGCATGCCCTGGAGAGGGGGGACTACATTCACCCGCAGCTGAGTAGACGAGTGGAGGAGGAGGTGAAGGAGGCGCTGGGGGAGATTGAGCGGAGGGTGGAGGCGAGTGTGAGACACTTGGAGTCGCGTACACTGACGGAGAAGTACATGTAAGTGCTTTTTGTTAGTAAACATGTTGTTCAAAGTTTTTTTTTAAGTTATCATATTTGTGTTAATCACTTACGTGATATCGCAATTACTCAAACTCGCTTTACTAAATCTACGCTGAAACCGGGACTCGAACCACCGACCTCCAGGTTTCAAGTCCACTGCCTTATCGATCAAGCTACTGAGGTCGGTTGGTAATCATCTTGTTGTTGCTGTTGTAAACATAATAATTACACTCTTTAGTGGAGGGTAACCACCAGGCGAGGTTAATGCTCAAAGCATTTTCTACCACTTAATCCTCAGAGTCTTATTATTATGTGATCACAAACTCAAATTAATGAGGAAAATTCGTGCACTGGCTGGGATGCGAACCAACGGATCCCTACGCTACTTGGATTACCAGACTAACGCGTTAACCACTTGACTACCAGTAACGTGGCTGGCTACAGCTGTTGATGGATAGTGGTGGTCTTCAGTCAACTATGTTGTTTTTGTTATTGTAACCAGCAACCAGCTTGGCTATAGCAAAAGATGGAGTGATGGTTTCCTGCCAACTTTAGTTGGCTCTTCCTAAACATGCGCGGATATAGGGGGGGGCACGGGAGGCTCGTGCCCCCCCAGATTTTTTCGGTAAGCGGTGTTTCTCAAATTTCATTATACCTAACCCCGTATAAAAAATGAGTTAGGGGGGCACGGGCCCCCTAACTCATCTAAAATAATTCCCAATTCTAAGACTAATCCCGTAAAAAAAAAAGATCTCAATAAGTTAGGAGGGCACGGGCCCCAAAATAATTCCCAATTCTAAGACTAATCCCGTATAAAAAAAGATCTCAATAAGTTAGGGGGGCACGGGTCCCAAAATAATTCCCAATTCTAAGACTAATCCCGTAAAAAAATCTCAATAAGTTAGGGGGGCACGGGACCCAAAATAGTTCCCAATTCTAAGATTAATCCGGAAAAAAAAAGATCTCAATAAGCTAGGGGGGCACGTGACCCAAAATAATTCCCAATTCTAAAACTAATCCCGTTAAAAAGAAGATCTCAATAAGTTAGGGGGCACGGGACCCAAAATAATTCCCAATTCGAAGACTAATCCCGTTAAAAAAAAGACCTCAATAAGCTAGGGGGGCACGGGACCCAAAATAATTCCCAATTCTAAGACCAATAAGAAATAACTAAATAATAAAGTTGTCAAATCCACACAGATTGTGTGGATGTGTGTCGAGAAACCTGAAATTTTATCTATAGGTTCATTTGGATCAGGGAATATATCTCTAATCTCTAGGGTTCAGCTACACGAGGTAAGAACAAAAAATGGATGGGTGACACAAAAAAATCACATTTTTCGACCGAAATTAAATTTTTTTTCTCAAAATTTATCGTGACGGCGCCACGGCGGCGGCGTATCAACTCAAAAAGAGAAAGTTTTAAGCAAAAGTTCAAGTTTTCATTTGAAATATCAATCACGAAATTCTGATGAGCCGTTTTTGAGCTACGTTGAGTAAGGACATAAAATGGATGGGTAAACAAAAAGTATTTACGTTTGTTGACCTGAATGACATTTTTCTCGAAATTTGTCCTGACGGCCTATCAACTCAAAGCGAGAATGTTTTTGCAAGGGTTGGAGTCTTCATTTGACATATTGATCGCGAAATTCTGATGAGCCATTCTTGAGCTCCAGTAAGGACAAGAAATGGATGGGTGACACGAAAAATATTGACATTTGTTTGTGTATGTGTGTGTGGTGTATATGTGTGTGTGCGTGCGATAGGCTTGCAAAGCGGCTTGCTAGTTAGGTATATTGTGCGATTGTGCCCCCCCAGTACAAGAGGGCTATATCCGCGCATGTTCCTAAACCACATTATGCGAAATCAACCATCATTGTGACCCATTGAGCTTTTACTTTATAAGCCATTAAACCCATGTGCTAGCTGGGCTTGTTAGGGTTGGCTACCTTGACGACTACTCAGTACTTGTGGTCTAAAAGCCGTAAGCTCGGATCCCAGGTTGGTATCATGTTTCAGAATATCTCAGTATCATGTTTCCTTTCATTCCAGCCTGTGTCAATGGGAAGCATCTCTGATCTCAGGTTCATGTGCCATAGACCAGTGGTTGCATGAAGGTATGGACAATATGGACATGTCCCCCTGTGCTATGCATATCCCAGTATCATGTTTCCTTTCATTCCAGCCTGTGTCAATGGGAAGCATCTGTGATATCAGGTTCATGTGCCATAGACCAGTGGTTGCATGAAGGTATGGACATGTCCCCTGTGCTAAGCATATCTCAGTATCATGATTCTTTTCATTCCAGCCTGTGTCAATGGGAAGCATCTCTGATCTCAGGTTCATGTGCCTTAGACCAGTTGTTGCATGAAGGTATGGGCATTGGACATGACTCCCTGTGCTATGCCTATCCCAGTATCATGTTTCCTTTCATTCCAGCCTGTGTCAATGGGAAGCATCTTTGATCTCAGGTTCATGTGCCATAGACCAGTGGTTGCATGAAGGTATGGACATGTCCCCCTGTGCTATGAACGCTTTGTCCCGCCAGTTGGATCGCCTGCTGGGCATACCTGTCACGCTTGTGATGATCAAGAAGACAATGTACCTGACCACTCTCTTGTGGAACGTAAGTTTTCTTCTTCTGTATCCATGGACCTATGAATAAAAATGAAATATTATTATAGGAAAACATCGAATTGAAACAAACAATTAAAAAAACAATAACAAAGAGCTTTGGTAATTCTTATTCTTCTATGTGCGCTGTGCAAGTGTGCATGGTGTTTTTGGCCATAGAAGAAGAACGGAATACTATTATAGGACCTTTAACGTATAGGTTGGTTGAAGAACATACAGGGTGGTCCAGAAAGTTTGCACCAAAATGATAGGGGTAATAAAAGAGACCATTTCCAACAAAAATATTCCCGGACATTTTCCTTTATTTTTTGTCGTTTTCAAAATGGCGGCCAAAACGTGTGTTTTTCAAATATGTGCGTTCAGAACCTTGACAGCCTAAATGAGCATGATCATTAAAACATTGAACGGGTTAATTTAATTTATTTTCATTAAAATTTTATTTTCAATTCAAAAATGCAATCCGTTTTTTTCTAGGTGGTACAGAAAAAATTAAAAAAATCAAAAGCCAAACCAAAGTTGGAATATTTGAAAACACACGTTTTGGCGGCCATTTTGAAAACGACAAAAAATAAAGGAAAATGTCCGGGAATATTTTTGTTGGAAATGGTCTCTTTTATTACCCCTATCATTATGGTGCAAACTTTCTGGACCACCCTGTATACCACTCTTGGCAAAAACTAGGATCGGAAAATCCAATATACCTATAGTGAAAAGTTCATAAATGCCCAAGGATAGATTCTTTGTATCAGATCAAAAGAAATACAGCATAGGTAGTTGTTGTTGTAGCCAGCTTGGCGGGGGAATGATGGTCTCCAGCCAACTTTATTTCAAATTTGGCTCGCCCTGAACCACATACTTCTATGTGCGATCAACCATCGTGAGAGAGGAGATCAACGATCAACCATAGGCAGTGACGCTGCGCTGACACAAATACACCAGCTCTTGTTCTATCACTGAAGTTAAACAAATTGCAGTGAGGTTAAGACTTGGATGCGTGACCATTCAAATTCAAACCCTCGTGATGCTGGCTATTTCCGGTCCGACTCAGGATGGGGGAGGTTAATTTGAGTAGCTTGTTTGTAAGTTTCCAGCAAACAGAGGTTAAACCCCCCGTTGTGGTCGAGATGGTCTTTAGGATTTAGCGATATAAAAAAGTCCAGGTCTGTTTTCCTCATCTGTTCTAGCTATGCGATCTCTGTCACGGAATGTGGGCCCAGGATCTTGCTGAGAAAGCAAACGCTGTTCTGCAACACTTTAAAGTGAGTAATAACCTAATAATTAATAACATAAACATATTTATAATAGAAGAAGATCAACTGATTGGCGGTCATCTTGGAGATAGTAATTTCAAGTAATGGTCCAGTACAATGGGCTCAAAAAAGCAAAATAACGGAATGTTTTGGTGTAGTTTTGATTTTTGGTAAATTTTCTTCACTTTTTTAGGAGGAGCACTTTTTTGGAGATGGTAAATATTCAATTCATGGTATCCTAGCGTCTACACAACCAAAGCTTAACACTTAGACGACCGGGTGTACCACCGGTGGTACACGCACGTTCGTACAGAATGGACCGGGTGTACCACCGGTGGTACACGATGTCGGAGAGCCGTATTATCGCCGGTCCCACAAGAGAATTCACGAAAAACCATGCCGGTCGTCTAAGTGTTAATACTTGTACGCTCTGTCTGATTTGATAGCAGGCTTTAGACTCTCAACTCAGCTACTCCCCTTTCATACAAAACTCTTGATTACATAATATGAAAACTCGCCTCGACTATAAGAGGACTATAAACAGAGAATTGACTGGCCAATCCTTACAAGCGAGGCTAGCTTGCAGTTTCCTAAGGGTTTATTGGCTATAAGGAAAAGTCCTATTCCTCATGTCCTATCAACCATCCTTCCTGATGGTTGATCGAACATAGAAATATGTGGTTCAGGACGAGCCAACTTTAAAATAAATGTTGGCTGGAGACCATCACTCACCCCTCCAGCTGTTGCAAAAGTGGCTACAACAACAAAAACATATGAAAACGAATTTTCAATACCTACATTTCTGTTTGATTTCCAGGAGAGCCTATCGTTGGCTCAAACATTCACCAAGGCTCACTACGAGTCGGCTCTGTTTGATTTGATAGCAGACTTTCGCCTCGCCATTGAACCTCTGCCCTTTCATGAACGACTTTTAATCACCCACACACTAGATGGTGAGTGAAAAAACTTTCATGAACAACTTTTAATCACCCACACACTAGATGGTGAGTGAAAAAACTTTCATGAACAACTTTTAATCACCCACACACTAGATGGTGAGTGAAAAAACTTTCATGAACAACTTTTAATCACCCACACACTAGATGGTGAGTGAAAAACTTTCATGAACAACTTTTAATCACCCACACACTAGATAAGCACTCTAAATAACTGCATTTCTGCACTTAGCTTTCACGGATTTGAAAATAAACAGCACTTACGTAATTATTTTGAGATTCGACACACCTGCTCTGTGCACTTGCTGAAATCAAACTGATCTGGAGGTAGAACTAGACATGGTATTAACATGAAACTTGGTCACGTAACAGAAAACAAGATACGTGATCAAACAACACTGAGACCGGTGTTCTGTTAGTAGTTTGGGACATATAATCCCACTTGAACAGGAAAAGCTATCCTTGGGACGTATAATCCCATTAGAGCTGAAAGGGTTAAAAAATGCACACACAAAAGATGGCTGCTAACAAGATTCTATAACCAGCTATTTGAAATTTAATTTTGAGTTTAATGTTGATTCGACCAACATAATATTAGGACCAAATTAAAATTTTGTATAATAGAAATTTCAAGTAAAAGCTCAATTAATATTTTGTGAGATCATTTAGTCCTAACTGTGCACTACCCCTTAAAAGTTGGATTCCACCGATGCAGCATGCAGCAGGAAACATATGAGAGCTACCAGTTTTTTCTCAGACCAGTTTGTATAAACACCTTTATATTTTAACTTATGCAATGTGTCACATTACCTAGGTAAATGGTGTTTTTTGGGAGGCTTCATATTTTCAGATCCTAATTTCGGACCCCTGCGATGACTCAAAACTATTTTCACTAATTTTATTGCTTCAGAACACCGAAGTTAAGCGACATCCAGCGAGGTTAAGACTTGGATGGGTGACCATTCAAATTCTAATTCTCGTGACGCTGGCTTTTCTCGGCCCCACTCAGGCTGGGTGAGGTCAATGTGAGTAGCAGGTTTGTGAGTTTCCTGCGAATGGAGGGTAAAACCCCCGTCGTGATATGACCATGGCAGTTGAAAGCGACGATAAACCCCACTTAAAATAAAAAAAAAAATTATTGCTACCACAACAAATACTAGCCTAAAAAATATTTTTTCCTCTTTCTATTTTCTCAGAGGAACATTCATGGACCAGGCGAGAGACGTTGATCCTTAATACGAAACCAGATGCCAACGAGACAACGCTAGATGATTATGTAAGTCATATAAAAATATTATCATTGACCGGCCGAAGCAAAGTCCCCGTTTTGACGATATTAGGTCAAGCATGATAGTGGAATTTTCTAATTAAATTTTAGGACTAATTGGGCACATTGTGGTGCGAAAAAGTAAAATATAATTTTAAGTAATACTAAATAAAAGAAACTTCAGCAAAGGGCAATAGTCTAGGTAAAGTCAAAACTAACAATAAAATTACTTAAAATTCAGTTAGAACATACAACTCAATTTGTAAAGTCTTTTTTGCGTGCCATTTTTACAGCTGATAATTTCAAAACCAAGAAGGTTTACTAATCCATGTTGTATACCCATCAAAGTTGACGTGGCGTAACGTGAGTGCTTTTAGGAAACATATTTATACAATTCATACATGTACATCACTTTGAACATAACTATTTTTTTGTTATAGGAATTCACAGAAAACGACCGGAAAAATTTAGTCATCCTGAAACTACTGCTCAAATTCCCCAATGAAATAAGCGAACCAATATTTCTACCACGGAATAGAACTGCAAAACCACCCAAAAAGTCGTTTGGTTTTAAAGAATGCTCAATAGAAGCAAATAACAATCTCCCCGTAAAGTCACCTGGAACTGACGAAGTTGAGGAATATGACTACTATGACAACTGGAACTTTAAGACGATTCCCAAACGAATCAATCGCTCAGTTGGAAAAACAAAAGTTGATATTAACTTAAAACCTATCATAAACAATGGTGATGCGTACAAAGTAAATGGACCTACACTCAACATTGTAGAAACTACGAGAAAACTTTCTGATAAAATCATAAATGTTTCGAATAACTTAGATACTTTCGATTATAACAACGCAGAAGATGTTGTTAGCAAAAAATCGACTATAGTGAAAGAAACTTTGAAAGAGTTAACTATGAATGTTTCGTCAGACAATAATGAAAAAATCATAGAAAATGAGATGATGTATGCTCAAACTATAATTATTAATCAAGGGACTAAAGGAAATGAGCTGATGTGTGTTGACAATGAAATGGACCATAACTACCCAACTGCTGATATAAATCAACCATATAGTTCATATAATTCAGAAACGAAGTGTAGAGCGACGGAAACACAAGAATTTCTTTCCGACACATTCCGAATACTACATGACGAAAGTAATGAACACTATATGGAAACTATTGAAAACAACAGCATAGTAGAAAACCTATCCGATATGATTCAGGATACGTTCAATTCTCAAGATTTAAAGCTGATCTACAATATACTGGAAAGTGAGAATCTTGTTGAAGCTGTTGTGCCAGAGTTAGACACTGCACAAACAAATAATGATAAAACGAACACTGGTTTTAATGATAGTTTTTTTGTTGACACCAACAATAATGTCACAAAGAATTCTCAAAGCCAAGAGGATAAAGTACCCGATGTATCAACCATGGAAGACAGTGATGATTTGTATATAGACGAAACAGCACAACTTTATGAAGACAAAGGAGACACCATTCCTTGTGACATGAGTATTAAAATACGTACTCCTCAGATAAATATGGATGCGATGATAGTCGAAAAAGAGGAACTAGATGAAAATAACAATCAAGATATAGTAAATACAGACAAAACAGCTGAACTCATTAAAGACAAGGATTCAATTACGTGTGATCTTCCATTAGTGATCAAGTGGCTAGAGAGTTAATCTTATGATATAATAAATTGCAGATTTTGGATTCTATTCCATGTATATTTTTCCTTATTTATTTGAAAGTTAAACTACAAGTGAATGGTTCCAAAAAGAAAGACTTGAGACCAAAATTTTCAAAATCGGGTTTTTGATGGATTCGTAGTTTACACAATGAAATACATCTATTTCTATGCCGGCTATGTGCCAGAGCAAAGACATGAAAATGTCAATTTAATATTTCGTTACATAATTTCGTTACATAATTTCGTCACATAATTTCGTTACATAATTTCGTTACATAATTTCGTTACTTAATTTCGTTACATAATTTTGGTTATGTGCCAGAGCAAAGACATGAAAATGTCAAAAAGGTGCCAATAAAGAAAGAAAAAAATATTTAAATCAAAAAAACTCTTGCAATTTGTTCCAGAGGAACACATATCTAAGTGATGTATAAAAAAATCTGTATAAGTATAAATGCTTTATTTAGACTGTCAGCGCAAGACAGGTAGTCCCATTTTGCATTATGCTGTACAAAAACATTGGTTCTAAAATTAAAACATTTCCTCTTTTTCTGGCTAGATTCATCATAAAGTTGTCTATTTATTGAGCTAATGTTAGGGTGCCAAAGAGAAAGGGCCTCATTCCACAAATTAAAAAAAAAATTCTCTGTTATTCTGTGAGGTTAAAAAATGTGTTTTCTCTTGGATATAGTATCTTAGACATATTACTTTATACACATATAAATATATTTTGCCTACTATGAAAGCTCAATCCGCATTTGGATACCTATCTAGTTTTCTAAAAAATTGCATTTTGGTTACTTTCTCTTTGGAGCCAAATATGATAACAGCACCAAATCAATTGCCAACATTGATGTTAGAAAAAATTCTAACATCGAAAACAATGGATATATTTTCAAAGAATTGGCAGTTGAGTCCATGGGCCCTTTCTGCCAGGAGATGAAGGATCTTGTCGAAGAAATGGGGAAAAAATAAAAAGAGAAAAGTGGATACCCAAAAGCCAAGACCTACCTCTACCAATCCCTGTCCTTGGCGATCCAGAGAGGGAATGCATCCAGTATTCTGGGGACTTTTCCTCCCAATCTCTCTCTGGACTTTATCTACCAACTTTGATAATTATGTTTGTTGTTTAATAAATAAAACATATCTATATGCTGGTCGAAACTAGAAAAAAAACTTCAATTGCCAACTATAAATGATATATTTAGGAAAAAGAAGATTTCATTACTGATCTTGATATCAAATCAATCATACCAGAAAGGAATAATATAATAAAGAAGATCTAGACAAAACAGATAACTATATTGCTGAAAATTAAAAATGATTTTTCTAATTTTATTTTATATAGCAATGCTCTTGAAATTCTGTAGAATTGTTAAAAATTTTTTATGTATATTTGAGTTCAGTAGTGAAATTTTGTGATCTTGAAAGTTAAGGGATCATGACTTTTAAAATTTTATCAAAGAATCTGTGTGAGTTTTATAGTTCGCAGACTAGTACTATAAAATATATTTTGTTTATTCTGCCAAGGCAAGTACTAAGAATACCCATTAATCCAACATGCATGTGGATAGGGTACTTCAGATTTTCAACGATGACTATTCCATTCATACCATACTTCACATGGGCACTTAAGTAAGATAATTCAGTTGTCAGGTGATGATTAAATTTTGATCACGGCCATCATGACTTAATGTGTCATTTACTTTTATCTTGAAAAGAAGACAGCGTATGATGATTTTCAGTCAAGTGGTTTTCTGTGTATTCACGAAATTCAAAACAGTTTCATTAAAACAGTTCCTCCATTGAAAGATACTTCCAATCCATTAATACCTATTAATTCACGATAATACTCTCAATCTCAGCAACTGGAACTTAATGGCTGAATTTCTCTTGAATTTTTCGTTTATATTACTGATTGAATAGTAGTGTGTTTATCTTTGTGTGTAAAGTTAGAGCAAGAGCAATTTTAGTTACCTTATCTTGTTACTTTTAACATTAATGACTTTAAAAGTGTAGCCTACAATTTACTGCCTTAGAACTCCTCCACCTATTTCACTGCTTTGTTCTTTAGCGAAATTTATTTTCTAGGCGACATTCTGATGTACAGTTTTTTTTCATATTTTTTTTTATACAGAGGACCCATCCTAAGTCATTTTTATTTGGCTTCCAAGAAAACTTTCTTATTAGTCAGCGTCGATGGCCTGTTGAATACACCGGTTCCCTTCAGAACACCGAAGTTAAGCGACATCCAGCGAGGTTAAGACTTGGATGGGTGACCATTCAAATTCTAATTCTCGTGACGCTGGCTTTTCCCGGCCCCACTCAGGCTGGGTGAGGTCAATGTGAGTAGCAGGTTTGTGAGTTTCCTGCGAATGGAGGGTAAAACCCCCGTCGTGATATGACCATGGCAGTTGAAAGCGACGTTAAACCCCACTAAAAAAAAAAACTTTCTTATTTCATTTTTTGTAAGCGATATCATTAGTGCGTATTAAAATTTGTATATTCTGTCAATTTGTCATACCAATAAATAATCGAGTTTGTACGTACTCGGTAATCGTGATCTTGTGTCTTAATACCACCTATTTCCACTCTTCAGTATCAGTATCAGTATCAGTATCAGTATCAGTATAAACAGAAAAGTGAGAAGTTGTACTAGATGTACATGAATATCAGAACATACCTGGACAGCTGTTTCGAGCTTATTTGCTCTCATCAGCAGGTAATAGTTCTAAATTTCAATTTTGAAGAATTCCTTAGGGAGAGAGCCACAGAAATTGTAATGAAAAACTAAAATAAATATACATTATTACATTACATTGTAAACAAAAGGCAAAAAAAAAAAAAAAAAAATATCCATGCCACCAACTAACCTCTCTATTTTAATCAGTGTAAACAGAAAAGTGAGAAGTTGATTTTTGGTGTTCGTCTTGAATTGCTACAAGATTTACCTCCTCTTCTTTAAAAAAAAACTACAAGTCTTGCTGTCTTCTCCCACCATGAGATTTATCCTCACCAGCCTGGCTCTGCTCCTGTCCCACATTCTGTCCTGCAGCGCCGTGCCCAGCTGGGCAGTGCTCGTAGCAGGATCTCAGAAGTGGATTCGATACAGACACCAGGTAATCTTTTTTTGAAACGAAATTTGAAAACCTGACCCGAGAACCGGTATTTATTTATTTATTTTATTTATTTAGAAACTCTTTATTAGCAGAACATATATACAGACAAACAATGGTAAAAATTAAATATAAAATTGACAGTATTAATAATATAAACAAGAATAAAAAAGAAAAAAAAAATATATACGTATGTCCTAACTAAAGGGCGGGGTTATTACCTATGGCAATCTCTTCCACCCAACAACCGGTCGTGGTTTTAGATCTATGATAATAACAATGATTCCGTGTACGTGAGATGGGTATTGATACCTAAATCACGGTGGTGAGAGGATTATATATGGACACTTGGACACCCAGGAAAACTATAAAGGGTTCTTTAGTTGTAGCGAAATTTTGGTTATGAGTAAATAACGAAAAAAATGTATTTAAAAAAAAGTTACATAAAAATATCAATACTTAGGGTGAAATTTAATATATATTTTGTTATTCCTTCGTGTACTTAAGTCTAGATTTTTCCTAGTGTTTTATGGAAAAATGTAAGTTCCGAATTGGATTTTCTCTAACTGATTTCGCTCCTATAATAATTAAAAAATAGTAATAACACTCTTGAGTGGAAGGTAACCACCAGGCGAGGTTAATACTCAAAGAATTTTCTACTACCTAACCCTTAGAGTCTTATTATTATGTGGTCACAAACTCAAATTAATGAGGAAAAATCATGCACTGGGTGGGATTCGAACCAACGGATCCCTTCACTGCCTGGATTACTAGACTAGCACGTTAACCACTCGACTACCACAGTACACGTTATTGTAGTGTTATTAATGTTATTATCAAGTACCTACTGGAATTGTTTAACACTTAAATCAGTCGTAAAAAGATAAATAAATACCTTGAAAGCGCCTTGGTTTCTCAAAGCCGTAAAAAGATGGACAATAAATCAAAGACGTGTCATCATACCATACCTCTTCCTCCACCGCCTTGAGGACATTTATAGTCTTACTGCAGACATTAGACTGAATGACGTCGGGTCCAAAGCTCAGAGGTCAGAGAGGTGCTGTAAAATTTTATGACATCCGCAGGTTTTCAATTTTCTTTTCTTTATTTATCTGACTTTTCTTACCCGATTGTGACTTGAAATAGGAAAACGTTAGGTGATGTTCATGATTTATTTATTATGAAATGGCGTATCTCATGACAGGCCAATGCTATCTTCTTTTACTCTGTCTTATTCCGCAGCAGGGTCGACGTTGTTCAACTTCATGGTTGAGGTTGGTTGGTTTTGGCACATTTTTACGGCTGGATGCCCTTCCTAACGCCAACGATTCTATTTGATTTAACGTCCTGGATGAGGATGGGGGTTTTACCCTCCATATATAACCTTGAGACAAATAAGAAACCTTGTTAAACTTAGACCTTACACTCTGCCGCGCTGTCTCTTTTTTTGTATAGGCGTTCTTCACACCTCGGCCTAGGTGTTTCATACTAGCCGAATAGGACAGGTGAAATATCATAGTGGCGAGATAAAAAACGATTGTACAATTGTACATATGTATATTTATTTATTCAAAACAATTAGTCGTACTTTACAATTTACAAAAATTAAGAAATAATACAAAATAAAATAATGTTAAAAATACCTATGTCCAAATGTTACAGTAAAAGATATAGAAAACGATTATACATGTACTGGTTTAAATGTATATACATTTTATTATTAGCTCAGTGGTCAAGCACTCGCTTGCCATGCGGAAGGTCCCGGGTTCGATACCCCGTGCCGACAAAAATTTGAATTCTTAACACGTATGAGACAGGTCCTATTTTCTATAGTTTGTACGCTGGGGCGGCTTCAAATTAGGGTATGAGAACCAAAAATGACGAAAAATTTTTTTTTGTTTCACTGATTTCTTTTTAGTGTAAAAACACGATATAAATCTTTTTTTTTTATTTGGTGCTTCAGAACGTTTATTGTTGGCAATTTTTTTTGTGACCCACCGGTGGGCACGCCGTCCCACGGACTAAAATAGCTCTCCAGGACGGCGTGTTCCACAGGTGGGTAACGATAAAGTTCCTCTAAAATTTAGAGTAGTTTGTGCTATATGTTACTTTGTTTTATGTTACGGATATGACGGACAATGATAAAAGAATTCAAAAACATCAAATCGAAGAGGTTTTTAGGAATCTAGATGATAATTTTAGTGTTGATAGTGTTGATGATTCTGACGCTACAGCCAAATTTAGTACCTTTATAGGTAAAAAATACTTAAGACCTATATGCGGAAAATCACAAAAAAGAGGCTACAGTAAAAAGGCCATATCTTTTGACCTGAATCGATTTTCAAAATTCCACCCGGTAAAAACTATCCTCTGTGATGGGCGAGTACAAAAATATATTAATCATAGCATTATCTGTGCCCACCGGTGAGACACATTACAAGGGAAATTGAAAAAAACGTGACCCACCGGTGGGCACGCCGTCTAATGAGGACTATAAATGTGACCACGGGGCACGCCGTCTAATGAGGACATAAAAATGTGACCCACCGGTGGGCACGCCGTCGAATGAGGAATATAAAATGTGACCCACCGGTGGGTACGCCGTCTAATGAGGACATAAAAATGTGACCCACGGTGGGCACGCCGTCTAATGAGGACATATAAAATGTGACCCACGGTGGGTACGCCGTCTAATGAGAATATAAAATGTGACCCACCGTGGCATGGGCACGCCGTCTAAGTGTTAAATGGTTAAAATTTTGTAGGATACCTTCCGGTGGGGCTGTTGTGACCCAGCCTAAATACTTCTCGCTTGTTCACTTCTCGCCATCAAGAAGGGGATACTTACCGCACTAAACTTGGGACTCGCCACAGAGAAGGGCATAACGGACGGGCAGGCCACAACACAGACCACAAGCGTCTACAGGAGCTCCTGTTTCATGGCTACGAAATAAAAAAAAGCTTGTGAAACACTGAAACACTCATCTATAAAAAAAAACATTATAAACTGGTTGGAGTCCCACAAGAGAAGCCCCAATTCTCACACCCACCTCTATTATTGTTTTTGTTTTTAAACATTGTTTTTCAACGATTGTTTTTAAACATTTCTTATGTAATATATTATGTTATTTGTTTTCTGTTTGTAAATAGAGCTAGGCTCGTAAATATACACCCGTGCTGCGGGCATTTATTATTAAAATATTAGATCTATTTTGACATACGTTTTATTGCTTTTCTTTAATGTGAGAGACACTAAAATATTTCCCTCTTGATGTACAGGCCAACGTGTGCAACATGTATCAGATCCTGCGGTCCAACGGGTTCCCCAAAGAGAAAATCATCACCTTCATGTATGATGACATCGCCAACCATACCTTGTGAGTAGACTTGATGATGGTGGACCCTGTATAATACAGGTTGCAAAGTTTCAAACATGTCCCCAAAACAATGTTTACAGGCGTGTAACAATAACACTTTATGTATAAATACTGTAGGTATAAATACAATATTCTCACAAGACTCGATTCCATATTTTTCTAATTGCCCAAATATAAACCCTTTACTGAAAAATCCCTAGTAGTTTGTGAAATGAACAATTACAATAACATGAACAAGAAACCACATCTCCTATAGTTTACGCCAATATTTCTGTCAGGCATGGCTTTAATCGGAATTTCGGTTCTGATTGAAGTGTTGACAGAAGCAAAAAAAAAAAAGATCGATTATATTATTAGACACGGACATTCTACAGTAAGATTCGAACCTCAAAAAACAATCAACAATTGGAATTTTGTCAAATTATGATTTAATAGTTAGAAAAAAATCAAACTATAAATTTTACTGAAACTTCATCTTTTCTCCAGAAATCCTGTACCCCATGTGATCATTAATGAGCCCAACGGAACTAATCTGTACCATGATATTGACATCGACTACAGAGGAACTGTAAGTAAAATAAGAATAAAAAAATCACAATAAAGGGTTGGGTGGAAGAGATTGCCACAGGCAATAACCCCGCCCTTAAGGTAGGACATTTCTCTCTTTTTTTCCTTCTTGTATATTTGTTTAATCTTTTTGTTTTTTCTTTATATTTCATTGTGTTCTACTGTATATATTTTTTGTTCTACCTAATAAAGCTTTAAAAAAAAAACAATAGGTTTTATAATATTATTAATACTACTGAATTTCCAAGAGAGAATTTAATGCTTAAATATTATAATGTAGACTTCTAACCAGGCGGGGCCGATGCTAAGAACTGCAGCACCCCCAGACTAAAAGGGAATAATATTTATTTTTTTTTAAGTCTACCTTTTACACAGTGTTAATCATTACACATTTCTTAAATAATAAATTTATATGTACAATGATGTACTAAAATTTAGGTGCACTGGTAGTCAAGTGGTTAACGCGCTAGTCTGGTAATCCAGGTAGCGTAGGGGTCCGTTGGTTCGAATCCCATGCACGCAGTGCATGAATTTTTCCTCATTAATTTGAATTTGTGACCACATAATAATAAGACTCTGAGGGTTAGGTGGTAGAAAATGCTTTGAGCATTAACCTTGCCTGGTGGTTACCTTCCACTAAAGAGTGTTATTATTATTAAAATAATGACTATAATTCCCATTTAGTCCAGTTTATGAGGCAGGACCACCAAAACAATTTTCCAACGGCCGCTTCTAATAAATAAATATTAGAAAATAATACATAATTCTCAAGAATATTTATATTTTAAATATTTATATACAGTAACCTAGGCCTCGTTCCAGAAACCACTCTAACTTTCATAATCCCCAAATCTCCCTTTCCACTGCTTAAAAACACACTCTGATTGGATTATTTGAATAAAATTTGACGGTTCGAAGGGAAATCTGGGAATTTGGAGAGTGAGAGTAGTTTCTAGAATGTTCTATTTTAATTTTTCTAGTACCAAGTTATGTTTTTATATAGGTTTATATTATTGCTGTTGATTGGTTGCAGGAAGTTAACAAGGAAAACCTGATCAAGGTTCTGCTGGGAGATGCGTCCGCAGGTACCAAAGTAATTAAAGGGTAAGATATAAGTACATACATATATAGGTTGTAAAAAGACTTTTGTGAGTCATCTGTGTTTCACAAGTTTTCAACTTTTTCATCTTACAAGTTTACAATTTCTGATCCTTGTCGATCCTGAGTTTAGGAGATTATTTAAGTATTGATAATTGATCATACCGCAGGAGAAGTGTACTTTAAGAGGATTTGACTTGAATGGACCGCTAAACTTTTCAGCGGCAGCAGACTTGTTTAAAAGTGAAGAGTGGGCCGAATGGGGTGCAATAGTTCTAAATAAAGGACGCAGCACATAGAAAATTACCCCCCGAAATATTGCAATGACTGGACAGCAGTTTTTCAATTGAAGAATATTTTAAAAGTAGTTACCTAGATACCGAGTGTTACATTTTACGATAAAACGAAGAACCTTTTCTTTGTTTTATCATAAGACTAGCTTTCTGTAAAAATCATTTACAATTTGGTCGTCGTAAATTTTCTCATTTTATTTTCAATTTCTGTTTGTTTTATTTTTTTTTGTCCCATTAAATTTCATTTCACTCAATATTTTCATTTATTTGTTTCATGATATTCTATTGAATTTCAGCGGTAGGACTCAGAACGTGTTTCTGTACTACACAGGCCTGGCGGACGAGGGTGCAGAGTTCAGCATGTCTCATCCTACTGAGGGCTATTTCAACAGTACCGAGTTCATCAATGTCCTCAAGACAATGTCCCAGAAGAACCCTTTCTACAGGGTAAGAAATTGTCTATAAAGGCATTTTTTTGGTAATTTGTGGACCACTAAAGTATCTATTAGCTGGGGTCTATAAACAGGGAGTAGACCAGCAGTTTGACTTGGGGACTATAAATAGGGAGTAGATTAGCAGTCTGGCTGAGGGACTATAAACAGGGAGAAGACCAGTATTGGCTTGGTTCTGGGCACTCTTGTCAATTATTAGCCTCCTTGTAAAGACAGTAGTAGAAGTGCTGAGTCATTCCTCCACTGTCTAGCTACTATCGTTCACGATGACGCCACCCTATGATGATGAAAGTAGGTATATCTACTACATAATGATTGGTATTTATCGTCTATTTTGTTCCTAATTTTATTTTTAGTATATTTTCATCCTTTGCTACGTTCTGTCTTTTGCGTCGGCTATACTATTCCTTCAGGTGAGTGCTACTCCATTTAGTATGGAATCCAGCACAAGAAATATTTTCTTCTTTAATTTTCGTCAATGGTCTAAGAATACAATAAACAAGTACTGAAAATAAATAATAATGACAATTACACCCATTTGTAGCTAAATTTATTTTATTTAGGTACATAGAGTAGGTACATAGGTAATTCGAATAATATTTAATTTCGAGTTTCATAATTTTCAACTTTTGGATCGTGTCTGTTGCTCCTTCGTTTCACAGTTTGTGGTGAAACTTCTTATGTTAATATGCTTGTGATTATTTCCCTTCACTATTTTTTTAGTAGCATTAGTAACAGATGAAGAGGCCAGGGGAAGAAAGATGAATGTCCATTTTTTTGATTTCGAGATAATTCAATTTTAAGTTCGTAAACTTTTGGACTCTCATCTTTCAAGATCATGGACTCTCATCATCTTTCTTCCCTACAAGCGATGTGACTCTCATCTTTCTTCCCCTGACCGCATGATTTAAAAATGTAAATATCTACTCACCCTCAACCTTATTCCATATTTTTAACATGTCTACGTATTTTTACACTATCAAAGGACTTTAATCCGTATCTAACTCAATTGTCGAAATTTTGGACCTTCATCTTTCTTCCCCTGTGTTCTTCAGATGTGATTTTGCACTTACAATTAATTTTGTTAAGAAAATAAACAAACAACTAAACACTTTGAAAAAATTAATCAGGAAAATAAAAATATGAACAAATTGACTATTAAAAAGAAATGAAACATGAACAGATATTAGAGCAATACAACTTTCAGTGTCGACTTTGGATTTTAATTATTTTTATTCTTAAAAACAGCAGGTAATTTTCTTATCAAATTGGCTGGTTACTTTTTATTTTAACCTAAAAATGGACAGCTTAAAATATAATTTCTCTCTCTGATTTTCAGATGTTCATCGCATTCGAAGCAAGTCACTCAGCTATGATGTTCGAGGAAATTCTACCCACTAAAATGAAAAGTAAGTGTTCTTACTTCTAGATAATAGGATCCATACGTATGATTAGCCATTTTGTACAAATCTTCTATTGTTATCACACAAAAGTACTATTGTATCTTTGTGGTTATTTATGAAATACAAAAAAATAATTTTTGTAAATCAGCTTACAAGTAAGGGTTTGCTTGTTTAAGATGGTAATTTTTTTTTTAAGCTCATTTCTTTTACCAGAAAATCTTGTTAAAATAAGATATTCATTCTTAAAAGAAGATTAAGAAGATATTTTTTTTAGCTTTCACTCTTTGAATATTCAGTTCTGTTGAGCTCCAGACTTCCCAGGACAGCTCTTTCGAGTTCCACGAGGCCGAAAAATAAATTCAGAGCGCGATTAGCTCAGTGGTTAAGCACTCGCTTGCCATGTGGAAGGTCCCAGGTTCGAACCCCCGTGCCGACGAAAAATTGTATTCAAAATTTGGTTACATGCTGTGAAACACTCATTTTTTTTTTTTTTCTTCTTTTTTCTCCAAAAATATCTTCTATTGAATAATTAATTGATTATGTACGGTACATGATACTTAGGGCGGAATTAATAGACGTTTTGTGATACCTCTGTGGCGCTAAGGCACGGATTGCGTACTGTGTAAGATAGGGAAAACCGACACTTACCAACAACTTAGGTTATTGATGTTGTCTATTAATTCCGCCCTTAAAGTTCATTTATTATTTTCTAATCCAAGTTACCTCACTACTGACTTCCAGCCATCGCTCTGACGGCAGGGGCTACGGATGAGGATACTCACGGAGTATTCTGTGAGGACAAGCGGTACAACACCTGTCTGGCCGGGCTATTCAGCTACCACCTGGGGAAGTTTCTGAAGGAGGTAAGTGGTTAATAATAATAATAATAATATCGCCTTATTTATACTGCCCCATTAGGACTATTAAGTCCCATTATTCCAGCAGTAAGCCCAAGACGTATTATTATGTGGTGAAAATCCCAAATGGGAGAATAACTTGTCATGTCCCGGCTGGGTTTCGAACCCGCGACCTCTGGAATCTCTGGATTCACAGAGTACCGCCTTTACCACTGAGCTACCGGGACTGGTTACCTTATTGT
This sequence comes from Bactericera cockerelli, assembly GCA_024516035.1. Taxonomy (NCBI): domain Eukaryota; kingdom Metazoa; phylum Arthropoda; class Insecta; order Hemiptera; family Triozidae; genus Bactericera; species Bactericera cockerelli. The sequence goes on along the minus strand of CM044958.1, from coordinate 10,196,200 downwards.
TGTAGCTCATAGCAAGGATAAGTCCTGGTGGTTACCTTATTGTTGTAGCTCATAGCAAGGATAAGTCCTGGTGGTTACCTTATTGTTGTAGCTCATAGCAAGGATAAGTCCTGGTGGTTACCTTATTGTTGTAGCTCATAGCAAGGATTAGTCCTGGTGGTTACCTTATTGTTGTAGCTCATAGCAAGGATAAGTCCTGGTGGTTACCTTATTGTTGTAGCTCATAGCAAGGATAAGTCCTGGTGGTTACCTTATTGTTGTACCTCATAGCAAGGATAAGTCCTGGTGGTTACCTTATTGTTGTAGCTCATAGCAAGGATAAGTCCTGGTGGTTACCTTATTGTTGTAGCTCATAGCAAGGATAAGTCCTGGTGGTTACCTTATTGTTGTAGCTCATAGCAAGGATAAGTCCTGGTGGTTACCTTATTGTTGTAGCTCATAGCAAGGATTAGTCCTGGTGGTTACCTTATTGTTGTAGCTCATAGCAAGGATAAGTCCTGGTGGTTACCTTATTGTTGTAGCTCATAGCAAGGATAAGTCCTGGTGGTTACCTTATTGTTGTAGCTCATAGCAAGGATAAGTCCTGGTGGTTACCTTATTGTTGTAGCTCATAGCAAGGATAAGTCCTGGTGGTTACCTTATTGTTGTAGCTCATAGCAAGGATAAGTCCTGGTGGTTACCTTATTGTTGTAGCTCATAGCAAGGATAAGTCCTGGTGGTTACCTTATTGTTGTAGCTTCCCGTAAATTCCCGTAAATTGAAGTAAATACGTCCTAAATAAGTTAAACTTGAATATCTTGAGCAAGAGACTTCATGGATGTACAATTGTACAATTTATTATAACTTCTGCAACGCAAGATCATCATCATTTTCAAATTTACATTTCTTTTGTTGTTATTATTCTACTTATATGTTTCTAAACTAATAAATAATTTTGGTGTGTACAACGATAAAAGTTGACATGCACCACATATGTGCCGGACAGTATTGAAAGACACACTTCATATTATAAACAAACATCTATACACGTAATATTTGAAAAATGAAAAAAAAAGAACAAAAAAATAGAAAAAAAAAACAACAACAACAAAGAAAGATGCCATAACTAACTAGTTTGATTTGTGTACTGTGTTTTTTTTTGGCAACTCACATAGTGAACAGTACGTTAATAAAATATATTAATTGTTTCCCCCCTAATAATAGAGAGGTTAGTTGATGGCATGGATGCTCAGAACTATCACCTGCTGATGAGAGCAAATAAGCTCGAAACAGCTGTCCAGGTATGTTCTGATATTCATGTACATCTATTACAACTTCTCACTTTTCTGTTTATACTGATACTGAAAAGATAGATATATAGAATTAGTAATTTAATAATAGTAATAATTTGGATTATAATTTTACCCTCCTCAGAACGATCTGAACAAGGCCACAATATTCGACCTGTACAACTACGTCCGTCATGTGACCAAGGTTCATCATCCCCAGCTGTATGGCCAAGTTGAAGCTGGACACATGCCTTTGCGCGCTTTCCTCAAGTATAGCAAGCCGAATAACTAAACAGGCAAGCCACACAATGAAACAGACAAGCCTTATAAGTAACATCAACCCCCTGTTATTCCCGTGGACAGGTTGAAGCTGGACACATGCCTGTGCGAGCTTTCTTCAAGTATGGCAAGCCGAATAATTAAACAGGCAAGCCACACAATGAAACAGACAAGCCACACAAGTAAGATCATCCCCAGCTGTATGGCCAGGTTGAAACCGGACACATGCCTCTGCGAGCTTTTCTCAAGTATGGCAAGCCAAATAATTAAACAGGCAAGCCACACAATGAAACAGACAAGCCACACAAGTAAGATCATCCCCAGCTGTATGGCCAGGTTGAAGCTGGACACATGCCTCTGCGAGCTTTCCTCAAGTATGGCAAGCCGAATAATTAAACAGGCAAGCCACACAATGAAACAGGCAAGCCTTATAAGTAACATTAACCCCCTGTTATTCCCGTGGTCAGGAGGAAGCCATGTACATGCCTTTGCGAGGCTTCCTCAAGTACTACAAGCCACATAATGATGCTGATGATGCTTTTTCTTTGTGTTATTATGTCACAATTTTAGTGGGTAGCGCAGAATTATAGGACTTTACCACTTTAATTTACAATATCTTGTATTATTTTTTGCCTAAGATTCTGCCACTGGTCGCTGCTTCACATTAAAGCAGCTACTCATTTTTCCTCACGAGGTATGACTGGACCACGAACATCCAAGTACAGAGAAGAAAAAATCCTCCCCCGCTGGGAATCGAACCCATGTGTGCAATGCCTAGCGCGCTAACTCGCTCTGCCACAGTGACTACTCAAGTAGCTAGGCTTCCTCAAGTACTACAAGCCACATAATTGAACAGGCAAGCCACATCATGAACCAAGCAAGCCACATAATTGAACAGGCAAACCACATCATGAAGCAAGCAAGCCACATAATTGAACAGGGAAGCCACATCATGAACCAAGCAACCCACAGAATTTAACAGTCAAACCACATAACCACAATCAATATAAAGAATATTCTCTTCTGCTCAGCGCAGCGCGGCGGCGCGGCGCCTAAATCTATGATTTTGACACACAAAGTATATGATGTTATAATATTATTATTTCAACGGTATACATCATAAAACGTCAAGTTGTTGGATACCTAACAGTACAGTAACGTTGGACATGGAATCCTAAAGCAAAAATCCTGAATTCAGCCTCCATCACCCTGTAAATGAAAATGATGAACCAAGAAACACATCATGAAATATGAAAACCATTCGTTTTGTTTATCTATTGCGAACAGAGACAAGAGGGATGGGGCATTTCTAGTTTATATTCTAAAAAATGAATATAAAAATGATATAATATTTTGATAGTGTGGCGTTATGATGAATTCACAGCGTCTCTTTGTGCTATTTACGCAGCCACCAGAACATACCTACTCTCGCGCGTAAAAATTGGTAGGTACGTATAAACGGTGTCCAGGTCTTTTTACAGATACTTTTAGAATCAGTTTTAGGGGTAATTTTAACACTACGATAATCTCAGACCATTTTTCAAAATATGTCGTCGAACGGAGATACGGACAAAATAAAAACTCACTTTTCAATGGCATCAGGTACGAAATGTTAGTTATTAGTTATTATGTATCTAATTTGTAAATTTACTAAAATATTATAGCCTCCGTGGCGTAACGGTTCAGACTACTGCCCGTCGTCCAGAGGTCCCGAGTTCGATCCCCGGTTGAGGCAGGCTTTGCGAATAAAATTCTGTTCCCTCCAAATACGTGAGGCTGGCATTTCCGGCCCTGCCCAGGCTGGGTGAGGTTAATGTGGGTAGCTGGTACGATTTCCAGCGAACGTTAAACAGGGACAAGACCAGTGTCTTGCTAGCTAGAGGACTATAAACAGAGAACAGATCCCTATGGGATGCTTGCAGTTTCCTAAGGGTTTAATCTTAATATATAAATAATGTCAAAGTCACTGACTGACCACTGACTGACTGACTGATCATCGCTCTACAGCCCAAACCGTAAGTCCTAGGAAGCTGAAATTTCGTAGGTAGCTTTGTCTTATAGTCTAGATGTGCAATAAAACGGGATTTTTCGAAATTCCCACTACAACACCTGCCACTGGCAAAAAAGGATTTTTTGCTTTCACGGCCATGCCTCGGCCCGCAAAGCGGGCGACAGCCCGCTTGTGGCTTATAAAGAAAAGTCCAAGTCCTCATGATGGTTGATCGCACATAGAAATATGTGGTTCAGGACAAGTCAACTTTGAAATAAAGTTGGCTGGGGACCATCATTTCCCCATCCAGCTGTAGCCAAGCTGGCTACAACAACAACAACAACATTCCCAGCGAATGGAAGGTAACACCCCCGTCCTAAAAAGGACGTTAAAACCAAATAGAATCAACTGGTCACAATAGATCTAATTAGGTTGCAGTGTTAATTGCAAGGGTTTAACTGAAAACCCTTCAACCAGGTCAGATAAAAATAGAGTAATATAATAATATTAGTAATAAAAAAAATAAAGTAATATAATAAATAAAAAAACACGGCCAATTATTATAGACACAATACTTCCTCGTGATTGTTTTACCGATTTTCTTCAAATTTGTTTTATATGGTAGAATACCATTTTTCCTACATTCTAGATTCTACAAAAAATTCTGTATCGGCAAGTTGTGGACCTTGTTTCTTGTTTTTTTACTTAAAAAATATGAAATATATGAAATTGGAGCATAAAAATATTTTTTTACTTTCCTTATCCTATAATAAGGAAAGTATTGTATTCGTCGAAAATTTGACCTACCCAGTTTTTCACATTTCTGGACGAATCATAGCCTCAGGATACCAAAAAAGTTGTTTTCAGCCATTGGTCCGTGCGTCTGTCTGTCTGTCTGGTGTGTGTGTCTGTGTGTGAACAGGATATCTCAAGAACGGTAAGAGCTAGAGACTTGAAATTTGGTATGGTGATTAATTTTATACACCAGACGAACCACGAAACTTTTGGTTGAAATTGGCCGCATTCTGCGGCCGCAGGGCCGCAAATATTAGCCGCAAGTGCCGCTTCTTTGAATTGGTTAAAGATACAAAAAAAGTTGTAGAACAACATTTTCTTAGAATGCAAAAATAGTAGGGGTCTATTCTGATGACTTTTTTGATATCTTGAACTTTTTGGACCTCGGCTCCAATTTACCGGTATTTTGGGGGGACCCGCTTTGACTAACTTTTTTATTATTCATCCTAGATGGGGGTTGCGACATATCAAATCCAATGATTTTGAGGTGCTGATTACGAATTTCACATTGATTTTTAGCTAAATGTTACCTTTGAGTCACCAGTGGCTTTTGGTCCTATTCCAATTCCTTATAATTATGATAAGGAAAGTCGTGTGATGTTTACACCAGATTTTTTTTTTACAAAAACGAACACAATACTTCCGATTTCTAATATTAGAAATTTCTCGGAAGTAAAAGAACAATTTTCACTTCATTTTATTTTGTTAAAGTATTATTTTCAAGAAAACTAATCCAATGTTTCCAGTAATTCAAAAAATACTTAAAATAATACATATTATTCATAACTGTTTGATAAAAAATATTTCCATTCATTACTAACGGTGATTTTTTGTTTCCAAAATATGTCACCGACAATTGTAATTTTTCTAAAACAAAATTTATAGTAGAGCTGAAAGCGCTGTGACACCCTGAAAAGCAAGGGAATTCTTTCATATTGACATCAGCATAACATATTAGCGGTTTCTTGAGGTAACACCAAAAGCAAATGAGGTGTACGTTTTTCTCACCACAAATTCAACAAATGGAGTGAACTCTGAACACACTCTCTTTTATTAACTTTTTGTAAAATTGAAAAAAAAAAACATTTTCACTTCATCTGAAATTTGTGTATCGAAAGTCTGGAGAGATCATCAATTTTTTTTCTCAACCATCTCGTCTCCCCTTCGTTTAATCCTCCCGCTATTAATAACAAATTCCTTCATCCATGATTGATTTCAAATTCAATTAATAATATTTTTCCGTACAGTGACGGAGTGGTTTTTCCCCTGAGTTCTTCGTTTCTCCCTCTTTTTCTTTCCCTTCCTCATTCTCTCTATTTTTATCCCTACTTGTGGAAGTGGTTAAGGCGCTAAGTAATTATAAAGGTAGAGTGGGGATCCGCTGGTTTGGACTTTGGATCCCACCCAATACATAAATACTAAATAAGTAGTCACCGTGGCAGAGTGAGTTAACGCGCTAGGCATTACAGATTACACATGACCTGGGTTCGATCCCCAGCGGGGTAGGGTTTTTTCTGCTCTGTGCTTGGGTGTTCGGGGTTCACTCATATCTCGTGAGGAAAAATGAGTAGTTACTTGTATGAGTAACGACAAGTGGCGGCATTATCAGAGTGAAAAGAAATTAATGTAATAGAATTCGAAAAGTGAAGGAGGCTCTTAGTAATGCTGCGCTATCCACAAAAAATGTGAAGTGGCCTTGGGCTTCACCACAAATAAAATCATACTAAATTAGTATACAGTCAAACCTGGAAATTACCTCTCTTTTAGGAAAAATAACCTCTTTATAAGAGAAACTTTGAAATAAGAGAAAACAATTCCTGTCACTTGCGTTCTCTTATTATATCCACGTCCGACTGTACTAACTCTTGACCTTTGAATCTGTTAGAAAATATAACTATTTTCAGTGTATATAGTAGCATAAATTTAATAGAATACAATTTTTATTTATTTTTCTCAAAAGTAACACTAAAACACAAACAAAAAATTCATTATTTGAAATATAATTTACGTTCCTTAAAATATCTAGCTTAAACAATAAATTTAGAGAATACTAATATTATGTATAATTTTATTTACAGTCGGATAATTATACTTTTATATTTTTACTAAAAAAACAAAATCTACCTTTGGACTGCTTTAAGATTACTAACTTTTCCTTCGTAATGGAGGGATCGTTTCGAACCATTTAAATATAAATATGTACCTACATTTAAAATTGACTCACTAGGGAAAGTTGAAACTCCCTAGTTTTAGTAAGTATATAATTAAAAACCGACACAAATGCAGGATATAATCAGCATAGTTATAATAATATTCATATATTGTATAATTATATTATGTATACCTACACCTTAAATTTGTTTACAGTTTGTAAGGGATACATTCCGGTGCGTTCGTGTTGATAAAGCACCTAAATGGGAAGTATTGTGTCACTTCTCGCCCAGCAGAAGGGAGGCATATTATGGGATGGGCATTATGGGCAGACTAAAAAACAGACCATAAGCGTCTATGTATAGTAGCTCCTGTTTCATGGCTACCTTATTTCAGAAATGTCTGTCGACATGATGCTCTGGTCATATAAAAAGTTAATTATGATTCACTTTTGTATCAGAAAAACTCCTGTGTATAAGCAAGCAAAACTCAATAGTGTGTCGACTCAGGCTGCTGAGTCATATGTTTATTTGACTCAATAATGTGTCGGCTCAGGCTGCTGAGTCATATGTTTATTTGATTCAATAATGTGTCGGCTCATGCTGATGAGTCATATGTTTATTTGATTCAATAGTGTGTCGGCTCAGGCTGCTAAGTCATATGTTTATTTGATTCAATAGTGTGTCGGCTCATGCTGATGAGTCATATGTTTATTTGATTCAATAGTGTGTCGGCTCATGCTGGTGAGTCATATGTTTATTTGATTCAATAGTGTGTCGGCTCAGGCTGCTAAGTCATATGTTTATTTGATTCAATAGTGTGTCGGCTCAGGCTGCTGAGTCATATGTTTATTTGACTCAATAGTGTGTCGGGTCAGGCTGCTGAGTCATATGTTTATTTGATTCAATAGTGTGTCGACTCATGCTGATGAGTCATATGTTTATTTGATTCAATAGTGTGTCGGCTCATGCTGATGAGTCATATGTTTATTTGATTCAATAGTGTGTCGGCTCAGGCTGCTAAGTCATATGTTTATTTGATTCAATAGTGTGTCGGCTCAGGCTGCTGAGTCATATGTTTATTTGACTCAATAGTGTGTCGGCTCAGGCTGCTGAGTCATATGTTTATTTGATTCAATAGTGTGTCGACTCATGCTGATGAGTCATATGTTTATTTGATTCAATAGTGTGTTGGCTCATGCTGATGAGTCATATGTTTATTTGATTCAATAGTGTGTCGGCTCATGCTGGTGAGTCATATGTTTATTTGATTCAATAGTGTGTCGGCTCAGGCTGCTAAGTCATATGTTTATTTGATTCAATAGTGTGTCGGCTCAGGCTGCTGAGTCATATGTTTATTTGACTCAATAGTGTGTCGGCTCAGGCTGCTGAGTCATATGTTTATTTGATTCAATAGTGTGTCGACTCATGCTGATGAGTCATATGTTTATTTGATTCAATAGTGTGTCGGCTCAGGCTGCTGAGTCATATGTTTATTTGACTCAATAGTGTGTCGGCTCAGGCTGCTGAGTCATATGTTTATTTGATTCAATAGTGTGTCGGCTCAGGCTGCTGAGTCATGTGATTATTTGATTCAATAGTGTGTCGGCTCATGCTGGTGAGTTGTATGTAGATTTGACTCAATAGTGTGTCGGCTCAGGCTGCTGAGTTGTATGTTTATTTGATTCAATAGTGTGTCGGCTCATGCTGGTGAGTCATATGTTTATTTGATTCAATAGTGTGTCAGCTCATGCTGATGAGTCATATGTTTATTTGATTCAATAGTGTGTCGGCTCAGGCTGCTGAGTCATATGTTTATTTGATTCAATAGTGTGTCGGCTCATGCTGGTGAGTCATATGTTTATTTGATTCAATAGTGTGTCAGCTCATGCTGATGAGTCATATGTTTATTTGATTCAATAATGTGTCGGCTCAGGCTGCTGAGTCATATGTTTATTTGATTCAATAGTGTGTCGGCTCATGCTGGTGAGTTGTATGTAGATTTGACTCAATAGTGTGTCGGCTCAGGCTGCTGAGTTGTATGTTTATTTGATTCAATAGTGTGTCGGCTCATGCTGGTGAGTTGTATGTAGATTTGACTCAATAGTGTGTCGGCTCAGGCTGCTGAGTCATATGTTTATTTGACTCAATAGTGTGTCGGCTCAGGCTGCTGAGTCATATGTTTATTTGATTCAATAGTGTGTCAGCTCATGCTGGTGAGTTGTATGTAGATTTGATTCAATAGTGTGTCGGCTCAGGATGCTGAGTCATATGTTTATTTGATTCAATAGTGTGTCAGCTCATGCTGGTGAGTTGTATGTAGATTTGATTCAATAGTGTGTCGGCTCAGGCTGCTGAGTATATGTTTATTTGATTCAATAGTGTGTCGGCTCGGGCTGCTGAGTCATATGTTTTTTTTTTTTTTTTAAGTGGGGTTAAACGTCGCTTTCAACTGCCATGGTCATATCACGACGGGTGTTTTACCCTCCATTCGCAGGAAACTCACAAACCTGCTACTCACATTGACCTCACCCAGCCTGAGTGGGGCCGGGAAAAGCCAGAGTCACGAGAATTAGAATTTGAATGGTCACCCATCCAAGTCTTAAACTCGCTGGATGTCGCTTAACTTCGGTGTTCTGAAGGGAACCGGTGTATTCAACATGCCATCGACGCTGGCTAGTCATATGTTTATTTGATTCAATAGTGTGTCGGCTCATGCTGGTGAGTTGTATGTAGATTTGACTCAATAGTGTGTCGGCTCATGCTGGTGAGTTGTATGTAGATTTGACTCAATAGTGTGTCGGCTCAGGCTGCTGAGTCATATGTTTATTTGATTCAATAATGTGTCGGCTCAGGCTGCTGAGTCATATGTTTATTTGATTCAATAGTGTGTCGGCTCAGGCTGCTGAGTCATATGTTTATTTGATTCAATAATGTGTCGGCTCATGCTGATGAGTCATATGTTTATTTGATTCAATAGTGTGTCGGCTCAGGCTGCTGAGTCATATGTTTATTTGATTCAATAGTGTGTCGGCTCAGGCTGCTGAGTCATATGTTTATTTGATTCAATAGTGTGTCGGCTCAGGCTGCTGAGTCATATGTTTATTTGATTCAATAGTGTGTCGGCTCAGGCTGCTGAGTCATATGTTTATTTGATTCAATAATGTGTCGGCTCAGGCTGCTGAGTCATATGTTTATTTGATTCAATAGTGTGTCGGCTCATCCTGGTGAGTTGTATGTAGATTTGACTCAATAGTGTGTCGGCTCATCCTGGTGAGTTGTATGTAGATTTGACTCAATAGTGTGTCGGCTCAGGCTGCTGAGTCATATGTTTATTTGATTCAATAGTGTGTCGGCTCATGCTGGTGAGTTGTATGTAGATTTGACTCAATAGTGTATCGGCTCATGCTGGTGAGTCATATGTTGATTCGACTCAGTTGTTCAGAGGAGGCGGCTCAGGCTGGTGAGTCATATGTTGATTCGACTCAGTTGTTCAGAGGAGGCGGCTCAGGCTGGTGAGTCATATGTTGATTCGACTCAGTTGTTCAGAGGAGGCGGCTCAGGCTGGTGAGTCATATGTTGATTCGACTCAGTTGTTCAGAGGAGGCGGCTCAGGCTGGTGAGTCATATGTTGATTCGACTCAGTTGTTCAGAGGAGGCGGCTCAGGCTGGTGAGTCATATGTTGATTCGACTCAGTTGTTCAGAGGAGGCGGCTCAGGCTGGTGAGTCATATGCTGATTCGACTCAGTTGTTCAGAGGAGGCGGCTCAGGCTGGTGAGTCATATGTTGATTCGACTCAGTTGTTCAGAGGAGGCGGCTCAGGCTGGTGAGTCATATGTTGATTCGACTCAGTTGTTCAGAGGAGGCGGCTCAGGCTGGTGAGTCATATGTTGATTCGACTCAGTTGTTCAGAGGAGGCGGCGGCTCAGGGTGGTGTGTCATATGTTGATTCGACTCAGTTGTTCAGAGGAGGCGGCTCAGGGTGGTGTGTCCTGTGGTGTCTTCTCTTGGTGTGGCTTTTCTGCTTGTCCCGCCAGTGATGGCGAAACACTTTGGTTTTTGAGTTCTTACGATCATGAGATTTCTGTGGAGAGAGAAAAAAAAACATTAAGTCTATAACCAACAGTGAATTATTTGTTATTAGGTTCATATTAGAAATCCAAAGTAATGTTAGGTATATGTAATATATATATAAAACTAGGTTTCTTTAAATTTTAAATTCGGTGAGTGAAAATTTAAAGAATGCTAGTTTTATATAAAAGAAATTACATACACCTAATATAACTAACAGCTTAACAATAAAATATTTTTTTTTTTAACTACGCTGAGTTTAATTTAGTAAGTTAACAGCAAATTAAGGGTAAACCCTATCTCAAATAACCTTGACTTAAAGAGACGTAGAGCAAAAAAAAAAAAAAAAAAGAATATTATAAACTTCCAATAATGGATTTCGAATCAAGAAAATGTTAATATTTGAATAAGAAATCATTTTCAATTACCTAAACATTTTTTACCATTTTCATAAAAAAAAACTTTACAGAGAAAAAAAAAGAGAAGTTGAGATAAAAATCACAAAAATAAAGTAGGTAATATACATTTATTTTTGTCAAACATCAAATTGTAGTTTTGGTGCCTCCACTAATTTGTAGTTTTGGTGCCTCCACTAATTTGTAGTTTTGGTGCCTCCACTAATTTAATTGTGTTTCGAAGTGCGATTTTAAACGTCCACTTTTAATTGTCCCACTTCTTTCCAATGTGGGATTATAAAGTGTGCCAACAGAAAGAGCTAGGGAGAGAGCTCTTACAAGAAAAAAAATCATTATTATTATTATTATAATAATGAAATTAATACCTGAGGCATTGAAATAATGAAATGAAAACATCATTTTGTGAATTCCCAAGGTCCTCTCTTTCTCTCCCTCTCTCGATCTTTCCCTGCCTCCCTGTCTATCTTTCCCCCCTCTCTCTAATTTTCTTCCCTCTCTCTCTATTTTTCCCTGCTTTTCTGTATACCTCTCCCTTTCTCTCCGTTTTTCTCCCTTAATCTCTCTCCCTCTCTATCTTTTCCTCCTTTTTTCTCTATATTTTCCTCTCTCTCTCTTTCTCTCTCTCTCTCTCTCTCTATCTTTCTTTCCCTCTCTTTTTTTCACCTTTCCCTACCTTTCTCTCTATTTTTCTTTCCTCTCTTCCTCTACCTTTGTTCTCTCCAACCTAACATTCAGAAATTCTGAATTATATCTTTCCTCTTCTTTCCCTATCTCATTTTCTAATATTAGAAATCGGAAGTATTGTGTTCGTTTTCGTAAAAAAAATATTTTTTTGCTCCGATTTCAATTTTTTTCATATTTCAGGAATTCTGGACGTTTCATAACTTCCTGAGCAACTTTGGTTCTGTGTCCGTCTATCGGTGTGTCGGTCTGTCGATCCGTCGGTCTGTTAAAAATATTCCTTGTAACGAGTACAAAATATGTACTGTTATCCCAGCCTCAGTGAGTTGATCGATAAAGTGGTGTAATCGGAGTTCGGTGGTCAAAAGTTAGGCAAATATTTAATAAAACGAGGTTGAGTAGTTGGTAGTTGTGATTAACACAAATTAATATGATAACTTTTTTCAAGTCTTCTAGCTAGGACTCTAGGAGGACGTACTAAAAGGAAAATAAAGTTTGAAATGCAGATTGTGTTCTAGGAATTGCTGCAGAACAAACTATGAACATTAATTAAAAAAAGTTACTTTAAAAACCCGAGCAATTAACATAAAATGTTTAATGTGAAACTATGAAATCTCTCTCTATTTCCTCTTTTCCTGTGCTTTTTTTCCTTTTCTCCCCATCTCTCTCTCTCTCTCTCTCTCTCTCTCTCTCTCAATCTATACCATTCCATTCGCTTTCCTTCTATTTATGTATTTCGTCTCTCTCTTTCTCTGTCTCTTAACTTTCCACTTATTTTCTGCATTTCTCTTTCCTCTTTCTCAGTTCCAATTTCCCTTGCTCACATTGCATTCACCACTCATATATTATGCAGACATTTTCTCTAATCATCTAACTTGCAGTAATCGCTTCTCTTTTTTTCAATCGTATGAGCAGAGTTTCAACTAAAAGACAACAGCTACGGATATTTCACGCATCTAGTTTGGTAGTGAGTTTGAAATCTGTTACTTTTTTGTTGTTGACAAAACTACAATAATAAATGATTATGAAATAAACTTTAAAAAAAAAAAAGGTTGGGAGTGTTGGGACTCCGTTACGAGTCCGCCGCCTTACAGATCGCGCTACTGAGGTAATAGATAAAATAAATATAATTAGGGCGGAATTAATAGACGTTCTTGTAATACCTCTGTGGCGCTAAGTCACGGATTGCGTACTGTGTAAGATAGGAAAAATCGACACTTACCAACGACTTAAGTTATTGCTGTTGTCTATTAATTCCGCCCTTAGAATTGTAAATTATTGTGAACTAACCTTTTTTAATGAGACTGCCTCTGTTGCGTCCCCTGCTGGCTGCGTCACATCTCCTTCACTTCTGTCCTGGTGGACTTCTGTGTTGTCTGCATTGGCTTGCGTCATTGTAGCGTTGGTTTTGGGAGAGATCTCCGAGACCACGATGAAGGCTTTCGAGATGTTCTTGTACTTCTCCTTGTTGGGGTTCACAGTCACCCTGTGGTAGGAGAAGTTGGGCCAGTTGTCTCCCCTTGCGGAGTTATTGTCGCGGGAGCTATTGGCCACCACAGGCCTCACGGTTGTGGCCAAGCTATTTAGAAAATGCACGAAATCATATTTCTCATTATGTACAGCATTATTTACACTATTTAAATCACTGGCGCTATGTACAGTACTATTTACACTACTTGGTTTGCTGTTTGTGTTGCGAGATCCTTTTCTATTTACATGAGCTTTGCTGGCAGCTGTAGGGATTCTGTTGAAGTTATTTACATTCTTCTGATTATTATTTACAGATTTGTCTTCCTCATCCCACTGATATTGGGAGAAGTAATTTTCTTCGTCCTCGTCATCTTCATCGCTCATCTCTTCCTCGTAAACATTATCTGCATTCCAGAAAAGTTTCTCGTATTCGTTTTTGAAGATGTCTGGCCAGGCTGGTTTCGGGTCAGTTAGTTTCAAGGAGTCATTTGGTTCGTCTTTGCTAATAACATTGTTTCCAGGAGCTTTGGGAGATGTAGATTTTTCATTTGTTTGTGAGTCTAGTTTATATGTTGGCTTTTGAGTTGATGTGGTTGGGTTTTGAGTGGTTGAAGATTTCGGCAAAACCTTTTCACTTAGCTTCTTCAAGTCATGACTAGAATTAGATTTGAGTTTGCTTTTTCCCAGCTGATCTGTAACAGAAGAAACATACGATACCTGTCAGTATTGTTGTTCACTAATACATAAAGTTTCACTGACATAATTATGTATTATGTACTACAAATTATTCACAGTAACTCAATTTCTGTTCTGTGTATCAACATAAATATACACACATAACTATATTATACATAAAACCTTGTTTATACTGCTAGGATAATACATTTAGGTCTAAACACGTTTTATAAATAAGGTAATTTAATTATATTCTGATCCTTGCATTAATATTATGCAAGTTATGTACCGCTGTCTTGCTGATTCAGCAATTCCCACCTCATAACTTGCATCCGCTGAGCCAATCTCGATCAGCACGTAGTCAGTCAAGATTATCACCTGTATCGGACAGGGTCTGTGTCTCTCGATCTTTTGATTTCATTTTTATCGATCTTTTTATTATTAATTTGGCTAAGTCCAACTTTTCCTTTTAAAGTTCTTATTTTTAAACTTATTATTTTAATAAACGATTTATCATTGAATTCTAAGCATTTTGAATACCAATTTGCTGTATCCATTTTTATTATAAGACATTCTTTTTATTTTCTTTGATTTAAGCCTATTTTGAACTTATAAAATTTTTGGTGAAATAAAAAATAAACTTTTTAAAAAGGCAATCGCAACCGCGACACCTTTAACTGGCGCAATCGGAACAGGATCCTTTGCAAGAAAAGCGAAAATTTTCCTCTGCAAAGTGGGATCTACCTCATCTTTAAAATTTTCTACTGAATACATCTTTATCTCACCTCTACCTCATTACCCCAACGGATCACCCGTACCACCGGAGAATTTTCCTGTCAGTTGCTGAGCTACCTCAACCAGCCTGTCTACCTACTTCAGCCGACCTACCTAGCTACCAATCGCAGCGGGAGCGTCCCTATCATTATTTTCCAGTGTGAAGTCTTCCAATCCCCAGACCTGATGCATCGAGTCATCCTGATACTGTAAGTGTGCACTGCATTATTTTTAAAGACTTCACAAGCTAAAAAAATTAAATGTTGTAAATTAAATTTTATCAAAATCTTTATTTATTTTATTGTTTATTTTTATTATTCAAAACGGATTCTGATTCAGAACCGGTTGATTCGAACAGTGGAAGTGATTCAGAACTCGAACATTCATACGACTCTGAAATAGAATCATCACTTTTAAATTTATTTTCTAATTTTTCAATTGACGAAAGTCAAATCAAAATGAGTGTACCAGAACTAAAAATGGATCACTTGAAGATGATCCCGGAGTTTAGTGGCGAAGTGCCATTGCTCCCAGATTTCTTAACAGTGGCCGAAAGCCTTGTTAATTATTTTCATGACAAAAACAATCCTAACAATTTTCAAAACTTTTTCTTATTGAATTCAATTAAAAATAAAATTAAAGGAGAGGCCAAATTAAATTTGAGCTCCCACTCCATCCAAACTTGGGCAGATTTGAAAACAGCTCTCTTAGACACTTACAGTGACAAGAGGGACTGTTATACATTGACTATTGAACTATGCAATATGCGGCAATACGGCAATGAAACACCATTTGCCTTCCATACCAGAATTCAAACACAAATAAATCTACATGGCAGCTATATTGCCACTCACAACGATGTAACCGGCAAAGCCGATGTCAACAAGTACGTTGAAAAACTAGGTTTGAGGACTTTCTTGAAAGGTCTCCGAGAACCTCTAGGTTCTTTGATGAGAACAAAGGACCCTAAGAGCTTAAATGAGGCTCTAAGCGTATTAACAAACGATTTTCAAATCGACGCGAACGCGAGCGCGACCACCAGCAGTGTTAACAAAAATAACAATTATTCTCAAAGTAAACAATTTAACCAAAATTCGAATTCGAACCGTTATATCCCACCAGCTTTTAGAAATAAGTTCAGTGGAAATAATCAGAATAACAAAAACTATCAACCCAACACCTTTAATCGTTTCTCTAACTATCAAACCAAACCCAATAATAATAACCCGTTGACTTCAAATAATTCACAACAAAACAACGGTCCTAAACAAAACGTCTGGAATAAGCCGACAGGTCAAATTACCAAACCAACTCCAATGAGTGCACAAACTATAAGAAACAACTATAACATGCACAACATAGAGTCTGAAGAAATACCGCCCGAAGACTATGAACAGGAACCAGAGGAGTTCTTCCCAGACGAAAACGAAACGGAAGAGGATTTTCACCTCGACGCCTCGGAAGATCAACACTAATGAACCTAACCAATCAAGACAACCACCTGCCGTACTTCACAACACCAGATTACCACCTTCGAGTCTTAGTAGACACGGGAAGTACGAAATCATTCATCAAGCCAACCAAGGCCAAGAAATATTTTAATAATTTCATACGTAATGACCCCTATGAAATCAGAACAGCACATGGCAAAAGTCGAGAAAAATATAGCATCACCATTCCTGCCTTTCCAATGTTCAAATCCAACGAGAAGTTGAAATTTCATCTGTTCGACTTCCATGATTATTTTGACTGTTTAATAGGAATAGACACCTTGCAAAAACTAAAACTATGTGTAAATTTAAATGAAAATACTTTGAGCAACAATCACATCAAAATCAAACTAGAAATGAAAAATACAGAACAAGAAGTCTACAAGATCGAGATTTATCCTGAGTGTGAACAAGTCATCGAACTCAGAGTGAAAAACATAGAGAACGGAGAAGTACTTATTCCAGAGAAAAAACTAGGAAACTGCACCATCCAAGAAGGCATTTCAAGAGTACAAAATGGTAGAACTCTCTGCACAATACATAATCCAACACAACAAAAATTCGACTTGTACACCAAACCAACATTCATGGAAGAGTTTACCGAGAATTATACAACTGGATCATGCTTAAATAACCTTACCACCTCTCAAAAAATTAGTTTTAGTCTCATCCGTAGTGATCACCTCAATGAAGAAGAAAAGTTTAAATTAGAAGCTCTCTTAGAAGAATACAATGGAATATTTCACCTAGAAGGACAACATCTCAGCTTTACCAACCAAATCAGGCATGTAATCAGAACGCATGACGAAACACCTATTTACACCAAGTCTTATCGCTATCCAGAGGTGCATAGAAAAGAAGTACAGAAGCAGATTACCAAAATGCTGGAGGAAGGAATTATCCGCCCTTCCTACTCACCATGGTCCTCACCCATCTGGGTAGTGCCGAAAAAAATGGATGCCTCCGGGCAAAAGAAATGGAGAATCGTTATCGATTACCGAAAACTGAATGAAAAAACCATTGATGACAAGTATCCGCTACCGAACATCACGGATTTACTTGATAAGTTGGGCAGATGCCAATATTTTACAACTCTCGATCTAGCAAGTGGTTTTTACCAGGTCGAGATGGACGAAGAAAGCATACCAAAGACCGCTTTCAATGCAGAACATGGACATTATGAATATGTCAGAATGCCCATGGGACTAAAAAACTCTCCATCTACTTTTCAAAGAGTAATGGACAATGTCCTCAGAGGACTTGTAAATGAATGCTGTCTTGTATATTTAGATGACATTATAATCTTTGGGTCATCACTAGAACACCACTTGGACAATGTCAGAAAAGTGTTTGACAGAATCAAGGAATCAAACTTAAAAATACAACTAGATAAGTCTGAATTCTTGCGTAAGGAAGTAGAGTACTTAGGTCACCTTGTAACAACTGATGGAGTAAAACCTAACCCAAAAAAGATAGAAGCCATCAAAGCGTACCCCATCCCAAAGACTACCAAGCAGATCAAAGGATTCTTAGGTCTCCTTGGATATTATAGAAAGTTCATTAAAGATTTTGCCAAGATAACTAAACCAATGACCAAATGTTTAAAAAAGGACGCAATTATTGACATAAATAATCTCGAATATAAGGAGTGCTTTGAAAAATGTAAAAAATTGTTGACTGAGGAACCCGTATTACAGTATCCTGATTTTTCTAGACCTTTCAATCTCACAACAGATGCTAGCAATGTAGCAATAGGTGCCATATTATCCCAAGGACCTATAGGAAAGGACAAACCTGTAGCATTTGCAAGCCGAACATTAAACGATCATGAAAGAAACTACAGTACAACCGAAAAGGAACTACTCGCAATAGTATGGGCAGTGAAACACTTTAGGCCCTACCTATATGGAAGACGGTTTGTAATTGTAACCGATCACAAGCCATTGCAATGGCTATTTTCCGTAAAAGACCCAAGTTCCAAGTTAACCAGATGGAGATTGAAACTTGAAGAGTACACATACAACATTGTGTATAAGAAAGGAACACAGAACTCCAATGCCGATGCACTATCTCGCATCGAACTAAACACCAAAGAATTGAATCCAATTCAACAATTTATAGAAAAAACAAGACGTGAACTTGACAACTTGTCAACAGCAGCTCAACCAGACATCTCCCAGAATAATACAGAAGTAATGCAAGAGTTAGACGATCTAATTAAAGAAAGATATGTCGAGCTGACAGAACCAACAGAAAACCAGGAGTTAACCGAACAATTTTTAGAAGCAGAAACAATAGCAGATTACTACAATGACTTTGCACAACAATTGGACGAAGATTCAACCGAGTTATGTTTACCACCACCAATACCCATTACAAACGAAGAAGAAGACATAAATACAATTCATTCCTCCGAAGAAAATCCCCTCATTGGAATTCCTATATCAGAAAAGATCTTGAATATGAGTAGGAATCAAATCATTCTAAAAACTGTTGAAATTAAACCTAACCCTGTAAAAACACTGATACTACACAAAGACAAACAAAGAATAATTGCAGAGATTCCCGCAACAAAAACGGAAGAGTACCTAAAAGAATTCATTAAAGAATGGATAGCCCCAGGAATAAAATATGCTATCTATTTTGAAACACCATCTTTGTACGTCGCATTATCAAGAACTTTGCAAACCTACTTCAAAGATTCAAAAATAGATTTCACCAAGACAAATAAAATATTACAAGATGTTACCAAAGAAAAGGAGAAAAATGGAAATAATAAAAAACCAACATGAAGGTTTGACAAACCACCGAGGTATACAAGAAACCTATAACGAACTTAAGGAAACCTACTATTGGCCAGATATGGTCGGAACAGTTCAGAAGTACATAAACAACTGTGAAGAATGTCAAACAACTAAATATGATAGGAAACCTTTAAAACCATTCTACAACAAAACACCAACAGCTACAAAACCTTTTGAAATAATACATATTGACACTATAAGTATTGAAAAAAACCAAATTTTTAAGTATAATCGATTCCTTCTCAAAGTTTGCACAAGTAACCCTCTTCAATCGGCACAAGCCATCGATGTGACAGAAAAACTTTTAGACTCATTCTCTCACCATGGACTTCCATCCCTAATAATAGCAGACAATGGAACCGAATTCAAGAATTCAACAGTACAAGAGCTACTTGCATTCCACAAAGTAAAACTTCATTTCAACTCTTCGCAACACCCTGAGTCAAATGGGCAAGTAGAACGTTTCCACTCATCTTTAATTGAACATGTAAGACTTTTTAACACCAGGGAAGAATTTAAAATGGAACCAATCTACATCAAGGTAAAATATGCAGTACTAGCTTATAACCATACAATACATTCCGTGACTGAACTGAGACCTATACAATTAATTAACGGGCATTTTGAAAAAGAAGATGCTATAACTGCAGATCTTGAGCAAAAGCTTACTTCAAATTATCTTTGCTCTCACAAAGAGAAAATGAAACTTCTATATGAAATCATCCAAAATAGAATTGAAGATCGTAAACAAAAGGTCATTGATAAAGCAAATACCAAAAGAGAACCCCTACCGGATAAAATACCAGACAAGGTATTTGTTGTAAATAAACAAAAACAATCTAAAACAAAACCAAAGTACAAGGCGGAACAAATCTCCAACATCAATAAGCAGCTGAAGACCGCAAACATTACAAAATCTCATGGAAACACCTCCGAGAGGATTCATTTTTCCAATATTAAACGACCTCATCAACCTGTTTCAGGTTTCTCCAAGGAACCCTCACCTGGTCCATCGCAAATGGAGCAGGAGTGATCAAAAATATCACATTCAACCCTGGCCTTCTTCCAATCAATCTTGGAGCCGCTAAGTTACAACAATCAAGTCACACATTCGTTCACTACTACGATGTACAACCAATAGAAAGTGAGTTCAACAATTTGAATGATCAGTATGATAAACTTATTAGAATTGTATCCAGTGAACCTTCTTACACCACAGAGATAGGAAACTACGACAAGGTAATAAAATACCTCCAGGAAAAAATTAATGACAAGTTAGGTAGTGTATACTATCCAAAACCAAAAAGATCAAAAAGAGGCCTGTTCAATGGATTAGGAACACTCGCAAAAGCTATCACAGGAAACTTAGATAACAACGATGGACTACATTTTGATAAAATTATAGGACAATCCAAAATAACCAAGATAATGTAGAGAAACAAATCGAAATGCAATATACAATAAACAAGAACATCATCTTGGAATTCAATAATACTCTTAAAAATATTGCACACAATGAACAATTAATTAATAACAGAATTGATGAACTTGTAGATATAATTGAGGATGACTTTGAAACATCTGAAACCCTAGTAACCAAAGACTTGTTTAATCAATTAATTATTTTGTATAGCCCCTTTTTAAAATTTCCAAGAGAAGAAAATTTTATTTTTTGTCACCTTAAAATTCCCCCAAGTATTTTAAGTATAACTGTCTAAAAAAGAATTAAGAAGGTTAAAAATTATGGGACAAACCCCCCTTTTAGAATTTAAATTAGAAAAAATAAAATTTCCAAAAGATTACTTTGATTGAAAATAGAAAATAAAAAAAATTTTTATTTTTTCCCACCCCAAAATTTTTTGTATAGTTTTGTTATGTTACTTATTCCTAACCTTCCAAAATGAAGAAGGTTATGTTATTTTTTCCAAATAAAAATATTTCCCTTTAATTAAAAATTTGTGAATCTTTGGATAATCCGTGCATCAAACGTGGTATCAATGTCCAATAAGCATTGAACAATAACGCAGAAAATGCGAAATAAATTTACTTAAAAACGAAGCACCAATTGGGGGTCATACAAAAACCGGGGGGTTCCACATAAATTTGAATTTTTCCAGAAAAAATAAATTTTAGTTGGTTTACAGGGGACGGGGTTTTTAAATTCCAAGAAAAGTTTGAAAAAAAAAGAATAAAGGATTTTTTTTAAATTAAACGAATGAATTAATGTCATTTAAAATGAAAAGGAGAGTTCGAAAAAAATAATGGTAAACCATTGTTCTTGAAATCAAAACGTTGAAATATAATTTACTTTTAAATCTAAGATCGCCTAAAAACCCAAATTTAAATAAAATAATTTAATCAATTGCACCTTTGGATTCCTATTGAAATATTATTATTATTATTTTTTTTTTTAGTTCTTTATTTAATTGGGTCCTTTTTTTTTTTTAGGTTTAAGAAAATTAAGAGTTTAAAATCAACACAGAACCATTGAGGAATTCAAAGGTTCCCTGATTTGGGAAAGTTTTTAAGTAAAAAGTGTCAAAAAAAATTTTTCCCCCTTTTTTCCTTTTAAGAGGGGGGGGTTTAGCCCCGCTGTTTGGATTCAGAATTCCCCTATAACTTGCATCCGCGGGCCCCTTCGATAGACTATCAGTCAAGTTTACCCCTGTATGGAAGGGTCTGTTTTCCCTCTTTTTGATTTCTTTTTTATCGACTTTTTTTTTAAAATTTGGCTAACCCCTTTTTTTTAAAGTTTTATTTTAAAATTTTATTTTAATAAACGTTTACTTGAATTCTAAATTTTGAATACAATTTGTGTATCCATTTTTATTTTTAAAATTCTTTTTATTTTTTGATTTTAAACCCATTTTGAATTTTAAAAATTTTTGGTAAATAAAAAATAAATTTTTAAAAAGGCAATCGAAACCCCGGACACCTTAATTGCATAAATCTATGGGTTTCGGAGGCAGCTTAAATCTAAAATTAATTTAAAACAGGGGAATGGGAAAAATGCAGGGAAATTGGATTCCCCAAAAAATTTTTGGGAATCGAAACCCCTTTCAAATACGAAAGAAAAAATTCCAATAATTCGAGTTGTCCGGGGCAAAAAACCTGTTCCCCATTTAAGTACAATCTTTTTCCCCTTCAAATTTAAAGCGAGGCGGTGAAACTTTTCCCTCAAATTTGTGCAAAAAAAAAACAAACATTCCCTTCTTCCCTTTTTTTTTAATTGGCCTTGAAAAGGCAAAAAATTTTTCAAAAATCCCTTGCCATAAAACCGAGGGAAATTTTTATATTCCCAAATTAAAAAATTTTAATTTTTCACAAAGGTAAAATGAAAAATTTGTTAGATTTTATGAAGTCCAAATTTTTAAATGAACTTTTAAAACCCAAGAGAAGGGAATTTTAACCCTCAAATAACTTTTAAATTTATTTTCTAATTTTTCAATTGACGAAAGTCAAATCAAAATGAGTGTACCAGAACTAAAAATGGATCACTTGAAGATGATCCCGGAGTTTAGTGGCGAAGTGCCATTGCTCCCAGATTTCTTAACAGTGGCCGAAAGCCTTGTTAATTATTTTCATGACAAAAACAATCCTAACAATTTTCAAAACTTTTTCTTATTGAATTCAATTAAAAATAAAATTAAAGGAGAGGCCAAATTAAATTTGAGCTCCCACTCCATCCAAACTTGGGCAGATTTGAAAACAGCTCTCTTAGACACTTACAGTGACAAGAGGGACTGTTATACATTGACTATTGAACTATGCAATATGCGGCAATACGGCAATGAAACACCATTTGCCTTCCATACCAGAATTCAAACACAAATAAATCTACATGGCAGCTATATTGCCACTCACAACGATGTAACCGGCAAAGCCGATGTCAACAAGTACGTTGAAAAACTAGGTTTGAGGACTTTCTTGAAAGGTCTCCGAGAACCTCTAGGTTCTTTGATGAGAACAAAGGACCCTAAGAGCTTAAATGAGGCTCTAAGCGTATTAACAAACGATTTTCAAATCGACGCGAACGCGAGCGCGACCACCAGCAGTGTTAACAAAAATAACAATTATTCTCAAAGTAAACAATTTAACCAAAATTCGAATTCGAACCGTTATATCCCACCAGCTTTTAGAAATAAGTTCAGTGGAAATAATCAGAATAACAAAAACTATCAACCCAACACCTTTAATCGTTTCTCTAACTATCAAACCAAACCCAATAATAATAACCCGTTGACTTCAAATAATTCACAACAAAACAACGGTCCTAAACAAAACGTCTGGAATAAGCCGACAGGTCAAATTACCAAACCAACTCCAATGAGTGCACAAACTATAAGAAACAACTATAACATGCACAACATAGAGTCTGAAGAAATACCGCCCGAAGACTATGAACAGGAACCAGAGGAGTTCTTCCCAGACGAAAACGAAACGGAAGAGGATTTTCACCTCGACGCCTCGGAAGATCAACACTAATGAACCTAACCAATCAAGACAACCACCTGCCGTACTTCACAACACCAGATTACCACCTTCGAGTCTTAGTAGACACGGGAAGTACGAAATCATTCATCAAGCCAACCAAGGCCAAGAAATATTTTAATAATTTCATACGTAATGACCCCTATGAAATCAGAACAGCACATGGCAAAAGTCGAGAAAAATATAGCATCACCATTCCTGCCTTTCCAATGTTCAAATCCAACGAGAAGTTGAAATTTCATCTGTTCGACTTCCATGATTATTTTGACTGTTTAATAGGAATAGACACCTTGCAAAAACTAAAACTATGTGTAAATTTAAATGAAAATACTTTGAGCAACAATCACATCAAAATCAAACTAGAAATGAAAAATACAGAACAAGAAGTCTACAAGATCGAGATTTATCCTGAGTGTGAACAAGTCATCGAACTCAGAGTGAAAAACATAGAGAACGGAGAAGTACTTATTCCAGAGAAAAAACTAGGAAACTGCACCATCCAAGAAGGCATTTCAAGAGTACAAAATGGTAGAACTCTCTGCACAATACATAATCCAACACAACAAAAATTCGACTTGTACACCAAACCAACATTCATGGAAGAGTTTACCGAGAATTATACAACTGGATCATGCTTAAATAACCTTACCACCTCTCAAAAAATTAGTTTTAGTCTCATCCGTAGTGATCACCTCAATGAAGAAGAAAAGTTTAAATTAGAAGCTCTCTTAGAAGAATACAATGGAATATTTCACCTAGAAGGACAACATCTCAGCTTTACCAACCAAATCAGGCATGTAATCAGAACGCATGACGAAACACCTATTTACACCAAGTCTTATCGCTATCCAGAGGTGCATAGAAAAGAAGTACAGAAGCAGATTACCAAAATGCTGGAGGAAGGAATTATCCGCCCTTCCTACTCACCATGGTCCTCACCCATCTGGGTAGTGCCGAAAAAAATGGATGCCTCCGGGCAAAAGAAATGGAGAATCGTTATCGATTACCGAAAACTGAATGAAAAAACCATTGATGACAAGTATCCGCTACCGAACATCACGGATTTACTTGATAAGTTGGGCAGATGCCAATATTTTACAACTCTCGATCTAGCAAGTGGTTTTTACCAGGTCGAGATGGACGAAGAAAGCATACCAAAGACCGCTTTCAATGCAGAACATGGACATTATGAATATGTCAGAATGCCCATGGGACTAAAAAACTCTCCATCTACTTTTCAAAGAGTAATGGACAATGTCCTCAGAGGACTTGTAAATGAATGCTGTCTTGTATATTTAGATGACATTATAATCTTTGGGTCATCACTAGAACACCACTTGGACAATGTCAGAAAAGTGTTTGACAGAATCAAGGAATCAAACTTAAAAATACAACTAGATAAGTCTGAATTCTTGCGTAAGGAAGTAGAGTACTTAGGTCACCTTGTAACAACTGATGGAGTAAAACCTAACCCAAAAAAGATAGAAGCCATCAAAGCGTACCCCATCCCAAAGACTACCAAGCAGATCAAAGGATTCTTAGGTCTCCTTGGATATTATAGAAAGTTCATTAAAGATTTTGCCAAGATAACTAAACCAATGACCAAATGTTTAAAAAAGGACGCAATTATTGACATAAATAATCTCGAATATAAGGAGTGCTTTGAAAAATGTAAAAAATTGTTGACTGAGGAACCCGTATTACAGTATCCTGATTTTTCTAGACCTTTCAATCTCACAACAGATGCTAGCAATGTAGCAATAGGTGCCATATTATCCCAAGGACCTATAGGAAAGGACAAACCTGTAGCATTTGCAAGCCGAACATTAAACGATCATGAAAGAAACTACAGTACAACCGAAAAGGAACTACTCGCAATAGTATGGGCAGTGAAACACTTTAGGCCCTACCTATATGGAAGACGGTTTGTAATTGTAACCGATCACAAGCCATTGCAATGGCTATTTTCCGTAAAAGACCCAAGTTCCAAGTTAACCAGATGGAGATTGAAACTTGAAGAGTACACATACAACATTGTGTATAAGAAAGGAACACAGAACTCCAATGCCGATGCACTATCTCGCATCGAACTAAACACCAAAGAATTGAATCCAATTCAACAATTTATAGAAAAAACAAGACGTGAACTTGACAACTTGTCAACAGCAGCTCAACCAGACATCTCCCAGAATAATACAGAAGTAATGCAAGAGTTAGACGATCTAATTAAAGAAAGATATGTCGAGCTGACAGAACCAACAGAAAACAAGGAGTTAACCGAACAATTTTTAGAAGCAGAAACAATAGCAGATTACTACAATGACTTTGCACAACAATTGGACGAAGATTCAACCGAGTTATGTTTACCACCACCAATACCCATTACAAACGAAGAAGAAGACATAAATACAATTCATTCCTCCGAAGAAAATCCCCTCATTGGAATTCCTATATCAGAAAAGATCTTGAATATGAGTAGGAATCAAATCATTCTAAAAACTGTTGAAATTAAACCTAACCCTGTAAAAACACTGATACTACACAAAGACAAACAAAGAATAATTGCAGAGATTCTTGCAACAAAAACGGAAGAGCACCTAAAAGAATTCATTAAAGAATGGATAGCCCCAGGAATAAAATATGCTATCTATTTTGAAACACCATCTTTGTACGTCGCATTATCAAGAACTTTGCAAACCTACTTCAAAGATTCAAAAATAGATTTCACCAAGACAAATAAAATATTACAAGATGTTACCAAAGAAAAGGAGAAAATGGAAATAATAAAAAACCAACATGAAGGTTTGACAAACCACCGAGGTATACAAGAAACCTATAACGAACTTAAGGAAACCTACTATTGGCCAGATATGGTCGGAACAGTTCAGAAGTACATAAACAACTGTGAAGAATGTCAAACAACTAAATATGATAGGAAACCTTTAAAACCATTCTACAACAAAACACCAACAGCTACAAAACCTTTTGAAATAATACATATTGACACTATAAGTATTGAAAAAACCAAATTTTTAAGTATAATCGATTCCTTCTCAAAGTTTGCACAAGTATACCCTCTTCAATCGGCACAAGCCATCGATGTGACAGAAAAACTTTTAGACTCATTCTCTCACCATGGACTTCCATCCCTAATAATAGCAGACAATGGAACCGAATTCAAGAATTCAACAGTACAAGAGCTACTTGCATTCCACAAAGTAAAACTTCATTTCAACTCTTCGCAACACCCTGAGTCAAATGGGCAAGTAGAACGTTTCCACTCATCTTTAATTGAACATGTAAGACTTTTTAACACCAGGGAAGAATTTAAAATGGAACCAATCTACATCAAGGTAAAATATGCAGTACTAGCTTATAACCATACAATACATTCCGTGACTGAACTGAGACCTATACAATTAATTAACGGGCATTTTGAAAAAGAAGATGCTATAACTGCAGATCTTGAGCAAAAGCTTACTTCAAATTATCTTTGCTCTCACAAAGAGAAAATGAAACTTCTATATGAAATCATCCAAAATAGAATTGAAGATCGTAAACAAAAGGTCATTGATAAAGCAAATACCAAAAGAGAACCCCTACCGGATAAAATACCAGACAAGGTATTTGTTGTAAATAAACAAAAACAATCTAAAACAAAACCAAAGTACAAGGCGGAACAAATCTCCAACATCAATAAGCAGCTGAAGACCGCAAACATTACAAAATCTCATGGAAACACCTCCGAGAGGATTCATTTTTCCAATATTAAACGACCTCATCAACCTGTTTCAGGTTTCTCCAAGGAACCCTCACCTGGTCCATCGCAAATGGAGCAGGAGTGATCAAAAATATCACATTCAACCCTGGCCTTCTTCCAATCAATCTTGGAGCCGCTAAGTTACAACAATCAAGTCACACATTCGTTCACTACTACGATGTACAACCAATAGAAAGTGAGTTCAACAATTTGAATGATCAGTATGATAAACTTATTAGAATTGTATCCAGTGAACCTTCTTACACCACAGAGATAGGAAACTACGACAAGGTAATAAAATACCTCCAGGAAAAAATTAATGACAAGTTAGGTAGTGTATACTATCCAAAACCAAAAAGATCAAAAAGAGGCCTGTTCAATGGATTAGGAACACTCGCAAAAGCTATCACAGGAAACTTAGATAACAACGATGGACTACATTTTGATAAAATTATAGGACAGATCCAAAATAACCAAGATAATGTAGAGAAACAAATCGAAATGCAATATACAATAAACAAGAACATCATCTTGGAATTCAATAATACTCTTAAAAATATTGCACACAATGAACAATTAATTAATAACAGAATTGATGAACTTGTAGATATAATTGAGGATGACTTTGAAACATCTGAAACCCTAGTAACCAAAGACTTGTTTAATCAATTAATTATTTTGTATAGCACCATTTTAAACATTCTCCAAGAGATAGAAAACTCTCTCACTTTTTGTCACCTTAAAACTTACCACCCAAGTATTTTAAGTATAACTGATCTATACAAAGAATTAGAGAAGGTATCAGAACATTATGGTAGACGACTTCCTTTAGAACTTAAGTTAGAAAACATGCCAAATTTCCAAAGATTACTATCCGTAGATTGCAAAATAGAAAATACAAAAATTATTTATTTTATATCCATCCCTATAAATTTTGATATAGATTTTGAATTATGTTACTTACTTCCTATACCTTCCAAAACTGAAGAAGGTTATGTTACTATTTTGCCAAATAATAAATACTTCCTTAAATCTAACAATCTTGTGAAGTCTTTGGATAATCCGTGCATACGAGACAGTGTGTATCAATGTCCAACTCAAGCATTGAACAATAACGCAGATGAATGCGAAATCAAATTACTTCAAAACGAAGACACCAAATTGTGTCAGTACATAAACCTGGAGATTCCACATAATCATTTAGAAATCATTCCAGAGATAAATCAAATTTTAGTTGTGTTTCCACAGGAGGACGTGGTTAAATTCCAATGTCCTAATGATATTGAAAATAAAAGAATAGAAGGTATATTTTTAATTGAACAGAATGAATGTAATGTCATTTACAGAAATGAAAAGGTAGAGTTCGAACAAAAATCATATGGTAAACCATTGTTCATTGACAATCTAAACGTTGCTAACTATAATATTACTCTCCCTAAATCTAAGATCGTCCTACGAAATCTCAAGTTAAATGAAATAACTCTTAATCAATTGCAGCCTTTGGAAGTTGAGACCAGTATTGTACATATTATTATTATTATTTCTTCATTTTTCAGTTCTTTTACTTTAATTGGGTACTTTTTATTTTTAGGTTTAAGAAAATTCAAGAGTTTGAAATCAACACAGAATCCTATTGAGGAAGCTTCGAAGGCTTACCCTGACTTGGAAGTTTTTAAGTCAAATGTGTCAAAATAAATTTTTCCCCATTTTCCTTCTTAAGGAGGGAGGAGTTATGTACCGCTGTCTTGCTGATTCAGCAATTCCCACCTCATAACTTGCATCCGCTGAGCCAATCTCGATCAGCACGTAGTCAGTCAAGATTATCACCTGTATCGGACAGGGTCTGTGTCTCTCGATCTTTTGATTTCATTTTTATCGATCTTTTTATTATTAATTTGGCTAAGTCCAACTTTTCCTTTTAAAGTTCTTATTTTTAAACTTATTATTTTAATAAACGATTTATCATTGAATTCTAAGCATTTTGAATACCAATTTGCTGTATCCATTTTTATTATAAGACATTCTTTTTATTTTCTTTGATTTAAGCCTATTTTGAACTTATAAAATTTTTGGTGAAATAAAAAATAAACTTTTTAAAAAGGCAATCGCAACCGCGACACCTTTAACTTGCATAAATCTATGAGGTTCTCGGAGAGTCAGCTTAAAGTCTAAAGTTAACTTTAAAACAGGAGAGTGGGAACAATGCAGGCAAATTGGATGACTCCAAACTTTGTTTGATGACATCGAACCCCTTCTCAAAGTCACGAAAGAAGCAATTTCCACATAATTCGACGTTGTAGCCGGCAACAAACACTGTGTCCCCGACTTTAAGCTACAAGCTCTTGCTTCCCCTTCAAATTGCAAAGCAGAGAGCGGTGAAACTTTTCCATCAAACTTTTGTGCAAACAATAAATCAACACCAATGTACCTTCTTCCATTTTTTTCAAATTGAGCACTTGAATAAGGCTAAAAGTTGTTCAAAAGTACCTTCGCCTACCTACATACACGAGGTAAATTTAATATTCCAAGTTAAAATTTAATTTTACATCAAATGATGTAAAATGAAATTTCATTAGTTATGATGGTTATGAATGTCCAAATTTTACAATGAACTTTTCAAACCAAGGATTGAAGGGTAATTTTAACCTCAAATAAGCCTCTGCTTTAAGCTGCTCAGGACTCTACCTACATAAAATAACTTAACAATCTTAACATCATCAACATTTCGTTCACGGTAATGATTTTTATGCCGGCCTTCGTGACGTAGCCATTGTGACTTGAGATTCTGAGTTCGATCCCGGGTTGGGCTCAAACTTTCACAAAAAAATCTGTTCCCTCTGAACACGTAATACATGATTCTTAAATCTTTACCAATAAGAAAAAAAAAGAAAAAAAAAAAAAAAAAAACGAACACAATACTTCCGATTTCTAATATGGTTGGGGCAGACTTTTCGTCGAAAATTCTGTTCCATCCAAACACGTGAGACTGGCATTTCCGGCCCTACCCAGACTGGGTGAGATTAATGTGGGTAGCTGGTACGATTCTCAGCGAATGGAGTGTAAAAACGCCCGTCCTGACTACTTCATATCAGGACGTACATCAGAATTAGAATTAACTGGTCACAATAGATCTAAATGGACCGGTTCCCTTCAGAACACCGAAGTTAAGCGACATCCAGCGAGGTTAAGACTTGGATGGGTGACCATTCAAATTCTAATTCTCGTGACGCTGGCTTTTCCCGGCCCCACTCAGGCTGGGTGAGGTCAATGTGAGTAGCAGGTTTGTGAGTTTCCTGCGAATGGAGGGTAAAACCCCCGTCGTGATATGACCATGGCAGTTGAAAGCGACGTTAAACCCCACTTAAAAAAAAAAAAAAAAAAAAAAAAGATCTAAATGGAGGTCGGTGTGATAATTGGTGCTTCTCTTTTGGAACTCCAACCAGAACCAGTCAATAATAATAACATGTAATTTAAAAGTCATTAATTCTTTGGGTAAAGGGTTAATAATAATAATAATATCGCCTTATTTATACTGCACGAGTAGGACTATTGAAGTCCCATTATTCCAGCAGTAAGCTCAAGACATTTTATTATGTGGTAAATATCCCAATTGGGAGGATAACTTGTCACGTCTCGGCTGGGTTTCGAACCCACGACCTCTGGAGTCTTTGGATTCTCAGAGTGCCGCCTTTACCACTGAGCTACCGGGACAGTTAATGCTCGAAGAATGATCATTACTACCACGGTAATAACCTTTTGCACGCCACTTGATGGTTATGTTGTACTAAATAAAGTAATAACTGACAAGTTGACGGGAACACGAGTTTGTACAAAAGCTCTAAAAGAAGAACATTATTTTGTAACATTTTATTTATTTATTTTTATGTTACCCACTCTTTTATGTTTTACGGCGCTTTATCATAATTGCAGTCTGGCTGGGGGACTATAAACAGGGAGTAGACCAGCATTGGCTTGGTTCTGGGGGCCCTTGTCAATTATTAGCTTCCTTGAGTCCTTGTAAAGACAGTGGTAGAACTGCTGAGTCATTCCTCCACTGTCTAGCTACCATCGTTCACGATGACGCCACCCTATGATGATGATGATGATATCATAATTGGTATACAAATACAGATAATTCTGTTCTTGAGCTAATTTTGAATGGCGGTGTAGCTCGAGTATGGAAAAATATTTATCAAACCAAGACATGGCCGTGTTACTCAGTCTGTCCCGGTAGCTCAGTGGTAAAGACGGCACAGTGTGAATCTAGAGATACCAGAGGTCACGGGTTCGAAACCCAGCCTTGACATGACAAGTTATCCTCCCATTTGGGACATTTAATACATAATAATAATAAAATTATGACTTGTGCTTACTGCTGGAATAATGGGACTTTAATAGTCCTAATCTGGCAGTAGAAATAATGCGATATTATTATTATATTATTAATTTTTATAATAATAGAATATGTAATAGAATAGAATATAAATTTTATTTGTATTAGGTAAATGTAGGATTACATTTTGTTACAAATAGTTTGGCATTGCAAATTAACAAATTATTTTTTATAATAATAGTTATAATGTTATGGGGTGATGGGGATCTAACTACATTGCAATTATTATGAACAATAATTAAAAAAACGTTTTAAAAATTATTGCTCCGGACAGAAATCGAACCCACGACCTTCATGTCCAGCAACTGCATTCTTCGGGTGAGTGTTGTGAGGCGGGTGCTGTTGTTGAGCTGTGGTTTTGCTCCTTCACTTTGTGCTCTGGTAATTACCAAGGAGCTTAATGGCAAGTGCACGCTCTACTTTGACAATTTTATTACTCTCTCCCCCTCTCTCTCTCACACACTCCCACTCTCTCTCTCTCACTCTCTCTCTCTATATATCTCTCTCTCCATCTTTCTCTTTATCTTGTATCTATACCTCTCTTTCTCTCTCTCTCTCTCTCTTTATATTGTATCTACCTCTTTCTTTGTCATCTCTGTCTCTCCCTTTCACTTTATATCTTCTTGTTCCATTCCCTCACTTTCTCTTTCCCTCTTTCTTTATCTCTTTCTATTTATCCCCCCATCTCTTTCTCTCTCTCTCTCTCTCTCTTTCTTTCTTTCCCTTTTTCTTTATCTACCCTTGTTCTTTATCCCTTTCCCCTCTCTTTCTTATTCTCTCTCTTTCTATCTGCCTTGCTCCCTAGAAATCTATTCCTTTTACTTTCCTCTTTATGTCTCTTTTTCTTATTTTCATGTCTCTCTTTCTCATTTTCTCTCTTCATCTCTCTCTTTCTCATTTTTTCTCTTCATCTCTCTCCTTTTCGTTTTCTCTCTCTTTCCTTTTCGATTTGTCTCTTTCCTATCTCTTTTTCTCCTCCTTTTTTTTCTCTCTCTCTCTGCCTCTTAACTTTTCTCTCTTTCTCTCTCCTCCTTCTATCTAATGCATTTTGTATCTCCATCTCACTCTTTCTCTCCCTGTTGTCATGATTCCTCTTTCTTTCCCCTCACCCTAAATTTCACCTCTCTCTCCCTTGCTCTCTCATTATTTTCCTCTCCCCCTCTCTCATTCTCTTTTCACCTACTCTTCTTCTTTTCTACTATCATTCACTCTCTCATTTGTCACTCTGTTCTCCTCTCTTTCTTTTTCTCTCGCCAACTCTCTTTCTCTTTCTCTCTTACTTTGTCATTACTCATCTCCTTCACATTTCCTCTACCTTTCTTCTCTCTCTCACTCTGTCATACTTGCTCCTTACTCTCCTCTCTGGTAAACGCAGGAGTGATATTTCAAGTATGAAGAGTATTAGAGCCCTGCTAATCCAATTAAACCCTTCTGTTTCCATCAAGACTTCAATCTTCTCTGCGATAGAGTATATTATAGGAATAGATAAAGTAAAGAAAGTATGTATAGGATAGAGTTCTATGATGGTATACACTATACAAGTAGTATACATACATAAGTATGTGTACATAGATGATACGTAGCTACTCTTCAATACTACTTGTTCGTGTCCGTCTCGTTAGCTGAGTGGTAAAGGCGGCACTCTGTAAATCCAGAGATTCCAGAGGTCGCGGGTTCGAAACCTAGGCGGAACGTGAGAAGTTATCCTCCCATTTACCACATAATAATACGTCTTGGGCTTACACTGTGTTGCAATCAATTTGTAATTATCTGTGTTGTATATAATAAGTCCAATTAATAAAGTGTAAATAAATAAAATAAATATGAAGTGCGCCAATGACTAGTGTTATTGTCTTTTAGCCTACCATGGCGGCCACTGTTTTACTGTCCCCCAGATAGACTGACAGACCCCACTAGGTACACTAATAATAATTGTGAATTCAATATATTTTTATTTCTTTTATCTTAAATTTTGTATTTTATCATATGTATCTCTATATATAAAACAGAAAAAAGGACTACCTACCTACCTATGTTTGTTTGTTTGTTTGTCCGGAGTTGTTTAGCCAAAACGGTAAGAGATAGCGAAAAATGTCTCAGAATTGACCCCCCCAAAACCATTATCGCTTTGTCCAGAAAAATTATAAAAAGTTCAAAAAGGCATTGCTGTCCAGCAGTACGGCCATGCCTTAGTAAATTTGAAATTTAGTCCCGTTGCAAAGCACGGGCGAACGGCTAGTCATGTATAAATTATTTACGAGCATCTTTTCATGTGAATGCTCGTAAATAAGTGAACCGGATCACCCGGTATTATTTTTAGGAAATCCGAATCCAGCAAAGTAACAGGGTTGACAAGGAGCTCGGAAGAGGTTTCGGGGACGTGGAAGATTGCTTTTTAAGTTTCTTGTCTCATAAAAATTAACAACATCGGAAAAGACATTACCCCTTTAGGTTCACGTGGTGCCTGACAAAGACAGTGTAGTAAATATTATAGTTTAAAACTTATCAAATTTGTGTTAATCACTTATCGTGGTCAGTGGTCACAATCACTCAAACTCACAGTTCTAAATTTTTACCTAACTTGGGACTCGAACCACCGACCTCCAGGTTACAAGTCTACGTGCTTTCGACGCTGGCTGATAAAAAAATTCAAATCTGTCTCCGGATGTGGTTTTTATATACAAATAATAATATTTGTGTGAATTACAATCGTGAGGTCACTAAGTAAGTATTTAATAATAATAATATCGTCTTATTTATACTGCCTGATAAGGACTATAAAAGTCCCATTATTTCAGCAGTAAGCCCAAGACATAATATTATTATGTAGTAAAAATCCCAAATGGGAGGATAACTTGTCATGTCCCGGCAGGGTTTCGAACCCAAGATCTTTACCACTGAGCTACCGGGACAGTTTCAAATTTTCACAAAATTTATTGCCATGCTCTAACTTGACACTCAGACCACCGCTCTTGTGTTGTAAGTATAGTGCTACAGTTTACTTCTAATTTCTGTTCAGATAAACGCGCCATGAATTGTCGAAACTTTGCCCTCCCAAAAAAACCCTCGTCTACCTCACTCAACCTAGTTAAATATTGCTCAACTTAGTTAAACCTCACTAATTAACCTAGTTACATATCGCTCAACCTAGTTAAACTTCAGTCAACCTAGTTAAGCCTCACTCAACCTAGTTATATCTCACTCAACCTGGTGAAACCTCACTCACCCTAGTTAAACCTCACTCAACCTAGGTAAACCTCAGTCAATCAAATTAAACCTCACTTAACCTAGTTAAACATCGCTCAACCTAGTTAAGTTTCCCTCAACCTAGTTAAACATCGCTCAACCTAGTTAAGCCTCACTCAACCTAGTTAAACCTCACTCAACCTGGTTAAAACGAATGTCTGCAGAGGTAAGATTGTTTGGGTTCCAGAGTAGAAAGAGCGGAAAAACATCAAGTTCCTCTCCAACGGAAGACTCATTTTTGCAATTTAAATAAACGAACAAGGAAATGATGTTATTTGTTTGAAGCCGTCTGCTCGACTATAAGAAGGGCGGGGCTTTCCTCATAAGGGGAGGGAGGGGGAGTTAATTCCCTCATAAGGGGAGGGAGAGGGAGTTTATTGGCTTATAAGGAGAGGGAGGGGGAATTTTTTCTCACATAAGGGGAGGAAGGGGCAGTTTCTTTCATAATAAAGGGAAGGAGAAGGTGTTTCTTCTCTCATAAGGGGAGGGAGGGGAGTTTCTTTCCTCATAAGGAGAAGGAGGGGGAGTTCATTCCCTCATAGGGGAAGGGAGGGGTAGTTTCTTCCCTCA
Source organism: Bactericera cockerelli (assembly GCA_024516035.1). NCBI lineage: Eukaryota > Metazoa > Arthropoda > Insecta > Hemiptera > Triozidae > Bactericera > Bactericera cockerelli. The sequence goes on along the minus strand of CM044958.1, from coordinate 10,160,876 downwards.
TAAGAGAAAGGAGGGGGAATTTCTTGTCTCATAAGGGGAGGGAGGGGGAGTTTCTTCCCTCATAAGGAGAGGGAGGGGGAGTTTCTTCCCTCATAAGGGGAGGGAGGGGGAGTTTCTTCCCTCATAAGGAGAGGGAGGGGGAGTTTCTTGCCTTATAAGGAGAGGGAGGGGGAGTTTCTTGCCTTATAAGGGGAGGGCGAAGGTGTTTATTCCCTCATAAGGGGAGGGAGGGGGAGTTTATTCCCTTATAAGAGAAAGGAGGGGGAGTTTCTTCCCTCATAAGTTAAAGGAGGGGGAATTTTTTGTCTCATAAGGGGAAGGGGGGGGAGTTTCTTGCCTTACAAGGGGAGGGAGGGGGAGTTTCTTCCCTCATAAGGGGAGGGAGGGGGAGTTTCTTTCCCTCATAAGGGGAGGGAGGGGGAGTTTCTTCCCTCATAAGGGGAGGGAGGGGGAGTTTCTTCCCTCATAAGGGGAGGGAGGGGGAGTTTCTTCCCTCATAAAGGGATGGAGGGGGAGTTTATTCCCTCATAAGGGGAGGGGGGGGAGTTTCTTCCCTCATAAGAGAAAGGAGGGGGAGTTTCTTTCCTCATAAGGAGAAGGAGGGGGAGTTCATTCCCTCATAGGGGAAGGGAGGGGTAGTTTCTTCCCTCATAAGAGAAAGGAGGGGGAATTTCTTGACTTACAAGGGGAGGGAGGGGGAGTTTCTTCCCTCATAAGGGGAAGGAGGGGGAGTTTTCTTCCCTCATAAGGGGAGGGAGGGGGAGTTTCTTCCCTCATAAAGGGATGGAGGGGAGTTTCTTCTGTCATAAGGCGAGGGAGGGGGAGTTTCTTCCCTCATAAGAGAAAGGAGGGGGAGTTTCTTCCCTCATAAGGGGAGGGAGGGGGAGTTTCTTGCCTTATAAGGGAGGGAGGGGGAGTTTCTTCTGTCATAAGGCGAGGGAGGGGAGTTTATTCCCTCATAAGGGGAGGGAGGGGGAGTTTCTTCCCTCATAAGAGAAAGGATGGGAGTTTCTTGCCTTATAAGGGGATCGAGGGGAGTTTCTTTCCTCCTGACGAAGGGGAGGGCAATTTCTTCCATCATAAGGGGAGGGAGAGGGAGTTTCTCACCTCCTCATGGGAGGAATAGGGAGGGGGGGGGGGTTCCTTCTGATGAGAGGAAGAGGTAGTTTCTTTCCTTAAGTTAAAGACAGTCTAGACTTCCTTGTAAATTAGTTTGCGAGTAAATCCTGGAGATTGTCATGTTGCGGTAGGTAATCGAAATGGTGTGGGTTCTCAACCTGACCAGCGCATTTTTTCCCTTCAATATTAATTTGTAGATTATACTATCCATTTTCATCATAAAATGCGTATTTAAATGTATGTTGTTTGGTTTTTTTTTTATTTTTAAAGATGAGTGTTTCACAGCCGTATTTATTTCGTGAAAATGAAACATGAGGTACTGTAGACGCTTGTGGTCTCTGTAACAATTGAATCTGTTACAATGTATGTTATTTGGTAACAATCTTCAATTGTTACAAAGAAATCTGTAACAATTGAAGTCCTCGCCCCATGGCTATTCAATGGCTATTAAAAAACTATTGGAGGAAATTTTGCTCTAGGAGAGTATCTTACATGGAGTAGTTCAGTGGTAAACTTTACCTACGTGTTGAAAGTACACAGAAACCAAACATAAATACAAGAAGAAAGAAAAACAAGAAAAAACTTAAGGATAAGAAATGAGAAGTGACAGACACAGAAGAAATAGAGTGAAGAAGAGGAAAACTAAGACAAGAAACAGAAAGAAAAGAAATAGCGAGAAAAAATATTAACAAAAAATAGAAATAGAAAAGTTGCAGAACTAGACAAAAGAAAATAGTAACGGTAATGGAAAGTAGCAGGTTTTGTTTTTGTTTTTTCAAAAAAAAAAAAAAAAAAACAAAATACTCTCGGAAGAAGATATTGTGTGAGAATATGAAGATTTGAAGAATAATAAATTTACAAAAAAGAAAAGACAGAGAGAGAGAGAAAGAGAGAGGAGAGAGAGAGAGAGAGAGAGAGAGAGAGAGATAGAGAGAGAAGAAGCTGAGATAAGAGAAGGATAATTAGTAAATGGAGTTGTTGAGTGTGCGTGTGCTGTGTGTTCTTCATATGTGTGTTGTGTGTGTGGGTGTATGAGTGAGTGTATTTTGTGGTATGTGTGAGAGAGAAAGAGAGAGAGAAAAAAAAGGAGACATAGCAGAAGGAAAAGAAGAAAAAGCAAATGTAGAGAAAGAAGAGAGGAAAAATAAAAACAGAGGCTATAAAAGAGTGCACAACTAGGAAACACAAATCAAATGGCAAATACACGCGACACGGGGAACATACACCCCCCTGGGGGGGGGGGGGGGAGAATAGGGTAATAAAAATTGAAAATATATTAGGGGGGGGGGGGTTTGGAAGAAATGGGTGTGTGGGAGTAGGGGATTTGGAACAGGGGGGAAGGGGGGTTGGGTTGAGCAAGGGAATTCGGTGAAGCAGGGAGGTTTTTTTGAATAGGGGGATTTGGGTCTAGGGATTTGGAAAGAAGGGGCGCTATAGAATCAGGAGGAGGAAACTCTGGAGCGCTACACAATGGAGTCCTAATGAATTGCGGGAGGGGTGCTATCCGGTGCAGGGGGGGTGCTACCCAATGCGGGGGGGGCGGGTGCTACCCGGGTAGTTTGATTTCCAAAAGCTTTGATGAAACTTTCCACCCCCCCCCTCCTCGGTTTATTTTTCTTTTCGCAAACTCTTTTATTTACCGGGGGTCTCGATGCGATGCCCCCACCACCAGCACAACACGTAACACGGGCAAACTTTTGGGTAACTCTCTCGGTGTTGAGCTCATTACTGTACATATTCAGCGAGGCGAGGGTGTTTTTGTAAACTCAAAACCAAATAAAACACTGTACACAAAAAATATTAGTAAAATATTGTACAGAATTAGAACAAATTTTATTTTATTTTTTGGTCCAGTTTGTTAGATTTTAAAGGCTCGTGAATATTATTTTCAATATTACCAGTGAAATAATGACTCAGCACTGTCTTTACAAGGAGGCTAATAATTGACAAGGGTCCCCAGAACCAAGCCAATGCTGGTTACAGTCCCTCAGCCAGACACAAAAAAAAAAAACAAAAACACCCCTTATAAATCAGCTAATACAGGATATTAACGGTTTATATGTACCCATAGTTAGATGCACTAAATTTTATAGATGCATTTTTTTAATTTTCTACGAAGTACCTTTAATTTATTATTTGAACATATTTTTTATGCGAAAAGCAAAACACCAAGCTAGCATTGTGAGACATCGCTTGCTTTGGACCAAATGGAAAATAAATTACATCGCTTGCATCGTACATTATTTTTCCGTTTTTCCACACATATGGAGTGAAAATATCTCCAGTTTTGAATTTCCTCTCCAGAAGGTTAATATTTCAAGCTTTTCTGCTGCTCCGTACCAGCATAAATAAACCATGATCAACATTCTCAAAACTTTTATGACCAATGGAGCAACATTTAGATTCGCATCTCTTTTACTGCCACTCTGGGGGCATTTTTCAGTTTTTTTTACCCTTCTGCGATCCTACCTCGTGCATATTTTATGATCGGGCTTAAAAATTAGAGAGAAAAGAGTTGTTTTATGTTACTTTCCCACAGGGAGGGAAGTACGTCGTATCCTAAAATTTTACCTAAAAGAGGAGGTAATTCCAGTTATACCTACTTCCAAGCACTATAACTGTACCTATTATTATTTTTTTCAAGTTTTATAAGCTAGTGTTCCAAGTTTTTTTTTATCTTTTAATCTGATTTATTACAAAATATATTTTATCTTTTTATCTCATTTATCACTGTGTTTAATTATTTTGGGGTGATTCCATTACTTCCCTTTCTATACGATGAGGAAAGTAAAAATATTATCCATTGTTGTAAAAATAAACATCCATAAAAATTGTTTAAAAATAAATAAAAAAATAAGTACTCATTACACAACTGAGTTCGTCTGCTAATGTAGGTCAGTAAGAGGTATGTTAAGTTGGCTCCACCATTATGGTTTGTGCCAAAAGAATCGTCGTTTGTGCTCATTCGGGGCCAGGTTAACGTACCTGACAGGGGGTTCAATTTAGATCATTCAACAAAATGCATAACAGCAGCAAAAGCACGGTACATCGAAATTACCACAGTTTCAGCAGTTCAAGAATTTCTTTCTTAAGTGATAAAAATGGTCGTTATTTTCCGGCTGCACCGTTCGAATACCAACCAAGGCATAATTTTTTTCTCGTTTACCTAATGCTTTGACAATATGCAACCAAAACAATTACTTCTGGAATATGGGTTTTTAGTCCTTATCGGACAGTAGGTATATTTTTATTCACTATGTAAAAATAAACCTATTTATTATGTTAAATTAAACCTAAGGGTCGAATTATAAAACAGGAATACAGTTAAAATCCGGAACTCCTTGCGAAATTAAATCTTCGAGTTAGTTCCAGAAATACGCGCTCTCACCTTACATACTCAAGAGAAGCCATTCTAACGTGGGTGAAATTCTCCCCAATGCAAAGGATTCAATCCATGGGGAACAGAGCCGGTGATGATGGGCTTGACTTGTTTCACGTCTCAAGCATTAATTTGCTAAATTCTAGGTAGGTCTAATTTGAGTTTAAGGTAATTTTAAGTTCTTCATGGGTTTTTCTTTTATTTTTTAACATATAAAATCGCGTTTTGTATAAATAGACACGAAGTTCATAAAAAAAAAAAAAAAAAAAAATGCCAGACTTTCCTTCAAGTCGGGCTATGGTGCGCTGTGATTGGTTAAAAACTTAACACTCCAACTTGCAGGAGGGTTTGGCCTAATTTAATCCTCTTTTGTAATACGGCCCTAAGTGACTATTATTATTATTATTTAGAGGTAGATACATTTTTTTGCTTCTAAGTTAATAGTTGGAGACATTTCAGTCTATCTTACTAAAACTATAACTAGTATGTTAAAATTAATTGTTTAAAAAATTCCGCACAAAATGACAAGTTTGCAGGATCACACTCTTCTGGATAGTTGTTTCTTATTATTATTATTATAGGAGTACTTCTAGTCAAGTGGTTAACAGACTAGTCTGGTAATCCAGGTGTGGCGTTGGGATCCGTTGAGTCTGTGACCACATAATAAGTTAAGTTAAGTGGTAGAAAATGCTTTGAGCATTAACCTCGCCTGGTGGTTACCTTCCACTAAAGAGTGTTATTATTATTTTTACTGGTCATTCACGTTCCGCAGGTAACCCGGCCCCACCCCATCTCTGGGCGCGGTGGATTATCCGCCAGAGCGAATTGAGGGTGCCAGCCCCCCCACCCCCCCCCTCGTTATAAAACCATAAAATGCTCCATCCAAAGAAAGAAACTAACAAAGTTAATCCTCCCGACCTTTGTTTTCAGAGGTGGCGAGAAACAAGTTTAAAATGTCGTACCTAATTATTTAACATGTACAAGGAGGGTTGGGCATTGAAAGCTTTCGCCCCGCGTTCTCTTCCACTTAGACCTCAAACTTTGTTATTATTATTATTCAACAATTTTGATAAATCTTAATTTACAATTTTTTTTTATACAAGTACAGTGAAAAGGTATAATTATAGAAAGGTAAACAAAGTTTGATCAATTACATGGAAGTCCGGAAGATGTCTAGTATGGGACGCAACGTGCTCAGACACTGTAGCTCCATCACATGTTGAATTGTCTAGCAGAGGTTTGCAAGAGTAGCTGAGATGGCGGCAACAAAAAAAAGAGCGAAATACAGGAATTTGACAGACAACCACCTGTTTGTCCCACTTGCGGTAGAAACAATGGGTCCCTGGTGTGAGGAAGCTAAATGTTTCATCCAAGACCTCGGGAACCTCCTCACATCTGTATCAGGCGACAAAAGAAGTAATGAGTTTTTACGACAACGAATATCGATAGCAATCCAAAAAAGCAATGCCGCATGTGTGATGGGCACAATGCCCTATTCCTCTAGCATGGAGGAAATATTTTACATTTTATAAATTGTATGTTTTAAAATAAAATAAACCAGAATCTCTAATAATATATCCTCCCCTCTGTAATAGAATGCGTCCCACTTACACTAAGTAATACCATCCTCTTACCGAAATGACTGCCTCTCTATGTATAATTATAGATACATGTACATTGTACAATGTATAATAATGTAGACACTGTAGACAGCCTCCCTCAAACTGAATGGATATGTATATGTATGCAGGTTATGTAGAATCCCCCCCCCCCTTTTCACATGGCATAGAAAACCTCCATGCCTCCACTCTTTTAGACGCGAAGGAATTTTTATCGCTGATAATAATGCATAATACATGCTTTAATCCTGCCTCTTGTAATACCCCGGCCATGACGAATCGTGCGGGGGAAATGGCTTTTTTAATCCCCCATAAAATTTGACTCTTCAATGTAGAAGGATCTGCGGTATAGTTATGGAGGGTTATTTTTTTAAATACATGTCAAGTAAATGGTTCAAATACATGTATATAACAATGACAGTTTACATAATTCATAGTATTTTTAACTGAACTTATGCTAGTTTCTTTTGGCTGTCGTCATCTCACACTAAGGGCCACACCTATGAAGTATGGTCCTTGTGTCGTGGGTTATTTAGACAGAAATGAACTACATATCAGGCTACTTTTGTGAAGTTGAATGGCTGGGGGACTATAAACAGGGAGTAGAACAGCATTGGCTTGGTTCTGGGGGCCCTCGTCAAGTATTAGCCCCCTTGTACAGACAGTGATAGAAGTGCTGATTTATTCCTCCACTGTCTGGCTACCATCGTTCACGATGACGCCACCCTATGATGGTGATTGGTTAAGATAAGTAGTTTGTGAGTTTACAGCAATTGGAGGGTAGAACCCCTGTCAGGATATGATTATGTACATAGCGACGTTAAGCCCAAATTAAAAATAAATAAATATAATATATCATGGTCTCCCAGGCCGTAGTCACGGTTAGGGAAGTGAAAATGATTTTTCAGGCTTTACAAAGAAGGATGATGGAAAATAATTATATTCCCAGGTATGATTGTTTAAAAGAAGTATATGTATAACATTATACAGGGTCTTCATAAAGTCTCACCCAGGCCTAGGTTTCTCAAAAACGACTCAGAATATCAAAAAACGCAAAAACCCGTATTCCTTTATATTTAGGGGGATTGATTTTCAGCCAAAAATTTTTTGCCTACACGGCCCCAGTCAGGCTGGGCATGGACCTACTTTAAAATCTTAAATAGAATGGTATGTCTTGTGGCATATTGTTTTGAAGGTCTTATTGAGAGAAGTTCATTACAGTAAATTTCAGTGTGCTACGACTTACCGTTCTTGAGATACAGGGTCGGACGTCCTGCGTAATATCCATATATTTTGACCTATAACTCGTTAACCGTAAATTATGGAGAAAATTTTTCTTGATAATAATAACTTCTTATGACAAGACCTTTCGAACAAGTTATAACTCGACATACTCTGTTGATGTTAGTTTCTGGTCGGTTTCGTCAGCCAGCCGGACGAACAATCGAAAAAAATTTAACGAAAAAACAAATCAAGTTTTAACTTGTTCGAAAGTTCTTGCCATAAGGAGTTATTATTAACAAGAAAAATTTTCTCCATAATTTACGGTTAACGAGTTATAGGTCATAATATATGGATATTACGCAGGACGTCCGACCCTGTATCTCAAGAACGGTAAGTCGTAGCTCAATAAAATTTATTGTAATGAACTTGACTCAATAAGACCTTTAAAACAATATGCCACAAGACATACCATTCTATTTAAGATTTTAAAGTTGGTCCATGCCCAGCCTGACTGGGGCCGTGTAGGCAAAATTTTTTTGGCTGAAAATCAATCCCCCTGAATATAAAGGAATACGGGTTTTTGCGTTTTTTGATATTCTGAGTCGTTTTCGAGAAACCTAGGCCTGGGTGAGACTTTATGAAGACCCTGTATAAATATATACATAAAGTTGAAAAAAATTGACACTGAGATCTACTCAGACCAGAAGGAAAAAATAATAATCTTACTCGGGACCTAAAGAGTCTTATCACGTTTTTCCTAATGGATGTCCAAGCTTAACTTTATTACATACTAAACGATCTCTTGCATTCTCTTATTGTCTTATTATTATTATTACTATAGCTTTGTATATTATTGTTTTAAAAACTACCTACTGCACATAATGTATACCTAATATGTATTATCTACAATTCGAAATATTGAGAATATTGCTATGATTTTTAGAGCTAATTGACGGCCATCATGAATTGTCAATGAGTCAATCTTCTGAAAATATCATCATTATATTTTATTATTTAAATTTATTATTTTAAATATCAAAATAACTTATGCATACAACTGATGTAAACAGACGACATACTTTAGTACCAAAAAGACTCTGGCTTGGCAAGTTCTCTGATATTTAGAGAACTAAATCATAATAAGAACGACAGAATGTGTAGGATGAGCCAAAACAAAGATGATAAGATGCTTGGCGCTGTTTTCTATGGAAAAAAATATTGACAAAGACTTAATATTTGTGTCGATCCAGCTACAGCAACACAGTATAACTGTGGATCAAATAGACGAGTTCATATCTGGTGTTACAAAGAGACTCTTCAGAAAGGAGATATACTAGACCAAACTGTGAGAATGGAGGAAGCACAGGAACAAGTATCCGAAATAGATCAGGAAAACAAATCCATCTACGAAAGTACGAACCTTGTATCCCATATTTTCAAGAAAATTTCAATTTCAACAGCATTGAGTGATGGGACTTACATATGGTGGGAGCTATGGAGGAGCCATCACAATTTTTTTAGAAGATTTCCGATGGCTGAAAAAATAATCATTGCAGCAATTCGTGGATCTTATAAAATCATACACCGTACTTCCTATCGGTTGATTCTTTTTTATTCTGAGTCTCCAGATGTTCTTCTATACACAACGCTCTAATCATTATTCAAGAACCTAACCCATATGCCATACACGTACACCAAACTCTGTCCAGATATTCCAACGTGAAGCAGAAACACATTTATTCATGTTAACGTATGAGGAAACCATAAATAAGCAAAACAATACATCAGAAAGCCACACAAGAAAAGCTTTCACACCAGAAAATAAAGCGCTATCGATGATAAATGTTGGCACAAAGAAACACGAGCTCATAGATTTCTTTGAAACGAAATTATCTTTCAGCCCTATTGAACAGGACCTGGCCTTTGCAAGCTGGGTGCTGGGTGCTAGGTCACAATGTAGCGAAATGAACAGAGCCCAGGAGGGAAAGAGGGAGATAGAGATTTAAGAAAGGGAGGGAGATAGAGAGAAGGAAGGACAGAGAGAAAGAGAGAGAGGGAGGGACAGAGTGAGAGAGAGAGAGAGAGGGAGGGACGGAGTGAGAGAGAGACAGAGAGAGAGAGAGACAGAGAGAGAGAGAGAGATAGTGGGATTTGAGAGAGGAGGGACAGAGTATGAGGGAGAGAGAGAGAGAGTGGGATAGAGAAAGAGAGTGGTATAGAGAAAAAGAGATGGATGGCGAAAGAGATAGTGGGATTGAGACAGAGAGTGGGACAGCGAAAGAGAGGGAGAAAGAGAGAGATAGAGAGGGATGGACAGAGAAAGAGACAGAGATATAGAGAGGGAAAGACAGAGAGAGAGAGAGAGAGAGAGATAGAGAGGGAAAGACAGAGAGAGAGAGAGAGAGAGATGGAAGGAGAGTAAGAGAGAGAGATAGAGTACAGAATATTTCTTCCAGTGTCCCATCTCTCCTATGTGTGAGTATGAGAGAAAAGAGTGTCCCCATGTCGGCAGCATTGTTAGATATCATTTTTCACACATTGCTTGTTTTCATCAGAGATATTATTATTATTATTCTTCCATTTCATACGGCCCAGTGGTTCGGAAGCATTTGTCTCTGTGTTCGAGCCCTGTCCTGTACTTATCACAGAGGTTCAATCTATGTCGCACATATATCTAGAGCGGAAGTAATGACCGTTTTGTACCTCATCAGTGGACTTAAGTCCCAATTTTTCATATTGTTTTTTTTTTTTTTTTTTTTTTTTTTTTTGCTATGCGAAAGGTCCCGGGTTCGTACCATAGAGCCAACAAGAAAATGTGTACAAAATTTGTTTACAGTTGCTTTTAAGGGATACCTTTCAGTGCGCTCGTTTTGATCGAGAAAGTAAATGGAAATTATTGTGTCACTTCTCGCCCATCAGAGGGAGACATACTACGGAAGTACGGAAAGTGCAAGCGGTTATATTAGGTTTATGTAATATTTTATATAAAACTAGGATTCTTTAAATATTTCACTCATTTTTTAAAGATGATTGAATTTTTAAAGGATCCTAGTTTTATATAAAATATTACATATACCTAACCTTACTTTAGATTTCTAATATAAATTTAATAACAAATAATTCCCTAGCTGTATTTTTGATTATTCTATCAACCCATGAGTAGAAAAAACTATATCACAATACATAGGTACCTTTTAAAAGAATTAATTCTAAGACTACTAAAAAAATCTAAAAAAAAATAAAAATATGAAGCTTTGTATTCTAAATCCCTCTTAGATAATTATTTTCAAGTAGAACCGATAATTTGTATAATAGATCATTTAAGTATAATATCTTTCTTTATTTCTTTTACTCTGTCTTATTATTAAACATATTGGATCAAGTTTTATTTCCATAGAATATACAAATATACATATACAATACATAGAAAATGAAATTAATAGAACATAGAACAAAACAATAAAAATAGAACAAAACTTGATCGTGCTAATGCCAACGCGACATTCTCTTCCTTATCCTTTCTTTTATTCCGTTCAAGCAGGGTCGACGTTGTTCAACCTCAACCAAAAACCATTTAACTAAAGTAATAAATTTGTTCTGTCTAGTGAAACATCCAGTATACAAATGCTATCAGTTACTTCCATTTCTGTCAACAATTTCAATCCAAGAGTAAATACAAAAAAAGCTGCATCCAACTTCCACACAGATTTGTTTATTTTTTCCATTATTATTATTTTTTTTCGTGTTTCTCCTTTGACGATTTTGTTTTTCCATCCATCACAGGATTCACAGGATTTGTTCTTTATTATTTTTTGGTGCTTCCTCAAATAATTCCATGGCCTATCTGTGATTTCTCATCCACCACAGAATTTGTAAATTGTTTTTATTTTGACGTGTCCTCTATTATTTTTAAAGCGTTTCCTAGTATTTTCATCCATCACAGAATTCGCAGTACCTTTTATTTATTTTTATTTTGATTTGTTCTTTATTATTTTTAAAGCGTTTCCTTGTATTTCAATCCATCACAGAGTTTGTTTTTCCCCGTAAATAAAAATAGTTCCTTAAGGATTTAACTATACGCATTTTAATGGCGTCTGTTTGTTTTTCATTCCATCAGAATATTGCAAAGTGCAAAACAATTATGTAGCTTCATTGAATTCAAACAAGTCATTGCTTACTAAGAAATTGCATAGTAAATAAACTATGTATGAACCTCGAAATCATGCTAGACTAAAAGCTACACATTAAATTGCAACTTAATTACAAGAGAGAGACAATCAATAATATTTATTATAGGGCAGGTGCCCAGAATCTGGGTTGCCAAAGCGACACAGTGAAAAATCAAACATATTATTAGTTTGTGTCTATTTAGGTATTATGACAAAAAATTATGATTTTGTCACTCTGTAATGATTTTTATACAGAGTAAGCTACAGGGTCCGCCAAAAAAAGGAGCCACTCGAAATATCTAGAGAACGAATTTAAATTTTGAGAAAAGCTAAAACATGTGTATTGAGGGAAAAACCTTATTTGCTAGGTTTTGATTTTTTATCATTACCAGGGGCGGCCCCAGGGGGAGTCAACTTTGGAATCTTAATAGAACTACCCTATTTGTAATACATTTCTGAAAATATGTTGATAATAAAAGTATTTTAGGAAAAGTTTGAGATTTTTAATCAAAACAGGGCAAGAGATATCGTAATACCACAGGTTTCAGACATTTTTTGATAAGAAGTTAATTTTTTTGTAAAAATTGTTAAACACATGTCTTTTTCTAGTATAATCTGTGCTAAATAACTTCACTGAGTGTTGTTGTTTAATCTAAATCTAAGATACCCTTGAAAGCAGGGCCGGAGACTAGGACTGCACGCGGGTTTTAGAATTTTTCACAATAATTTGAAGTAAATACGGCCCTGTTTTTGTTTTAAATTTAAGAACATGGATCATTTATTTAGAAAAAATATATTCGAAAAATGATGGTTTTTACAATATTTTTTTAATAGAATGACCAATTCACAACTCCCGTGGTAAAGCTAATGGTATCAGAATTGCATGAAAATTTAATTATTTCAAATGGAAAACATGTATTTAACATATTTTAACAAAAATACAATTATTTTCTTACAAAAAAAAACTGAAACCTGTGAAATGAAATTTACGATATCTCCGGCCCTGCTATGATTAGAAATATCAAACTTGTCTTAAAATACTTTTAATGTCAATCACTTTTCAGAAATGTATTACAAATAGGGTGGTTCTATTTCAGATTCCAAAGTTTCCCTCCCTGGGGCTACCCCTATGTAATGATAAAAAAATTAAAACCTAATAGAAAAGGCTTCCCCTCGATATAATGGTGCACCTGTTTTAGTTTTTCTCGAAATTTAAATCCGTTCTCTAGATTTTTTCAAGTGGTACCTTTTTTTTGGCGGACCCTGTAAGTAGCTTTACTACATATTAAACATTAAGATGATTAGATGAAGCTGAAATGCTGCGTGTTAAACATTTTATCTTCAGTAATAGACCAAGACGTTGCACATGAAACCAACACCAACATGTTGCTAGAGTACAGAACTCCAGGTATCCAGCAAGTCATTGCACAAGCTTTCAGAGCCCTGAAGTAACTGCTCGTGAATTATGTACAACCTGGGTTGCCTCTTCTATTATCTCGGGCTTACAGTTGCCATCAATTCTCGTTTCATGATTCTTGTGTATTTTTCTTTTCTCTCGCCCTTTACTTTGGGTACTTTACGAGTTCCATAATTAATGAACAGAAAATCTTGCCATGGGCGGCCGAAGATAGGATCTTGGGAAGTGTTGTTCAATTCAATTATATTTATTGCGTGATTTAAAATAAAACATTGAACACAATTTACAATTTATAATATACTTAATTCTAAGTAAATTTAATACTACATGCTAGGTAAATGTGCGAGTATGTATGAGGAAAAAAGGAGAAACGCGTAGAGACGAATAACAGCAATATCACAGAAATATTTCATTCAGGCACTTTGTAAATTTATCCTAACTTAGATAAGTCCATCCTGTATGGGAAATTTTAGTTTAAAAAAAGTATTCACGAACCATTTAGAAGTAAAATTATCAAATAAAATTTAGGTCGATCCATTTAAAAATCGAAAGTTGACACCTCAATTTTTGACTTTTGAACCACCCTGTATAAAAAGAATTCCTAACTTAGACCGCATAATTATTACTTGTACCCTTGGATTTTTTATTTTTCAAAAACTCTCTCAGGGCCGAGTAATTTGAGGTATCCAACATAGGTGGGACACCCTGTATTTACAAAAAATATAGAACATTATTAATTTTTATTTACAGTTGTTTTGTAATCCTGGGCGAAGTTAATGCCTCAGACATTCTTTTTAACTCAACTTAAAAAAAAATAACTAAGAATTTTAGTTTTCGCTCGCAGAGAAGAAATTTCCCTCAGCCGCGCTGCGGAAATTATTCTGACAGTGAACTCCCTCGGGTACCAGATCTTCTTTCACTCTCATTTTCATCTTTATCTATCTCTCATTTCCTTACAATCTTCATCTCTCTTTCTCCTCTATCATAGTATCTCTATCTATTCGTCTATTCATCACGGGTTTCTATCTCTCATTTTCTTACTATCTTCATCTCTCTTTCTCTCTTACTCCTCTATCATACTGTGCACTGGTTGTCATGTGGTTAACGCGCTAGTCTGGTAATTCAGGTAGCGTAGGGATCCGTTGGTTCGAATCCCACCCAGTGCATGAATTTTTCCTCATTAATTTGAGTTTGTGACCACATAATACTAAGACTCTGAGGGTTAGGTGGTAGAAAATGCTTTGAGCATTAACCTCTCCTGTTGGTTGCCTTCCACTAAAGCGTATTATTATTATCTCTGTCCGCATCTATCTACTCGTCTATTCATGAAGGATTCTCGCACAGTAGAAAAGAAGTTTGAGAAAAGAAAAGGGTTCCTAAACGAGTCATAAAATTAAATAATAAATACTCGAGAACAATACATAGTATCAAGACTTTGTCTTACTCCTACCATTACATGTCTTATTCATGTCTTTTTTCTCCCTCATTGTTGAGACATTTTTAAAGAAAGGCATTTCTCAAAGCAAACATCTCTTTTATTCTTCTTTTTGTCCACAATTTTCCTCGTTTTAAATTTTTTTTCTTGCTTTTTTTGTTTCAAACGGGGTTGGTAATTTTTAGCCTGCCTCTCTAAGTCTCCAAACTGTATGTGATCTTTCAAATGCTTAATTTTAGTTTTATTAAATCGTTGTTTCTTTACGAATGAATACTAATAATAAGTTTAATGACAAACTAGCCAAGAGAGGTAAAAGTATTATTATTATTATTATTATTTTTTTTTTTTGGGGCTTAACGTGGTCGTTTTCAACTACATAATTATCAGGACAGACGTTTTACTCTGGAAACTCATAAACCAGCTACTTTATTAACCTCATCAAGCCTGGGTGGGACCGGGAATAGCCAAAGTTCGAATTGTAATCTTACAAAAATGTTACAATAAAGGCCTATATTCCAGATAAAAAATGCTAACCAACTTTTTAGAGAAGAAAAAAATCTATTTCTGGCCAACTCCTTGAAAGATAACTTTAAAGTGCTTTATTTATTTTATTTAGACTGTCAGCGCAATGTCCCATTATGTTTTTTTTTTAAGAAAAAACTTGTTTTTTATACTAAAAATAGAAAAATATAATTATCTAGAAAATAATAATAGAAAAGACAGAAAAGTCCCACAAAAAAGGCTACGTCCCCTAGTGCACTTAGTCCTGATATTTACAAGAGTCAGATCTCACAAGATTTGAATTGAATCTTGTGAACGGTACTTACGCTTTTCTGAATGGTGTGAACAGAACTCACGGATACCTGGACTTGTGTTTTGTACTTTAGCAACATGTTAGTTTGATGTGCAGCGTCTTGATCTATTACTGAAGTACTGTTCACATTTACTGATGGCCGGGTCGAGACTCGACTGCTGGGTCCCAGCTCATGTAGATTTAGGTCGAAATTAATAGACAAATTTTATATCAAAAGTCTTTTCTAAGGGCGGAATTAAGTCACGGATTGCGTACTGTGTAAGATAGGGAAAATCGACACTTACCAACGACTTAAGTTATTGTTGTTGTCTATTAATTCCGCCCTAAGTGTCGGTTTTCCATACCTTACACAGTACGCAATCCGTGACTAAGCGCCACAGAGGTATTACAAAAACGTCTATTAATAAAATTCCGCCCTTAGTGTCATGTGATCGATTTTCACCAATTACAGAGTTCCAAATTAATCACATGATTCTTAGGGCGGAATTAATAGACGTTTTTGTAATACCTCTGTGGCGCTAAGTCACGGATTGCGTACTGTGTAAGATAGGGAAAACCGACACTTACCAACGACTTAAGTTATTGATGTTGTCTATTATTCCGCCCTAAATCTACATGAGTTGGGACCCAGCAGTCGAGTCTCGCCCTCTCGACCAGGCCATAGGTGGTGTACGGCCATAGGTGGTATAACTACTAAAGTTGGGTAAGTTAAACACACATCGTTTAATGGGAAGAGTCTACGAACTTAATAGCCAAACCTCGTAAATAGTACTAAATAGCGATACTTGAACCAGACCTTAAAAACAACAATAAATAGAATAATCCACTCCAGGATTCATTAATTAAATAGAAATACCTATTAATTAATAAAATTTATTGTCTTGTTAGTCAGGTATATTTGTCGACCCTACCTGAGTGGGAAAAGACGTAGAAGAAGAAGAAGTCAGGTATGTTATGTGTTGCGCATTGCGTAAATATCTGAATCATCAGGCGCTCATTAAATTTTCCAGACTGATAATAAAGAGGTTAGTTAATGGCATGAATATTTCTAATTAACCACTTTCTTCCAATGATTATTTAGGTACTTATGTACATGCATTCTCTGGTAGTCTGGTGGTTAACGCGCTAGTCTGGTAATCCAGGTAGCGTAGGGATCCGTTGGTTCGAATCCCATCCAGTGCATGAATTTTTCTGAATTAATTTGAGTTTGTGGCCACATAATAATAAGACTCTGAGGGTTAGGCGGTAGAAAATACTTTGATCATTAACCTCGCCTGGTGGTTATCTTCCACTAAAGAGTGTTATTATTATTATAGTCGTTATCTTCTGTAGATATAACCAACGACGATGGGTCTCGTATTTTTTACAACTAGATGTGATAGGTATATATGAACAATATCTTTGACTAATTTTCATTCGTTTCTGTAAGAAGCTACCTTCTTTATTTCTGATTAATTATAATAAATCCGACGAGTTTTATGGCGAAAAAGAAAACATTTGACTCGTAGGTACTCTGTTTTCTCTGAACTAGAAACTCATTCGAATATAAAACAGAGAAAACAATAAATAAGATAGGTACTCCTTCAGGTGAGATAAAAATCAAATAAAATTTAATGAAATTATTTCCTGTCTCAAGCAAATCAAAAAAACTGAAGAAAACAGTTTTATTGACTTCGAGAGAGAAAGACGGAGAGAGTAAGGGAGAGATAGATGGAAGAGAGAGAGGGAGAGATAAAAAAAGAGAGAATGAAGAGAAAAAAAGAAAGAGAGAGTAAGTAGTTTCTTTTAAGTTTTCCATTTCTTCATTTCAATTACTTTTATCACCTGAATAAGCTTTGAAAACTTAATGTATTTTTTACTACTCCTAAAGGATTTTAAAGTGAAGATAGAAAAAATTGACGAAGGTGTTAAACTTGATCAAGTAGGTATTCTTTGAATAATGTCTTTTTTTAATTTTGATTAATTTTTATTTTTAATGATTTTCTTTTTTTAAGTTGAGTGTCGTGATTTTCAGTAGAAGAGAACATTGATTGATAGAAGTCAATTAAAAAAGAAAATTATCTTCTCTTTTCACTTTCCAGTTTCCTAAACCTTTTTATGGTCGGTATTATTCAACCCCTTCCTCATGGTTGCGGTTGAGGTTGAAGAGTTGAGAGTGATTGATATTCAGAGTAATTTATTTAAAAAAAGATCATTTAACTTTTCGAGCTAAACACATGAGCAAAGACATCATCTTCATAGGGTGTCGTCATCGTGAACGATGGTAGCCAGATAGTGGAGGAATGACTCAGCACTTCTACCACTGTCTTTACAAGGAGGCTAATAATTGACAAGGGCCCCCAGAACCAAGCCAATGTTGGTCTACTCCCTGTTTATAGTCCCCCAGCCAGACTGTTGGTCTCCTCTATGTTTATAGTCCCCCGGCCCCAATTGTCTCCTCTTAACTTTGAAGCAGATGACTACTTCAACCTCATATATCAGTTGGAAAAATTCACTGGATCCAGCTGCCACGTTGACTTAATTGTTTTTTTTTTTTCTTTTCATTTTTTCACTGTTAAAATTATTATTCATATGTACATAATGTCCTTTTGTATCTAATAAAGAGTTGTATAATAATAATAATAATTGAAAAAAAAAAAAAAATCATAGGGACTCGAACCACTGACTTCCGCGTGTCGAGTACTCTGCCAATTACCTCAGTAGCTTGATTGATAAGATGGTGGAATTGTAACCTGGAGGTCAGTGGTTCGATTCCCGGTTTCAGCGTAGATTTAGTAAAGCGAGTTTGAATGGTTGTGATATCACGATAGTGATTAACACAAATATGATAAAAAAAACTCGGCCAATGATAATCGAGCTTTTGAATTCCGTTTTCAGCACCATATAATAATAATAACACTCTTTAATGGAAGTTAACCACTAGGCGAGGTTAATGCTCGCCGACCTCCGTGGCTCAGTGGTTACGAGCATTGGTTATTGACCCGGAGGTTGCGGGTTCGAATCCCGGCCGGAGCGGAAATTTCTGACCGAAGTTTTCCGTTTCCGGAATGGCATGGATGTAAAGCTAAAGTGTTCTGAAGTAATGCAAAAGCGGATCCGGGGCACACTTACCTTTTTTTTTTTTTAAAAAAAAAAAGAGTTTAATGCTCAAAGCATTTTCTACCACCTAACCCTTAGAATCTTATTATTATGTGGTCACAAACTCAAATTAACGAGGAAAAAATCATGCACTGGGTGGAATTCGAACCAACGCTACCTGGATTACCAGATTAGACTATCAGAGCACGGTTAGTGCCATATGGAAGAAAAAAAAATTGAACGACCAAGTGTTATAAATTGTGGAGAAAAGGTTCATTTTAATATTGCAAGGAAAGTTTCGTGTGTGAAAACACACATTATGACCTGGGCAGGTGATAGTGAAACGGAGGACTGCAAGTTGAGAAAATATATTTGAGTCCAGTAGTGAAATTTTGTGATTGTGGAAGCTTTTTTTTTTTTTTTTTTTTTTTTTTTTTAAAAGGTTATTGTGCCCCGGAACCGCTTTTGCATTACTTCAGGGCACTTTACCTTTACATCCATGCCATTCCGGAAACGGAAAACTCGGTTAGAATATTCCTCTCCGGCCGGGATTCGAACCCGCAACCTCCGGGTTAGCAACCAATGCTCTTAACCACTGAGCCATGGAGGTCGGAATGTGAATGTCGGCATGATTGTGAAAGCTAAGGAGACCGCACTATGGTAAAATATCGATAAAGGGACAAAAAAATCGGCCGGTTGATATTTTTTAATTAAAATCCATCGAATCCAATTCCCCAGAATGAAAGGTTTCGAAGTCCTCATGCTTGATTGATGAATCTGTGTGAGGTTTACAGTTAAAAAAAGGACGTCCCTTATAAAACTGATTTTAAAATTGTAACAAATTCTATATAATGTATTAATCTTTAAATATTTTCATCAACATATTTCTGTATGATAAAAAGATGAAAAAATGTAATACTATTGAAAAATATCATGACACAGAATAAAAAACCCCGTAAATGATAGAAATATATCTACAACCGTATCATGATCACTTTGTAATAAAAAGCCCATGTTTCAAAATTTTGCAGAGTTCCAACACCCCCTCTACCTCCCCTTTCTAGTGTTATCTTTGGGTGAAATATTATATTAACACCCCTGTAATGGCAGGGGGGCTATTAATTCTCATAGCCGGGGACCCAATTTCGGCGGCCCAAATATATGGCTTTTAATATTGAAAACGCTGAAATGCAGAGTGATAAAAATCACAGCTCGTGAATTTAACGAAATGGATAGTTATTATTGGAGCGTTCTGTGAATTTAAATTGTATTCTGATAATCTAATAAAATATTAAAGTCTCGTTCTCTGTAATTTTAATACTAGCAAAGAACAGAGTTAAAACAAGTATTTTGTTTGAGATATTCAGGACAAAGGTTTACCCTTCATTCGCTGGGAATCGTACCAGCTAACCTCACCCAGCCTGCTTTATGTCGGAAATTCTAGTCCCATTTTATAAAAATGTTATAAAATTTTGCGTAACCCAGGATCGAACTCATGATCTCTGGACCTCGAGCAGAAGTCACAACCATTACACCGCGGAGGCTAAACCAAGTCAGTAGCTTGATCGATAAGGCAGCGGACTTGTAATCTGGAGGTCGGTGGTTCAAGTTCCACATTCAGCAAAGATTTAGTAAAGCGAGTTTGAGTAGTTGTGATATCACGAAAGTGATTCACACAAATAATATGATTACTTTTTTAAACTTTTTTTTTAGCACCACTAACCTTAAGTTACAAGTCAGATACCTTCAAATAACACTCCTTAGTGGAAGGTTACCACCAGGCGAGGTTAATGCTCAGAGCATTTTGTCAGTGCCTGAAATCAGTGTGGTCCATTCAGGCGATATCCCAAAAATACCTCGTCAACGTGTTAAGTTACAAGTCAGATACCTTCGAAAGTAGACCATGAACTATTTTCAAAGATTAACTCCTATAACTTGATGCAAATCTTCACAGATGTACTCCTTCACAAAATATGAACCTGAAGGTAAACCCTCCTCTCCACCTTAATCCATCGACTCCAGGTTCTTTATGAATTCCGCCGTCTTCGCTTTCCCAAGTCTCTCTCGGTCGGTAATCTGAAAGCACTCTAACGCTAATCTCTAAATACCGGGTGATCCAAAACAAAGAAGGGAAATAATAATAATAACACTCTTTAGTGGAAAGTAACCACCAGGCGAGGTTCATGCGCTCAAAGCATTTTCTACCACCTAATCCTAACCCTTAGAGTGGTTACAATCTCCAATTAATAAGGAAAAATGTGGTTACAATCTCCAATTAATGAGGAAAAATGCATGCACAGGGTGGGATTCGAACTGGATTACCAGACAAGCGCGTGAATTATTGTTGAGATTTGAGAGCTGAAAATTTAGACGCGCAACTGAAGTGGAAAAATATCAACAACAAAAAACACTGATCCATTTTTTTGTGGTCACACGATACAAAATTTTGAAATACATACACAGTACAGGCTTATACTGCTCATTTCGCTTGCATGACAAAGATGGGAAGCATTTTCTGCGAAAGTATAAAAAAATAAGAAAAGGTTTCAGCACGGCAATTTGCCTAAGTTGAAATCCATGTTATTCTAAACATTTATGCGTTTTTTATGAATACTTTTTCTGAGCTATTTGAGAAATATCTAAAAAGGCTACGTACCTGCCTTATTTATTTAATACTTTAGTGAGTAAGTATATACCTAATAAGGTTTGCTTACATTTTATGATAGTAGCTTGATCGATAAGGCGGCGGACTTGTAACCTAGTGGTCGGTGTTTCAAGTCCGGATTTAGCGTGGATTTAGTATAGCGAGTTTTAGTAGCTTAGATATCACGTAAGTGATTAACACAAATATGATATTTCAACTTAACTTAGGTAGTCACCGTGGACGAGTAGAGTAGCGCAGGCATATCCGAAGTCCACTCACACCTCGTGAGGAAAATTGAGCAGCTTTTTGTATGAATAGAAGAACATTAGAAACACATTTTTTGTTGGGTTTTAGGAATCTTTTGAGGATTTTAGTAAAAGTTCTAAGCCAGCCTCCGTGGCGTAACGGTTGTGACTACTGCCCGTAGTCCAGAGATCCTGAGTTCGATTCCCGGTTGGGTGGGGTTAACGTGGGTAGCTGGTAGGATTCCCAGCGAATGGAGGGTAAAACACCAAGTCCTGTCTACCTCAATTCAGGACGGTTAAACCAAATTTAATAGAATCAATGGACATGGAAGGAGCCTATACATTGGATCTGGGCGTCCATATAATCCTCTCACCACCGTGATTTACATGTAGGTATCAATACCTATCTCACGTACAAAGAATTATTATCATTATTGGTAAAAGTTCTACAAGAAACTCAGTTTTTATTGGCAGAAAAATTCGTTCTGCCCGGCTGAAGCTCAGTAAGTGAATGAAAGTAGGATGCCTGTCACTTGCCAGGGTCTGCCGACGATAGCAGTCAAAGCCTGGGGATGACGTTTCACTAATGAAATGACTGGACCGAAAAAATCGATGGGGGGAAAAAATTCAGTCGAATCGTTTTAAATTTTTGTCATAAACAATTTTGTTGAATAAGAAGTAATTTTAACTGCAAATAATTACAAAAGAGGTTTGAATTTATCATAAGCCAGACTGTCACTTAAATTTACAATATTGTTTATAATTTAGTCTTATAAAATAACTACTTAATAATTGCTTTTTTTTTTGTTGCAAGAAACCTCTATCTATAAGCAGGAAAATATTACCATTCCCTGGACCTAGAGTTCCTGTTTATCAAGGAGAGAAAAGGTCAACATCCTTTTTGAAACAGAGGATTTCTCTGTGTATCGAGAGAGGAAATGCAGCAGCTGTAATGGGCACAGTGCTTCGTTTCTCAGACTTGGAGAGCATTTTTTATATTTTATAAATAGTTTAAAAAAATTGTTGATATTTATGTAATTGTGAAACAAATACACTGTTGACCACACCTATCGTTTATCAAGATTTGACTTTCTACAATATGAATCTGTGCCATTTGAGTCATTTTACTATGATAACTTTAGTAGGCAGAAATTCTGAATCAGATAACTAATATGGTAACGAAATAATGGAATTGGAATTAATCGTCTTTTTTACTTTCGTTATCCTATAATAAGGAAAGTATTGTATTCGTCGAAAATTTGACCTACCCAGTTTTTCACATTTCACGGCGAATCACATAGCTTCAGGATACCAAAAAAAGTTGTTATAAATTAGGCTTTTAACTCTGTCGTGAACAAGTGACCATGTAGTTAAACCCAAATTAAAATCTCTTTGTTTAATAAAACAGGCCATTTGCGCCAATTACCCCCCTCAAGCTATACGCTACAACAGCCTTCTATAGACGCTACAACCCTTTCTCAACCCATTATTTTGTAACTTTGAGAAAGGGTGCCATTCTATTATTTCAAAATCTGTACCACTATTATAATGTAATATATAGATGGAAAATTAAAAAAAAAAAAAATAATATACCCATAATCCGATTTCTTGGTGCTGAATTTTGTATTAGTTCATTAAGTTTAGCGTTACAGAATAGAGCGAGCGAAAAATTACGAACCACGAGCAGACGAATATCTCTATATATAAATGAGAAATATGGACGGGCTTTGTATCTTTGTATCTTTGTATCTTTGTGTGCGGGAATTGTTTAGGCGAAACGGTAAGAGATAGCAAAAAATTGATGGGAGACGACCCCAAGTAAAATTGCCGAAAAACACCAGGAAAACTATCAAAAGTCCGAAATTCCAAACCGTCCTTGAGTTATGACCTTCCTCAAGTATTTCCTTGAGGAAGGGTTCGATTTTAAGACAGTCTTTGCCCTGGAACTTGAAATTTATCGCGAGGACCTATATTTTTTATTATTTAATAACAAATAAGACAAAATTAGCTTTCATTTAATTCATTTTAGGCCACATTCTGACGTACCGTTCTGGAGATATAAGCCAGAATGTTCGAAATTTCGACCTTTTTTTCAGACTTTTCACGTTTTTTAGCAGATTCCTGCGCGGAACTTAAAATTTGTCGCGAGGACCTATATTTTTTATTATTTAATAACACATTAGACAAAACAAGCTTTCATTTAATTCATATAAGGCCACATTCTGACGTACCGTTCTCGAGATAGAAGCCAGAATGTTCGAAATTTCGACCATTTTTTCAGACTTTTCACAGATTCCAGCACGGAACTTGAAAGTTATCGCGAGGACCCATATTTTCATTGTAAAAACTGTCTGAGAACAGCACATGATTTTATTTGAGCCCTTTGTTGCCATATTCTGACAAATCGTTCTCGAAATATGGGCCAGTTTGCTACATTATCAATATCCGCTATGATAGATTTGGCTCGGGATTTTGAAATTTACAGCGATGATGGTTTTGTGTGTGTGTGTGGTGATATGTGTGGTGTGTGTGTGGGTGTGTGTGGATGTGTGTGTGTGGTGGTGTGTTGGATGGGTGTGTGTATGGATGGGTGTGTGTGTGTGTGTGGATGGGTTTGGTGTGGATGGTGTGTGTGTGTATATGTGTGTTGGTGTGTGGTGTGTTGTGTTGTGTGTTGTTGTGTGTGGTGGGTGTGTGTGGGTGAGTGGGTGTGTGTGGGTGAGTGGGTGGTGTGTGTGTGTGTGGATGGGTGTGTGTGTGGGTTGTGTTTTGGGTGTGTGTGGATGTGGATGTGTGTGTGTGTGTGGATGGGTGTGTGTGTTGATGTGTGTAGATGTGTGTGTGTCAGGTGTGTGTATGTGGTGTGTGTCAGGTGTGTGTATGTGGTGTGTGAGTATGGTGTGTGATGGCTTGGCGAAGCGGGTGCAGCCCGCTAGTTAAAATATAAATAATACCTACACTTTACACAGTGGGGCGTGTTTCATGAAATTACAGTTTTTTTACAAGAAATAAACATGAAGTACAAAGAAGAGATTAACGGAGATAGGAAGGAGATAATGCTTTTAGAAAGGGGGGGCAGGAATTATGAAAAGCAGGAGTTGAAGAATAGATATGAAATTGGGAGGAGGAGTAGAAGAGGGGGAGGAGGAGAAGAGGGGGAGGAGGAGAAGAGGAGGGGGAGGAGGAAAAAGAGGAGTAAGGGAATAGGAGAAAAGGTAGAAAGAAGGAGGGAGAGAAGAAGTAACGAGGGAAATGATAAAAAAGGAGGAGGAGGAGGTAGAAAGAGGAAAAGAAAGGGGGTATAAAGGGAAAAGGGAAGCAGAAGGAGGAGGAAAAGGAGAGGAGGAATAGGAGAAGAGGGGAGAGGGGAGAAGTAGGATAACAATGGAAGTGTACGAGTTAGCAGATGGGAGATAAATTAGAACAAGTTATGTGAAGGATTAGAAGACTTAGCGAAGGTAGACAAGGAAAAATGTGAGAGCAAAGAATGTAGTGGGGAAAAGACGAGAGGGAAGATAATAAAGAGAGAGAGAGAGAGAGAGAGAGAGAGAGAGAGAGTTAAGTAAGGAAGGAGGGAGAGTGACGGAGAGAGCGAAGGGGAAAAGGAGAAAGAGAAAGAGAGGCAGAAAGAGAGAGAGAGAGAGTGAGAGTGTGAGAGAGAGAGAGAGAGAGAGGAAGAAGGATTGAATAGGAGATATAAAAGGGGGGGAAAATTGTGAGAATGTTAGATAAAGAAGAAGGGAGAGTGACAAAGGAGTTGAAGAGAGAGAGAGAGAGAGAGAGAAAAAGCAGTGAGAATGGAAGAGAGATTGTGAGAAAAATAGAGAGAGAGGCATATTAAAAGGAGAGAAAGGTTTACACTGGAAGAAATAATAAAATATGATAGCATCAAAAAAAGGATAGATAATCTAGGATAGATGCTATCCTAGATTATCATATCATATCATATCATATCATATCTTAGATACCTATCTTAGAAGCCAAAAAAATGGCTTAGAATTTATCAAAAAAATATGAAAAATAAAACAAATTATTTATTTATTATTATCAAGGTCCTGTTTTGTGAAATTATTTATATAGAAAATATCTCGGGCAGTAAGTAACAGTTCATATTATTTATTATCAAAAATAATGACCCAGATGATAGACTATCAAATCAGACCCCAAAAATCCTTAATAACAAATCTACCCTAACATCAGTCAGTGTCCATTTATGTCAAGCTATAAGGCAAAACTAAATGGATGTAGATGTTTAAAAAAATATTATTAGTTTTATTCATCTAATAATATTAGGTATGTCTTTTGTATTGATGAATTGATCAAAATGATTACTATAATAACAAAGGTATGGGTATAATAATAATAACATACATGGGTATCGTTTAATAATGGGACTTAATAGTCCTAATCGGGCAGTATAAATAAGACGATATTATTATTATAATTATTATTATTGGACATATAACTTCACCGGGGAACATAAACATATTTGACCAGCTTGAGGCTAAAAAAGGCACAACGATCGTCACTGGCGGCAGATGTTTCGAAAGCCCTCTAACAAGAGGAGGACTTCAGCTGAAATTTAATGTCAATAATAAGCGGAGCGTTACATTCCCGCTGCATACATAGATACAAACATACATTGCATAAATAAATACATAGATATTTATGCATTGTACATACATGCGAGTATAATGCCACGCGGATGGCACTCTCTGTCCTTCCCACTATTATAAATTCGAACTTTTCAATATGTCCAGACCACAAATTCGAATTAAATGCCAAAGCAACATGTATACCGGGTGGTCTTCAGAAAGGTAGAATTGATCACACTGAGAGTTCCATTATTATTATTATTACTGTTGTTTTTTTGCGGATAAGTTTTGCCTACGTCACTTATTTTATATATTTTATTTAGCTTACGATAGCTTAACTTTAATGTAGCCCTCAGTCTCATTATATATTTATTTATTACAATGTCTCCACATTTTCTAGACATTTTACAATTTATTGATAGATTAGGATGATAGAAAGGTACAATATTGTACATAATACTCGTAATTATAAAAATAAATATTTGTATTGTACATTTGTCCATTTATATAATATAATATAATAATAATATAATGCTTTTTCTTTGTGCTATTATGTCACAATTTTAGTGGGTAGCGCAGAATCATAGGACTTTACCACATTAATTTACAATATCTTGTATTATTTTTTTGCCTAAGATTCTGCCACTGGTCGCTGCTTCACATTAAAGCAGCTACTCATTTTTCCTCACGAGGTATGAGTGGACCCCGAACATCCAAGTACAGAGCAGAAAAAATCCTCCCCCGCTAGGAATCGAACCCAGGTCACCATGTGTGCAATGCCTAGCGCGCTAACTCGCTCTGCCACAGTGACTACTTGTCCATTTATATCTAATAAAGTGTTGAATAGTAATAATAATAACGTTCAAATAATAGCTGTACAGTTTCCTAAGCTTGCCAACAACACCCTGTATATTATTATAACGTACTAGTAACATAAGTTATGTGTGCATTTATTAGCAATTCCGCTATGCACATTCGACCTGTATGCACAGTGGGCTGGTGATTTATTTGTATTGGTCGGATAGCTGTCCCCAGTACAAAATGGTTTGGAGAGTTTAGGTTGCTCTTACAAAAATGGTTTAGGGGTCGGTTTGATTCTACATTTCTGGTCAATAGTTCGCACGACAGCCATCGTCGCGTCGTGTCGAATGCACGACAGTCACTGAATTAACCAACCAACCATCATATTCCAAAATCAATCTCGTATACCGCCACTAGGTCGTTGCCAACTCAATAACTACTTGTCTGTCCCGAATAGCTCAGTGGTTAAGCATTCGCTTGCCATGCGGAAGGTCCCGGGTTCGAACCCCCGCGCCGACAAAAATTTGTATTCAAAATTTGGTTACAGTTGTTTGTAAGGGATACCTTCCGGTGCGCTCGTGTTTTTTTTTTTTTTTTTTTTTTGTGGGTTGAACGTCGCTTTCAACTGCCATGGTCATATCACGACGGGGTTTTACCCTCCATTCGCAGGAAACTCACAAACCTGCTACTCACATTGACCTCACCCAGCCTGAGTGGGGCCGGGAAAAGCCAGCGTCACGAGAATTAGAATTTGAATGGTCACCCATCCAAGTCTTAACCTCGCTGGATGTCGCTTAACCTCGGTGTTCTGAAGGGAACCGGTGTATTCAACATGCCATCGACGCTGGCTACGCTCGTGTTGACCCAGCACCTAAATGGGAAGTATTGTGCCACTTCTCGCACATCAGAGGGGAGGCTTACTACGGGATGGGCAGGCTACAACACAGACCACCAGCGTCTACAGTAGCTCCTGTTTCATGGCTACGAAACAAAAAAGGCTGTGAAACACTCATCTAAAAAAAAAAAAAAAAAAAAAAAAAAAGGCTGCACTCTGCTAATCCAAAGATTCCAAAGGTCGTGCGTTCGAAACCCAGCCGGGACATGATAAGTAATTATCCTCCCATTTGGGATTTTTACCACATAATAATTTGTCTTGGGCTTACTGCTGGAATAATGGGACTTTAATAGTCCTAATCGGGCAGTATAAATAAGGTGGAATTATTATTATTATTACCCCAATTGTCCAGACGAGGTAAGGGTAGGCCCATCCAAAGTACAGAGCCGAAAAAATGACACCCTACCGTGATTCAAACCCGTATCACCTGGGGAGGAAGTCGAGCATTACCTACTAAGTTTAGTTTCAAATATTTGTGACGTCTTACTCATGTAATTTTTACAAAATGTACGAGTATGATAGCTTGGACAACAAAGTCACCGTGGACGCGTGAAGTAGCTTACAAGCCTTCCACTATGTCACAACTATAAAACTCGAATACAACAGACTATAAAACCATATTGATCAGTGCCCATCATTTAATGATGAGGAGGTCTTGTCTATACTAAATGAGCTCAGGCAGAAATTCCCACCCATTGAGTAATCAGATTAGTCAAATTAATCTGATACAGTAAATTATGTAATAACTTGAAACATTTAGTAATAATTTGTAACATTTTGTAATTGACTCGAAACATTTATTTTCTTCTTATTCTTTTATTTGTAGTAAGTTGTAACATTTCTATTGTTTTTATACCCCAAGTCAGCTTCTAATATTGTTTATTTTGTATATTATGTACTTATGTATAAATATTTTAAATAAGAAAGCAACTTGTTTGAAAAATATAAGCTAAATTGGCGAACTTGAACCACCGACCTCCAAACTACAAGGTCGGTAGAAAAAACTATAGAAAAATATAAAATCTCGTCTCCCGAATAACTTTTTATCTGTGAATCAAATGATTTATTGGTCCCAAAATTCGGGCATAAATTTTCCCCGACACTAGTAGGTATAAAATCCCACGGGGTGCATCTATCCAGCCACTGACCATTAAAATCCCTTACAGAAGAACGGGTGGGATACCTATTTTCATCATAAACTAGAAAAATCCCACGGCGAAAAAAAAAAAAAAAAAAAAAATCTGATCAAAAGTTTACTAAAGTTAGGAGAGTCACATTTTTAATGCTTACAATGTTTGTTGATTAGATAATTCATATTTGTTGATCACAATCGTGTTATCACAACTACTCAAGCTTTCTTCACTAATTTTTTGCTCTACTTATGACTTAAACCACCGACCAATAGATTACAAGTCCGCCGCCTTATTGATCACGCTACGTTTTTATTATTAGAGAACTCACAGAGACGGGAAATTTTGTCTGCCGTTGAAAATGCAAAAAAGGTGTTTGCTTAAAAAAATAAAAATATTGAAGGGATGAACACTTGAGTATTTTAGCTTTTTTACAATGTTTTCACTACACCTTAAATACCTACATAAAACTAGGTACAATACTAGTAACTTCATCTAAAAGGCTGGGAAACATTAATGTTTTTTTATTCTTTTGAGGCTAGTATATGAGTCACAAAAGGCAGTATCAAAAAAACTTTTTTGTATAGCTACAACTATCACAAATTACAGAACTACCTATTACAAAGTAGGCAGAAAATGTTGTGAAACACCCACGTATAATGGACTCTTGTTAGCTCTAACATAATTATGCCTCAGCACGAGATTAGCGGGTTAATTAGAAGAAGAGATTCCTAATGAAAAGTGCAAAAAAAAATTAATTTTTTTTAGGTTTTCTTCTTGTATGGCAGTATTCTCACTGGAGTGAGCTCTTCCACCCAACCATTTATGCTCTTTCTCTCTTTTTCTGTGCTTCAATTTTCTCCTTATCCCTTTACTCCTTCCTCTAACTTTTCTCCGGCTTTCTTCTCTTTCATGTCATTTCCTTTCTCTCATTTATCATAGCTTGGATTTCTCCACTTTTTTCTCTCATTATAATTCTTTATTAGAAAAATATATTAATTCATACACAGCAGTAATTGATTGCAGAGAAAAATACACAAATTTGATAGTAGAAAAAAAATATACAGGGCATCCATAAAGTCTCACCCCGGCCTGGGTTTCTCGAAATCAACTTAAAATATCAAAAAACGCAAAAACCCGTATTCTTTTATTTTTAAGGGGGATTCATTTTCAGTCAAAAAAAAAATTGCTTACACGGCCCCAGTCAGGCTGGGCAATACTGCTGGTCATGGACCAACTTTAAAATCTTAAATAGAATGGTATGTTTTGTGGCATATTGTTTCAAAGCTCTTATTAAGAGAAGTTCATAACAACAAATTTTAGTGAGCTACGACTTACCGTTCTCGAGATACAGGGTCGGACGGCCTGCGTAATATCCATATATTTTGACCTAAAACTCGTTAACCGTAAATTATGGAGAAACTTTTTCTTGTTAATAATAACTCCTAATGGCAAGAACTTTCGAACAAGTTAAAATTTGATTTGTTTTTTCGTTAATTTTTTTTCGACTGTTCGTCCGGCTGGCTGACGAAACCGACCAGAAACTAACATCAACAGAGTATGTCGAGTTATAACTTGTTCGAAAGGTCTTGTCATAACTCCTTATGACAAGATAAATTATTATTGACAAGAAATTTTTTCTCCATTATTTACGGTTAACGAGTTGTAGGTCAAAATATATGGATATTACGCAGGACGTCCGACCCTGTATCTCAAGAACGGTAAGTCGTAGCTCACTAAAATTTATTGTAATGAACTTCTCTCAATAAGACCTTTATAACAATATGCCACAAGACATACCATTATATTTAAGATTTTAAAGTTGGTCCATGCCCAGATTGCCCAGCTGACTGGGGCCGTGTAGGCAATTTTTTTTTGGCTGAAAATCAATCCCCCTTAGACTTTATGGAGGCCCTTTATAAGCATAATATGTCTAATCTAAATGGCGGGGTTATTGCCCATGGCAATCTCGTCAGCCCAACCCTTATCTCATCTCTCTCCTTTTAATGTTCCCTCTCTCTCTCTCTCTTTTCTCTTTATCTCACATCTCTCTATTTTCTCCTTCTCCTTCTTCATCTCCCTCTCCCTCTCCCTCTCCCTCTCCTTCTCCCTCTCCCTCTCCCTTTCCCTCTCCCTCTCCCTCTCCCTCTCCCTCTCCCTCTCCCTCTCCCTCTCCCTCTCCCTCTCCCTTTCCCTCTCCCTCTCCCTCTCTCTCTCCCTCTCCCTCTCCCTCTCCCTCTCCCTCTCCCTCTCCCTCTCCCTCTCCCTCTCCCTCTCCCTCTCCCTCTCCCTCTCCCTCTCCTCCCCTCTCCCTCTCCCTCTCCCTCTCCCCTCTCCCTCTCCCTCTCCCTCTCCCTCTCCCTCTCCCTCTCCCTCTCCCTCTCCCTCTCCCTCTCCCTCTCCCTCTCCCTCTCCCTCTCCCTCTCCCTCTCCCTCTCCCTCTCCCTCTCTCCCTCTCCCTCTCCCCTCCTCCCCTCTCCCTCTCCCTCTCCCTCTCCCTCTCCCTCTCCCTCTCCCTCTCCCTCTCCCTCTCCCTCTCCCTCTCCCTCTCCCTTTCCCTCTCCCTCTCCCTCTCCCTCTCTCTCTCCCTCTCCCTCTCCCTTCCCTCTCCCTCTCCCTCTCCCTCTCCCTCTCCCTCTCCCTCTCCCTCTCCCTCTCCCTCTCCTCTCCTCTCCCTCTCCCTCTCCCTCTCCCTCTCCTCCCTCCCTCTCCCTCTCCCTCTCCCTCTCCCTCTCCCTCTCCTCTCCCTCTCCCTCTCCCTCTCCCTCTCCCTCTCCTCCCTCTCCCTCTCCTATCTCTGTCTCGTTTATCCTCCTCTAGCTCTCTTTCCCTTCTATTACTCTATTTTCCTAACTATCTCTCCCTTTTTCTCATTACAAACCTAATCTCTCACTGATTTCTCCTTTTCTTCCCTCTCTCTTCTTCTCTCCCTTCTCCTTTTCTATTCCTTTGTCCTGTCTAGTCTATTTCCCTCTCTCTCTTTTAGACTTCTATATTTCTCTATTCTCCTATTTCTCAACACATCTCTGTCAACCTCTAAACCTCCCCTTTCGTCTTGTCTATACCTTTCTCTCCCTCTCTCTCTCTCTCTCTCTCTCTCTCTCTCTCTCCTCTCTCTCTCTTTTCTATCCCCCTGTCTCATCTATACCTTTATGTCTCTCTCTCTCTTTTATATTCCCCTATTCTCTCTCTTTGCTCTATCTCTGTCTTTTATTTTACCCTGTCCTCTCTCTCTCTTTTATATTTCCCTATCTTCTCTCTCTATTTTCTATCCCCCTGTCACATCTATACCTCTCTCTACTTCTCTCTTTTATATCCTCCTATCATCTCTCTCTCTTCTTCTTTTACTCTGTCTTATCCCGCTCAAGCAGGGTCGACGTTGTTCAACCTCATGGTTGAGGTTGATTGGTTTTGGCACATTTTTTACGGCTGGATGCCCTTCCTAACGCCAACGATTTTATTTGATTTAACGTCCTGGATTAGGACGGGGGTTTTACCCTGGGAATCGTACCAGCTACCCACATTAACCTCACCCAGCCTGGGTAGGGCCGGAAATGGCAGCCTCACGTGTTTGGATGGAACAGAATTTTCTTCGAAAAGTCTGCCCCAGCCGTGAGTTGAACTCGGGAACTCTGGACTACGGGCAGTAGTCACAACCATTACGCCACGGAGGCTGCTCTATCATCTCTCTCTCTCTCTCTCTCTTTCTCTCTCTCTCTTCTATCTCCTGTCTCGTCTATACGTTTCTCTATCCCTCTCTTTCATATCTCCCTATCTTCTCTCTCTGTCTTGTCTATTTCACTACTCGCAAAGATTCGGGATTGCGATGGGAATGATGGCGGAAAAATTCCCGGCACGTTTTTCTATTTTCTGACGCG
The DNA here is from genome assembly GCA_024516035.1 of Bactericera cockerelli. Classification (NCBI taxonomy): domain Eukaryota; kingdom Metazoa; phylum Arthropoda; class Insecta; order Hemiptera; family Triozidae; genus Bactericera; species Bactericera cockerelli. Next base: position 10,128,434 of record CM044958.1, on the reverse strand, counting down.
ACGTCAGATAGTTCCGGAAAATTATATTTCAGATCTAATGGGGAGGGGTGAGGATCCGATCTAATGGGGAGGGAAGAGGATCCGATCTAATGGGGAGGGAGGCAGATAAGATCTAATGGGGAGGGAAGAGGATCCGATCTAATGGGGAGGGAGGCAGATAAGATCTAATGGGGAGGGAAGAGGATCCGGTCTAATGGGGAGGGAGGCAGATAAGATCTAATGGGGAGGGAAGAGGATCCGGTCTAATGGGGAGGGAAGAGGATCCGGTCTAATGGGGAGGGAAAGAGATCCGGTCTAATGGGGAGGGAGGCAGATAAGATCTAATGTGGAGGAAAAAGATTAGATCTAATGGAGAGGGAGGAGGGTCAGATCAAATTCCCTCCGAATTGGCCTTAGAATTTGAACGAAATAAACAACATAAACGACATAAAGGAGGATACAAAGTTGAAGAAGACCCAAGAGAGAAAAACCGGTATGAGGAGAAAATAAAATTCATACAGAGCTCTCTTAGCTTAGGAGAAGTGCTCTTGTATAAATGTTTCTTTATGGAGAAAATAAATAAACTATACATACATTTTCGTGATTTATTATTAACCGTATTGTAGCAATAAAATAAATATTCAGAAAAACAGTTCTCTTTTTAAATACATGCTCATTAAAAAAAAAAAAAAAAAAAAAAAAAAAAACGGAGCAAAAAAATATTTTTTTCTTAAAACAACGAACACAATACTTCCGATTTCTAATATAAGAAATTCCTCGAAAGTAAAAAAAATTCTACTCTAATAATTAATTAAATAAAATATTTAGAATGGATACTATCTTGTTCTTCTACAGATGCTACTAAAATCTCCGTAAGCATAACAATATCATTTGGTGACAAAACTCGAACGATGAGACATTTCAGAGAGAGATACTAGATAGAGAGTTCAAGATACGAAAGCAGGATTGTGGTGGGGGCAGAAAGCGATAGAGATGGGGCAGTAAATGGATGCAGGTGGAGGTAGAAAGGGAAAGAATTAGAAGGGTAGGCAAGGGGTTTTGGGGTCACCAGGTATCATTTCTTTTCAATTTTCGCCAGGAATAGAAGCTCAACACTAGGGAAAGTCACAGATAAGTAATAATGTTGCATACAGTGTGGGACTGTTGTTTTTTTTGCCTTAAAACATGCCTTAAAACGAATTACTCTTAAAGAAATTGAATCAAGTTTTGTTTTCAGCAAGGTATTCACAACACTTTTTAATCAAATGAACATGTGTTTTGAACATTTTATTTTTTAAACAAATTCGATTTATCATTAAGTGAAATCATTCATATTACATAGGTACATTGAATAATTTACATGATATTAACAAAACTTGATCAAGGGTGGTGCTAATATTCTTCGATATAAAAGTATTATAAAACACCTAGAATGCAAATTAGGTGTTGGAAAAACACTCATTTTCCTAATCTGCAGGTTTTGTAGCTATTTTTATCGAAGTTTTTTTTGTAGCTCTTCAAATTTTGGTTGACCAGAGCTGACCGTTCGGTCTTGTTCAGGCTTTTCGTTCAATATAAAAAACCCCTTTTTGTTTCAATTCTCTTCCATTCTCTCACCCAAAAGGCGTAACCGGTGCAGTCAACGCGCCATCGACGATGGCTATATATCGAGCCTTGTGATGTGATTCTTGCACAAGTGTTAAATCAAAAGCACATTACTCTTGCGACACCCGGTAGAATAGTTTCAAGAAAATCCTCTCTCCGAATTTCAATTTTACACTCTTGCCACCTCTGAGTTCTCAGAAAGCCAATGAAGTGAGAGAGAGAGAGTAAGAGAGAGAGAGAGAGAAAGAGAGAGAGAGAGAAAAAGAACGAAAGAGAGAGAGAGAGACAGAGAGAGAAAGAGAGAGAGAGAAAGAGAGAGAGAGACAGAGAGATAAAGAGAGAGATTTTTGATTTTCATTTGATTTGATTTTATTCTTTATTTTATACAATTTTGGATTACATAATATGACACCTCCTAAGATAATTCTACCTTGTTGTAGAGAGAAAGAGAGAGGGAGAAAGAGAAAGAGAAAGGGAATGAGGAGAGAGAGAGATAGAGAGAGAGAGACAGAGAGAGAGAAAGAGGGAGGGGGAGGGAGAGAGAGAGAGAGAGAAAGAGGGAGGGGGAGGGAGAGAGAGAGAGAGATAGGGGGTTAAAAGGAAGAGAAAGAAGATTGAAATATGAAATTTATTCAACCAACACTTTCAGACTTTCTGAAGTCAGTGTACTAAACATTAGCATCTTATGACTTAGCTTAGGGCGTTAGGCTAGCGAGCTCTCATTGGCTAATCCCTTGTCGACAGTCTTCTGGGGACTCTAAAGAAACGCTTTTTTGTTGTTTTTAAGAGTTAAATGCATTTCTACTACCTAACCTTCACAATCTATTTTGAAGAAAAAAAAATTAATTTTTATTTCTTTTTACTCTGGTAATGCCGCCACTGGTCGTTACTCATACAAGTAACAACTCATTTTTCCTCACGAGGAATGAGTGGACCCCGAACATCCAAGTACAGAGCAGAAAAATTCCTGCCCCGCTGGGAATCGAACCGATGTCACGATGCGTGCAATGCCTAGCGCGCTAACTCACTCTGCCACGGTGACTACTTAACTCACAGAATATTATTGTTATGAGATCAACTGATCACATTCTCAAATGAATGGGGGAAAGTCCATTATGTCCATAATAAAAGGAAAGGTTTGGGTGGAAGAGATTGCCATAGGCAATAACCCCGCCCTTTAGTTAGGACATATTATGTATATATATATTTTTTTTTCCTTGTTTATATTATTAATATTGTCTATTTTTATATTTACCATTATTTGTCTGTATATATGTTCTACTCACTAATAAAGAGTTTCTAAATAAATAAATAAAAATAAATATGTCCAAGCATTAGTTGAATCTAATTTGCAGATCCTGGATCCACGCACTGTATGGTTTACATTACAAGTCTATTGTAATATAAAGATTATTAATATCTCCTCTAAAAAGCACTGGCGATATTGCACTTTAGGAGGATTTTAAATGATGAAATGTGAAATCAAATAAAATAAAGTCCTTCCTTTCTATAGCGTTAACCCAAGTGATTTACGCTTGGTTCTAAATTGATTTTAAAGATTTTATTTATTTTAATTTATTGACACTTAATTTGTTTTTACAAAACAATTATCAACAAAAAAAATAATAACAATAAATTAAAAAAAAACTTTGATGTATGTACAAAAAAAATAAAGATCAATGTTAATTTTTAATTACAATTGTTTTGTAATCCGGGGCGACGTTATTGCCGTAATCATTCTCTGCCCCTTAACCCGGTCTGCCACTTGAAAGATTTTTAAGCGATTCCTGCTTTGTTTTGGACTCCCTAGGAACGTTGAGAGCATACGGTTCCATTCTTGTCAGGCTAATGGACGATAAGAATAAGACGAATCAATTGCGATCCTACCAGGGTTGGCGATAGGAAAAGCACCCATCTAAGAGATAAAAGGCACCTACATTCCAAATTTCAGCCTTCTAGGACGCATCAGTATGGAGAACAAAGATAAATGAATAAGTGATTGTTAAGTGAGTGACTTTCGCATGTTCAAGTATAGATAGGTGATTTGCATACGAAGCAGTAACATTACTTTCATTCATTCCATTATCTTTTCACACTTTTTTTTTCTCTCTCTCTTTCTCTCTCTTCTATTTTTCTTCTACACTTATTATTTCAATTTGATTTCTATCAAACCTTTCTCTCTCTCTCTTTCTCTCTCTGGTGAAGAAATAGAGAGAGAGAAATCTCTTTCTTCACCTCGTTTTCTTCATTCACATTATCTTTCTCTTTCTTTACCTTCCTTACTTCATCTACATACTCTCTCTCTCTCTTCTTCATTTTTTCTTCCTCTCTTCCTTCTTCTCCACATCTTCTTTCTCTCTACACATACATGACTATCTCCTCCTCCTCCTCTATTATCTCAATTTCATTCCTATAAAATTTCTTCCCCCCCCCCCCCCTCCTCTTCCTCCCTACGCTCCGCTATTCATGCAGATTTAAAGTGACAGAAATGTGCCTCCATAAGTTGAATGTTCGATAAGGCAATCTGCATAATTTATGTATATTGATATTAGGAGCCGTGTATACGTTATCATGCCGCGTTCTCGGGATTTTCCACGCCTTTCGTTCCACGTGGGACTCGATGTAGATTTTTTTTTTTTTTTTACTGGCGGGTAGATTTTTAGTAAAAAAGAGAAATTGCCCAGAAAATCAAACAGTATTTAAATAGAAATCCTCTTCTAGGAACCCTCCTCGTTCATAAAAAAGAATAACTTTTCGTGTAATTTAACCTAATTCTAAATTAATAAAACTTCATCTATAATTCTCGTGACGCTGGCTTTTCCCGGCCCCACTCAGGCTGGGTGAGGTCAATGTGAGTAGCAGGTTTGTGAGTTTCCTGCGAATGGAGGGTAAAACCCCCGTCGTGATATGACCATGGCAGTTGAAAGCGACGTTAAAACCCCACTTAAAAAAAAAAAAAAAAAAACTTCATCTAAATTTGACCAACGTTAAATCTTCTTCGTCTTTCAATTTGCCTCTTCCATAGTTACCATTTTTAATGTACATAGATGCTGTATCTGGGTTCTTAGCTGCTTCATCCACTCTTTCATTCCTCTAATCCCACAATGAGACGGGGACCACATGAGTGTAATTTTTTTATTAGACGAGACTAGCTGAGACCAGGTTGTTTATACTTTACTAACTAATGGGTTAACAAAGTTAATATACACACATTTGTTTTTTTTTTTCCTCATGCTTTTTTTTTACTTTTTCAACAGTCATGTTTGTCACATTGCAAATTTAAATAACAAAGTTGACCTAAATAGTTTGTTTTTTTAAATCAACAGTCTGACATTATTGTTGACCAAAAATTTACTTCTAACATGTAGAAGTAAATTTTTGCCTGACAATAAGAGGGAATTGCCTGGTGGCTTCTTTCATTAATAAGTAACTCAGCATTACAAGTGGATGAACTTTGTACATCTAATACAGAGCACTTCCTACCCTGCTGGGGATCGAACCCAGGTCACCTTGCGTACAAGCCTCGTACACTTCTCCACTCGGCCACACTTACTACTATTCATTTTTCATATTAGTGCACTTATTTAATTATTTTGAATGAATAATTCAAGGTGTGTTATGTCTTTAAAATATATGTTTACGGTCAGGAACCAATGTTGACAAAAAGTATCAAAATACTACTTGTACTTTTAACGTGTAGATTTAAGAAGTGTGGAAACCACCCCCCGCCGGCCTACATTGTGGTCCCCAGCGCTAGTATCGCAAAGGAGTCTCCTCTCCTCGTCCCTCACCCGTATCAAATGTAAACATAAACATAAATATATCGAAATGTAAACTTAAACATAAATAGACCGCGAGAAATATTCTACTCCTTTGCGATTGTCGCGGTATGAGGCGTTTCTATGCAACTGGGGTTCGTTTCCACACTTCTTAATTCTACACGCTATGCTTTTGAGATGGAATATACATTTTTTTTTGTTGAAATTTGGTAACATTTAGAATTTTTTTACGAAATATTGCAAACCCCAACCATAGCGTGTTAAATCCACACGCTATGCCCCAACTTTCTATCCGCTAAGGCAATTTTCTCTCTGAAAGGCTTCTACTTGAGTAATATCACTGTAATCACTTGCAAACTCCTCCCCCCACACTTTTCTTCAAATTGGAAATTTATTCTGTCTAAATAAATAATTTTTGTCAGAGCTTAAGGTATTGTATTTCTTCTGGAGATGAAAAAAATATCGTAGCGTGAGCGGTAGAATGTGTGAAGTGGGGAGATTTCGGGTAAAACGGTGCGGGTGGGAAGGGTGAGGGTAGGATGGGTGATGTGGCAACAGAGAGGCAGAGAAGGAACTTTCACATTTTCACAAAAGGGAGGAAAACTGAAAATGAAAGCTTTTTTTGTGTCGTCTGTCATCGGTATTGAAATGTCACAGATAATCAAGAATTTTGCTGAAATTTATCCCGAAAAACTTCACTTATTTTTACTCCCGAAAATATAACGAGGGAAAAAGTATCTATAAGTACGCACATCGGGTTTATCGCGGGCAGGAAATCGGGTAATTTTAGGTGTGTTCCGTGTGTTACTGAAAATTCAATTTCAGTGACTTACTCATAAAGAGACACATTAACCCTATCCTTGAAAAACTTCCGCCATTCATTCCCACCATAAAAAAAACATTTATGTAAACTGCTAAATTGTCTTCATAAAACTTTAGTATTACTTGTTCAAAATTGTTGTAACTAAAAGTCAACATTAATATAGAATTATGTTAATTTTATTACTTTAAAAAGGGGAAATCGGCACGAACGACCTGTTGCAACACAGAGTTAAAAAGCCCAAATAGAAAAAAAACATATTCCCGAATTATGCGATTTTAACATTTCATACATCGACAGCCAGCGTCGATTACACGTTGAATACCAATAATTCTCGTTACTGAATAACGAGGTTAGGACTTGGGGCTAATTTGAACCCTCGCGATAATTTCCGGCTTAACCCAGGTTGGGTGCGAATAATGTTTGTTTCCCATGAAGGGAGGGTGAAACCCCCTACTTGTATTGGTATAAGTAGGGCTGTCGGCTACGAAAGCCTCTGCCACTGCGACCTTATATTATAGATCTTTTGTGACATGCCCCTGTAACTCTAAAAGAGATCAAAGCTATTTGAAGCTTTTCAACTGTTTCTGAGAGATGTTCCTGTTAGTCGCCTTTCACGACAGGGGAATCACCCGAGGTCTTATTCTTAGAACTGAGCAATTGGATAGGAAGGTAAACCCCAAAAACAAAATCTTAGTAATAACACTCTTTCGTGTAAGGTAACCCTAACCCCCTTCAGACGAGGTTAATAATAATAATAAGTTTTATTGTGAATATGGTATACAAAAATGTACGTACACAACGTTAAATTAAAAGTTAAAAAAGAGGTAAGAGTAGGGACCAAAGAACATTAAAATTTATGAATACAATAGATTTAAGGTTAAGGTTCATAATTAATACCCAAGCGTTTTCTACCATATAGAATCTACCTAGACCTTCAACATAATACTATGTATAACAAAAGATAGTAAAATCTTATACCGACGTAATAAAATTATACAAACTAGAAGTTTAGTATGTACTGTACTCGTATGTATAGTTTATGTACTATATAATAATGAAATAATCTATCTAAACTTCTATACATATCAGGCGTCTAAGCCCCAACAAATATATTAGCAGGTAACATATCAGTAGAACTAAATTGCACAAGAAACTCAAAACTGCACTTAAAGCAACATGGCGGCGGTGTGAGCTGAATTCAATTAGGTTAATGTATAGCTACTCGTATCTCGAGAACAATACACACTTGTTATGGCTACATGAGATAATTATAACAACTACATTATGCTTCAAATGGTTAAATACCTTATATTCATGTAATACACGATATAAATGTATCTAGTGTACACACTGTACACATTTTAAGTAGACTATATTGCTGTTATACATACGATACAAGAATGTTTACACTAGTACACTTACCAACAGGATACAAAATGCATTGTTCTATAATTCTATTTATTATATATTTTTATATATATCTTTAAATTTGCAATAACATTTTATTGCAGATTTAAAAATATAGGGGGTATGAAAAGTTCATATCCACATTAATGGACAAAGTTACAACAACAAAAATACCAGAATTGATTAGGATGGATTTTGAAAATTAAAGAATAATTTTGTAGGTTTGAAATCCCAACCTACAAAATTATTTGAGGAGGTATTTGGAAGAAGGTAAATATGGCGAGATTGCCCTTTTTCGGGAGATTACATTTTTGAATTCCCCATGTTTTTTACTATTAGACGCTTTTTGTTTCATGGTGGTGGGGGGAGTGGTTCCGATGATATCCGAGATTGTTGACCAATGAAATTTACCTTTCGAGATTGTCCTTTTTCCAGAGATCAGCATTAATACGTGGTTATTATATTTAGACAAAATTTTTAGTAGGATCTAAAATTCTAGACTATAGAAAAAAACAGTATTCTACCATTTAAAACAAATTTGAAGAAAATCAGTTAAGCTGTTTTGGAGATACAAGTGATGTTATATAAAACCTCAAAATTGCCAACAGTAAACAATGTGAACCAGTCACGAGGAAGTATTGTGTCCACGATTGGCAGTGTATTTTTTTCTTCTTTTTATTTGTTATATAAAGACATTGTAAGAAGTGTGATTTTTCATTTTACAATTAAAAAATCATAATATATCCTGTGAAAAAAGTAATACTTCTTTATTTTTTTTCAGTTCTCTGGAAAAAGGACAATCTTTGATGCTTAGAATTTCCCTTTTTCTGCGGAATCAAAGCCTTTCATGCCGAAATTGACCTTTCAAATCGATATAAAAGAACATTTTTCATCATAGTTTACTATTTCAATTACCTGAGATATTTCTTTAACATTTTATGAGTCTTTGAAAACTTAAAATCGCGTTATCTCAAAATGAACTTTTTGCAATAGTGCCCTTCTTCCAAAGACCTCCTCATTTCTTGTTCACTGGTAGTCAAGTGGTTCGAAATCCCACCCAGTGCATGAGTTTTTCTTCATTAATTTGAGTTCGTGACAACATAATAATAAGACTCTGAGGGTTAGGTGGTAGAAAATGCTCAGAGCATTAACCTTCCACTAAAGAGTGTTATTATTATCATCCTTATTACTATCCGAATTTTTAATATAATTCTCTGTCAGTTCTAGGCTTAGAACCCCTGATTGTTGCGCATGGCAAGCAAGCAGCATAACACATGGTCCCAGTGGTGCGATATTTCCACCAAGATCATAATTATAACATAGAGGGAACCCGATGTATTAAGATTTGCGTCCAGTAGGGACCATCAGCTGATTTCAAAATCAGTGCCGGAGTTGTAGTAATTTTTCTCTCGCGAACGAGTGGGTACCTAAACTACCTAATTCTTCGAAAATAACATTTTATTTTTTTCATACTTACCTATTAGTCATGTTTGTCCTTGTTTCCTCTTTTACTTTCCTTATTTTCTACTTCTTATGTAGTAATACAAGACTAGGTATCTAACGTGAAAATTAAGGATGTTTAGTAGTTATCCGCCACTGCATGAGGTAAACAAAAAAATCAAATAAATTGAACCAATCAGAGGCCGGGATTTGTTGAAAGAGGGACCATCAGCTGTTAAAAGTTGGACACATAAATTTGTTCAGTACGAGATAGGTGACGGTCCCTCTATATTATATGGTCTCAGCGGATATTTCTTTTGAATTCTTGTAGTTTTTTAGGTTTCTCGAAGAACGGAGAGTACAAACTTTTGAGAGACCCTGTATTGACGGAAGTGCTCTTGGAAAAGTAGTCATATTCTTCCATTATATGTAGAACATTTTAAATTTGAATATCGGACGAACTTTGCATATAAAGAGATCCGTTTCTTGAAACTTTACTCATAACGAATAAGAGAATGTTCTAAACAACCAAACGAGCTAAAGTTTTCTTCGGTCTAGTTATTTTTAAGTTCGGAAGTAAAGTTCTGGTGTAGGTACCTACTTGGAACCTTTTTTTTTTTTTTTAAATCACAGTACAAAAGCCTCATCGAGTACTTGGTTGACAGGCAACGTGCCAATTATGGCCGCCGCATTGCCTCTTTGGGAGGCCATAACAAGTCTCTGTCTCACTGAACATGGTATTATAAAAACCTAATATTCATTTCGGCCTAAGCGTACAGTTAGATAACTTGTAAGATACTCGGTTTGCATGGTTACGGTTACGTCGTTATTTTAAAGTAAATAATGGTCTACATGTGACTATCATTTATTTTATTTACTTATCACTAAACCAACTACCTACGTGCATAGCATAACAAGAGCATAGATATTGTTATACATAAGTTAGCTCTTGTTAGTGACAGGAAAAATACTCCCGGTTAATTTGCAAAAAATAAAATAGTTTTCGATAACTCCATGTTAAACATTCTGTTCGCAAATCAGGTTTGTTTAACATATTTGAAACTTATGTTATGAATTTTAATACGTTTTTTTTTGCTCGTCAGAAAAAAACTAAACAAAACTTTTGATGTATTTCATTATTAAAAATAAATATACTGAAGTCTCAACAGGTCCTATTTTAGGGATATGAGAATAATTTATTTCCCTTTTTTTTTGACAACTTTAGTCTGAGATTATAAAACTTTGAAAGTTTTTTCAACATATTTCATAATTCAACGTAGGTAAAATAAGAATTTTCAAAAATTCCGGTATATTTATGATTCATGAGATTCTGTTGTTACTATAGTATTAGTCTGGCTGGGGGACTATAAACACGGAGTAGACCACCAATTGGCTTGGTTCTGGGGGCCCTTGTCAATTATTAGCCTCCTTGTAAAGACAGTGGTAGAAGTGCTGGGTCATTACTCCACTTGCTGGCTACCATTGTTCACGATGACGCCACGCTATGATGATGATAATGATATAGTATTTAAAATAAATAATCATAAATATTGAATAATAAAAATTAATATTGTTAAAAGTAAATTATTACATTGAATGATTCAGTTGAAATTATGATTTAATCAAGTTCTTTTAAGCATCATGAACACCAAAATGAACTCAATGAGTCCGAATGAGGTAAAAAGGATATTCGTTAAATGTAAATGATTTTATGAACGCCTGGTATTTAACTAAATATGCAATGCGCAAAACAAAAAATAGAGAGCATTGTTTGCCAAAATTATACAGGGTGTAACAGACTAAATGTAAAATCTCTTAAGAGGTGGTAGTATAGATCATTTCCAACCATTAATGTTCTATAACACTTTTGATTTAACTCAGTGGTTCTCGAGATATTATTTTTTTGAATTATTTTTACAAGTCCCCTGCCGCTCGACAAAGAATGGCATCTAACTCCGTAAATACAGTAGATGAAGCAATAGATTTAACTCTTTCCATAAGATAACAATATTTCACTATTATTTAGACTAGATTTATTCTTAAAAAGTGCACACGTACTGAAAAAAATTGGCAGCAGCGGAAAATTTATCGCGAACATGAAATCCACCTGAAACTTCAGCCGCCATTTTCTTAAAATACTGCCCTCAAGAAGTATTGGTTTTATTTATGTAAAAACTTGCTTGAAGTCTTATCTTTCAGAAAACATGACACACTTGATATAAAACTTTCATTTTTTATTGAAACCAAGAGAAACTAAAAAAAAGTCAGTCAGTACTACTAACTGTACCTACTAGGCTACCATCCTACTTTTACCTAGGGAACTAATTTTTTTCTTCAATTTGACAAATTATGGTTGTCATTTTCTTTCCAACGGCCCAAAAAATTAGCCTCAGTCGCTTCATTGATAAGGCTGCGGACTCTTAACTTGGAGGTCACTGGTTCGAGTCTCAAGTATGGCAAATATTTAGTAAGACGAGTTTGAGCTATTGTGACACCACGATCGTGATTAATTGAGCTTAATATTTTAGTATGTATGTATGGTTTTATTTGTGGTGAAGCACAAGGCCTCTTCACATTTTTTGTGGTAGCGCAGCATTACTAAGAGCCTCCTTTACTTTTCGAATTATTCTATTACATTAATTTCTTTTTACTCTGGTAATGCCGCCACTTGTCGTTACTCATACAAGTAACTACTCATTTTTCCTCACGAGGTATGAGTGGACCCCGAACATCCAAGTACAGAGCAGAAAAACTCCTGTCCCGCTGGGGATCGAACCCAGGTTACCATGCGTGCAACGCCTAGCACGCTAACTCACTCTGCCACGGTGACTACTAATTGACCTTAATATTTTAGTATTCCATGTGTTTTATTAAAATTCGGTACCTACTAACATAATAATTTGTACCTCTATGTACCAACCTATGAATGTTCAGTATTTACCGTACCACCTTTACCTGTGGGTGTTAACTATGTAGGTACATTGTTATGTTTCATTTCATTCAAACCATTTTATCATTGAGACCCTTTCCTCTTATGAACAAATGAACAATTACGATTAATATTGATTTCTGAAGCACCACAGCTAAAAGTATCATACATGGATACGTACATACTAATTTGCCACACTTGAGACTCGAACCAGTGACCTCCAAGTTAAGAGTCTACTGAGGCAATCTTTTGGGCCGTTGGAAAATAAATGGCAACCATAATTTGTCAAATTGAAGAAAAAAATTAGTTCCCTAGGTAAAAGTAGGATGGTAGCCTAGTAGGTACAGTTAGTAGTACTGACTAACTTTTTTACTTTCCTTATCCTATAATAAGGAAAGTATTGTATTCGTCGAAAATTTGACCTACCCAGTTTTTCACATTTCTGGACGAATCATAGCCTCAGGATACCAAAAAAGTTGTTTTCAGCCATTGGTCCGTGCGTCTGTCTGTCTGTGTGTGTGTGTGTGTGTGTGTGTGTAAACAGGATATCTCAAGAACGGTAAGAGCTAGAGACTTGAAATTTGGTATGTAAATTAGTTTTATACACGAGACGAACCACGAAACTTTTGGTTGAAATCGGACGCAAAATGCGGCCGCAGGGCCGCAAATATTGGCCGCAACCGCCGCTTCTTTAAATTGGTTAAAGATTCAAAAAAAGTTAGAGAACAACATTTTCTCGGATTAAAAAAATAATAGGGGTCTATTCCTATCATTTTTTTGATATCTTGAACTTTTTGGAACCCGGCCCCAATTTACCGGTATTTTAGGGGGACCCGCTTGGACTAACTTTTTTATTATTTACCCTAGATGGGGGTTGCGACATATCAAATCCAATGATTTTAAGGTGCTGATTACGAATTTGGCACTGATTTTTAAGTATCCGTAACCGTTGAGTCACCAGTGGCGGAATTCGACTTCTTTTTGGGGGATAAGGAAAGTCGTGTGATGTTTACACCAGATTTTTTTTATTTCTCATGGTTTCAATAAAAAATGAAAGTTTTATATCAAGTGTGTCATACTTTCTGAAAGATAAGACTTCAAGCAAATTTTTACATAAATGAAACCAATACTTTATGAGGGCAGTATTTTGAGAAAATGGCGGCTGAAGTTTCAGGTGGATTTCATGTTCGCGATAAATTTTCCGCTGCTGCCGATTTTTTTCAGTACGTGCGCACTTTTTAAGAATAAAAATCTAGTCTAAATAATAGTGAAATATTGTTATCTTATGGAAAAAGTTAAATCTATTGCTTCATCTACTGTATTTACGGAGTTAGATGCCATTCTTTGTCGAGCGGCAGGGGACTTGTAAAAATAATTCAAAAAATAATATCTCGAGAACCACTGAGTTAAATCAAAAGTGTTATAGAACATTAATGGTTGGAAATGATCTATACTACCACCCCTTAAGAGATTTTACATTTAGTCTGTTACACCCTGTATATGTAAATATCTCCCTTGCCTTTATTCCATATTAGCGTATGGTGCTTTTGAGATCGGCATTTTTCAACCTCATGGTCGAGGTTGGTAGGGTGGAGCACGTTTTTTTATTGCTGGATGTCCTTCCTAACGCCAACGATTCTATTTTGTTTTAACGTCCTGATCTGGACGGGGGTGTTACCTAGCATTCGCTGGACGTCGTACCAGCTACTCACATTAACGCTGCCTGGGTAGGGCTGGAAATGCCAGCCTCACGTGTTCGGAGGGAACAGAATTTTTTTCGAAAAGTCTGCTCCAACCGGGGATCAAACTCGGGATCTCTGAACTACGGGCAGTGGTCACAACAGTTACACCACGGAGGCTGGCACAAAATCTCAGACGGAGCGGAGGCTTAGGGCGGATAGACAACATCAATAATTTAAGTCTTTGGTAAGTGTCGGTTTTCCCTATCTTACACAGTACGCAATCGGTGACTTAGCGCCACAGAGGTATTGCAAAAATGTCTATGAATTCCGCTCTTAATCGAAGATTTTGATGGCACAAAACCTCAGATTTGCTGTACGAGTACTTGAGTACTTTGGGTAGGTATAATTTTTAATTCCTTTAATATGACGTGTCTCAAGCACTTTCTGTAAAATTACTCACCTTCACTACTGCATAGGTGGTAGGTATGTTAAGTAGCTAAAAATATGCTGGATAGGTAGGTACTGTAGGTAGGTATGTTAGATAGCTAAAAATATGCTGGATAGGTAGGTATTGTAGGTAGGCATGTTGGGTAGTTAAAAATATGCTGGATAGATAGGTAAGCACTTAAACATTCAATAATCAGAAAAGCTTTCCAAAATATCCCTCACATAAATATCAGCCCTGGGTAATCAGTTTTGTAGGTGCTTTGAGTTTTTCAGCTATTCATGACATACAGTACATATTTATGTTAAACGAGAGAAAAACAAACATAAACGTACCTATTCCACGAATTTGGAATATGAAAAAAAAAGTTGCGAAACTTTAAAATTTCAATTTTATTTTTCAGGGAGGTGAAATTATTGGCTTTTATGAAATGACTTTTCCGATGACGGTGATCGATTAGATGGGATAAGTAGGAAGTTTGCTTACAATAAATACATATTCGACGAAAGTAAGATTTCTCAGGAAAGTAAGCAAGGAAAGTAAGGTAAGAAAAAGAGCTTTTCTCAATTCAATTACAGGTATTGTAGATTGAATCTGAGTATTTTTATCGACTTTTTGTAAGTTAGTTGTTTTCAATATTGTTGTCTCTTTGGAGGATGCGAGCAAAATATATGAGGTAAGGAGGAGTGAGAGAGGGAGAGAGAGAGAGAGAGAGAGAGAGGGTTAGGGAATAGAAGGGCGAATGGAATAAATAATAATTATATACATTCGGAGAGAGCAAGAATTTTATGTTTTCAGCTTAATTTGGGAGTGCCTAGGATAGATGTATAATTATTTTGATAAAAAATAGAACTTGAAAATAATAATCTGTCACATATGAGACAAGTGTCTTGCACTGACAGTCTAAATAAAACACACCTTATGCTTGTCTACTTTGTTGACCACACAGGAAACAACAGAGCAGGCACCTTCTTTAGACAAAAAATATCTTTGTCGATACAAAGAGGAAATTTTAATGCTGTTTTAAATACCATGCCTCAGAGTAAAAGCATGCAAAGCGAGCTCGACTATTTTTCTTTCAAATAACATTTCATTTGTACATTTTAAATAAAACGTAATAAACATTTATATATGATTTAAAAAAAAGTTATGCTTGTACTCAAATACAATGTGTCATGATGCTAAATAGAGGCTGAATAATCGCTATTGACCCAGAGCTAGCAAAAACCAAAGATAGCGTGGTCAAAGTAATTTATAAGAATATATTATTAGGTAGAGGTGAAATTGTTAGGCCTCAGTCAGAAAGGCTTCTAATAACAGCTATTTATTACTTAGAACGCTTTGAAATAGTAGATACATATTGAAAAAAAATTCACTCTTGTCAAGGCAACAAGATAATCAATTTCATTGGATACATGCAAAGTTTCAAAGAAATAAAACTACAATGTGATGGATGGTTAGACTCAAAGATCGATTAAATTTGTAACCATGTGATGGTTTATTATTACTTGTGTGTAGGGTGTACGGTTTCATACAATTAAAAAAAAATAACATACAATAAAATTATTAATAGTGCAACCTAATGAGATTTATAACTTGATTCTATTCGGTTTGAACGTCCTGATTTGAATTATTCAGGATTTTTTTCCTCCATTCGCTGAGAATCGTACCAGCTAAAAAAATCTGATAAAATCTAATTATTTTATTTTCTACAAAACTATTGAAGTTATTGGGTGTAAAAAGCATTTCAAAAGACGGAGACAGCGAATGAAAAGTGCCTAAGTGATATAAAAAAAAGGAATAGCAAGAGATATTAGATGAAAAGACGAAGAAAACGATGTGAGGGAACGACAAAGGAAAAAGGTTCTACGCAAGAAAAAGGCACGTAAACACGAGGCAAATCAGACGACAGAAAGAGGTACGTGCTGTTATTGAAATGATAATTGGGGACATGAGACGTGGACGGATTAACAAAAAAATTATGCTGCAGAAAAAAATAAATAATAATAATAATAATACGATAGTATTAATGTATAAAAAAAACAGTTACTGTCACAAAAACAAACACTGGCAAAGAGAAAAATGCACTGCAATGGATTCAAAACCTATAATATGTTTGTGACAGTTCCGGAGATGATTTATGATGTTTTGTTTCTCATTACCCTAGATTTTTTTGCAGATTCATTCTGATGCAGAGATATTTAATTTAATATTTAAAAAAATGGTGGTGATAATTTTGGTGATAGGATCAGACAGGCTTTGGTTTTGCTATTGAAAAAATGCAGCAATGTTTTTTCATTTATTTTAATACGACTCTTTAACTTTTTTCGAGACATTTGAGTTTTATTTTAAGGTTTCACTTAAAAATGAATAAATAAAAACCACTTTTTGAGTCACGATGACGTGTAGAATTCTACATAACATAATCATATTAATCATACATATAAAGCTACCACATTGTGAACACGGCAATAACATATATATTTGGCACCCTCTGAAGCGTTGGCGTTAGGAAGGTTATCCAGCCGTAAAATATGGAAATAGGAGTGCCAGAACCAACCAACCTCAATTATGAAAAAGAGGTTGAACAATTCCAACCGCAAGTAAGGGGTAAACGGAAGTAAAGGTAAAGAGAAAGAAAAAGATATACGTAGGTATTATTCGGTAAGTAGGATAAAAAACTATGGTCATTTCTTTTTCACTTCAATTTCGTGGAGAATTGTGCTATTCCCCCAACGTTCTATTATTGTTTTATGGTATAATTGTTAATTTTGTATCATTGTATTAAACGTCTGCAAACTCGTTGTAACATTTAGGGCGGAATTAATAGACGTTTTTGTAATACCTCTGTGGCGCTAAGTCACGGATTGCGTAATGTGTAAGATAGGGAAAATCGACACTTATCAACGACTTAAGTTATTGATGTTGTCTATTAATTCCGCCCTTAAAGAAATAAATACAACTATACATATCTATCTATCTATTCCCCCAACGTCGGGCTGAGTAAGTAATAAAGATAGCAATGATAGCATTGCAAAATAGAGGAAGCGTACTTACTCAGGACTTGATGAATCTTCTCCCACTCCGAAGGGGTCTCAGCAATGCGTACCATGAGGTCCAGTAGATCCTCATCCGTCCCTTCGGAGGTGCCCTGTAACAGTAAATATATTCGATAGCAATATGTGATTAATAATTATATCGCCTTATTTATACTGCCTGATTAGGGCCAATGAGTCCCATTATTCCAGCAGTAATGCTGTAATCTGTCTTTTTATTTATTTATGTAGAAACTCTTTATTAGTAGAACATAATATATACAGGGTCTTCATAAAGTCTCACCCAGGCCTCGGTTTCTCAAAAACGACTCAGAATATCAAAAAACTCAAAAACCCGTATTCCTTTATATTTAGGGGGATTGATTTTCAGCCAAATTTTTTTTGCCTACACGGCCCCAGTCAGGCTGGGCAATCTGGGCATGGACCAACTTTAAAATCTTAAATAGAATGGTATGTCTTGTGGCATATTGTTTTAAAGGTCTTATTGAGAGAAGTTCATTACAATAAATTTCAGTGTGCTACGACTTACCGTTCTCGAGATACAGGGTCGGACGTCCTGCGTAATATCCATATATTTTGACCTATAACTCGTTAACCGTAAATTATGGAGAAAATTTTTCTTGTTAATAATAACTCCTTATGACAAGACCTTTCGAACAAGTTATAACTCGACATACTCTGTTGATGTTAGTTTCTGGTCGGTTTCGTCAGCCAGCCGGACGAACAGTCGAAAAAAATTTAACGAAAAAACAAATCAAGTTTTAACTTGTTCGAAAGTTCTTGCCATAAGGAGTTATTATTGACAAGAAAAATGTTCTCCATAATTTACGGTTAACGAGTTATAGGTCAAAATATATGGATATTACGCAGGACGTTCGACCCTGTATCTCGAGAACGGTAAGTCGTAGCACACTGAAATTTATTGTAATGAACTTCTCTTAATAAGACCTTTAAAACAATATGCCACAAGACATACCATTCTATTTAAGATTTTAAAGTTGGTCCATGCCCAGTCTGACTGGGGCCGTGCAGGCAAAAAAAAATTTGGCTGAAAATTAATCCTTCTAAATATAAAGGAATACGGGTTTTTGCGTTTTTTGATATTCTGAGTCGTTTTCGAGAAACCGAGGCCTGGGTGAGACTTTATGAAGACCCTGTATAGACAAATAATGGTAAAAATTAAATACAAAAATTGACAATATTAATAATATAAACAAGAAAAAAAAAAAACAAAATATAAACACATGTCCTAACTAAAGGGCGGGGTCATTGCCTATGGCAATCTCTACCACCCAACCCTTATGCTCCGGTAGCTCCGTGGTCAAGGCGTCGCGACGCGTCGGGACAGAACCAGTTATCTCCTAATTTGGATTTTGACCACATAATATAATACGTCTTGGTCTTGTAGCTGGAATAAGGAGACTTATTGGTATTGAAAAGTCGATATTTTTTTGAACACCTCAGTATAAACAAGACGAAGTTATTATTAGAGGTCTCAGTATATTATATTAGGGATCGGTGGAGGCTCCTAGAATAAATTCATCCAGGTGCAGTAACGTGATACGTACTAGTAAGCGTTTGGATATGAATTTCATGTATTTTCTCCCCCTAAGTTCGTATTTTATAGTTTTTCTCCCCAGAAAATTGCTGATCCACCCTGAATCCTCCCCCTCCCACGCTGTCTACTGTCTAAGATGTGATTTCCTTTACACGGGAAGAAAAAAAATCCCCAGAATCATCATTCCCAAAGCTTCTCATATCATTCGAACCCCCACATCTCAGCTCCCCCAGTATTACTGCGAAGATTTAAGCATCCCCGTTGAAAAAACGTATAAGTTCCCGTATTAGAGAGAATTGTATCCTATTTCACCAAGTCTATTTACGTCGAGGCAGTATTATACCCCCCTTCGGTAGTATTATACCCCCATTATACTTAAGAGCTCCGAACTGAGGAAAGGAAATGATGGAAGAAAAACCGAAAGAAGAAATTGAAAATAAAAAATAGCGGAGTTTTATTTCTACTTTGGAATTGTAGAAAGCGAGAGTGGATAAGAATAGAGGGTGGAGCTGGTCGTAGCCTCACTGGGAAATTGGGAGATTATAGAAAAACCAGTAGGCAGAAACCTCAGGCTTACTGGAAAGTCGTCAGCTTTATGAAAAATTCGTACACTCACTGGAAAATCGTAGGTTTACTCTCTGGAAAATCGCAGGTCTATCGTAAAATCTCAGATTTAGTGGAAAGTAAGTAGTCCACTTATTAGAAAATCTGTACACCAACTAGAAAATAGTAGTCTTTTTAGAGGCTTATTCGAAAAGTAGGCTTATTGGAAAGTTGTAGGCTGACTGGAAAGCCTAGGATTACTGGAAAGTCGTAGGTTTATTTGAAAACACATCCTAATATGTAAATGTCAAAGTCACTAACTGACTGATCATCACTGTTTCTCCGAACTGGTAAGTCCTAGGAAGCTGAAATTTGGTAGGTAGCTTTGTCTTATAGTCTAGATGTGCAATAAGACGGGACGAAATTCCCACTACAACACCTGCCATTGGCGAAAAAGGACTTTTTGCTTTCACGGCCATGCCTCGACCCGCAAAGCGGGCGACAGCTCGCTAGTAGGATCATAGGATTCTATAAGAAAGCCGAGATGGAACCGTTGCGTCGGCTCACTGGAAAATCTCACTGGAGAATTGTATGCTTATTCGAAAATAGTATACAAGTGTGACAATCAGGGGTGAATTTCATTCTATCATTAAACCAAACAGTCTGGCTGGGGGACTATAAACAGGGAGTAGACCAGCATTGGCTTGGTTTCGGGGGCCCTTGTCAATTATTAGCCTCCTTATAAAGACAGTGGTAGAAGTGCTGAGTCATTCCTCCATTGTCTGGCTACCATGGTTTACGATGACGCCACCCTATGATGATTTTAATTTTGCAAACAATTTAGTAGAAAATATACTTTTTATTGAGCATTAGTCGTAGTCGTCTTTATGAAAAGTTTCACCCTCCAAGATGCAGTGTACAATTGTACATGAATCCCGGGGTCCACGATTTTTTTTCAATTTCCCTTGTAACGTGACCCACCGGTGGGCACTGATAATGCTATTATATATTTTTGTACTCGCCCGACCCAATTTTTTTTTGTTGTTGTCATATTTGGAACACATACCCTAATTTGAAGCCGTCCCAGCGCACAAAACAAACTATAGAAAATAGGACCCGTCTCATACGTGTTAATACTCTTACTTCCTGAGAAACAATATTTTCAATTAGTCGTTAGTCCCTCCGTCAATTCGTCGACAACTACACTTCTGATTCATCGATTTAAAAAACTTTAGCAACGTTAAATAAAAATGTAGGTATGACTTGAAAATTTTGAAGTACCTACACTACATACATACATCTTTAGCATTTGATAACTAGGTGGAGTGGGGGCTAAATGTTAAATCATCCGGACATTGCGTGCTGCTAGTTGAAAGACTAATTAAAAACTTTCCCACTTAGGTACGTAACCGCTAAATGAAATAGGTTAAAAGAAGGGGGGAGAGTTCAGCTATTTTTCCAATAGATAAGTAATAAAAATATATAACATTTACCTATTTATATCTCTTTACAAATGGCACAAAGGCCACAGAGCGAGGAATTTCCATCTAGACGTTAGGTACTTTCATAATAACAGATTTCTTTAGTAGTCAATATTATTGATCCATGGGAAAAACAGGTTAAAATGTATAATATTCTGTAGGTGCCTTCCGCGTTATTTTAAAAATTAACAAACTCAATAAAAGTTTTAAAATTGTGTCAAAACTCTGAACCAGGGGGGTTTGGCGTTCGAGTCCCGATTTTGTCAAAAAATTAGCAAATATTCTGGACAAAGCTCATCAGGAAGTTCACTGCACCCAGTATTGTTGAGTCATTAATAAAACAAAAAAGCAAGACGATACGTCAGCAAAATTGCATCTGCTTTGCATAATGCAGCTAGCACATACTGCAACTTTACAATTTTCTGGACAGAGGTCATCAGGAAGTTCACTACACCCAGTATGGTAAAGTCATTAATAAAACAAAAAAGCAAGACGACACGTCAACACAATTGCATCAGATTTGCATAATGAAGCATGCAGTTACTGCAACTTTCTAATTTTCTGGACAGAGGTCATCAGGAAATTCACTGCATCCAGTACTGTAGGGTCATTATTAAAACAAAAAAGCAAGGCACTGGTGATGACACGTCAGCAAAATTGCATCTGCTTTGCATAATGCAGCTTGCACTTACTTCAACTTTCTAATTTTCTGGACAGAGGTCATCAGAGGTACTGCACCCCGTATTGTATAAAGTCATTAATAAAACAGAAAAGCAAGGCGACACGTCAGCAGAATTGCATCTGCTTTGCATAATGAAGCATGCACTTACTGCAACTTTCTAATTTTCTGGACAGAGGTCATCAGGAAATACACTGCACCCCGTATTGTATAAAGTCATTAATAAAACAGAAAAGCAAGACGACACGTCAGCAAAATTGCATCTGCTTTGCATAATGAAGCATGCACTTACTGCAACTTTCTCTTTCTCAAGAGAGGTCATCAGGGCAAGCGACTAAATCCTGTGGAGAGAATCCTTTCTGAATGTCTCTGCATGTTAGACTTCCTGTGGAGAGAATCCTTTCAGATGTCTTTGTCATTTAAGACTTCTTTTTACTTTCCTTATTCTATAATAAGGAAAGTAATGGAATCACCCAAAATTTTCGATCGTCAGTTTTCAGTGCGAAACCACATTTTAGGGTCCCGAGACGCTAAATCCAAAGTTTCAGCCATTGGTCCGTGTGTCTGTCTGTCTGTAAACAAAATACCTCAAGAACGGCATTAGCTAGAGACTTGAAATTCGGTGGAGAGGTCATAAATTTATAGAGGACGCAGCATGAAACTTTTGAAAAAAATCGGTGCCTCTAATGGCGACGTTCGGCCATTCTGGCTAAACGATAAGTTTTGAGATTTTTTATAAGAAATACTTTTTCTTAGAATGAAAAGATTAGAGGGGTCCAGTCTGAATTATTTTTTAAATTTTAATCTAAATGGGGCACAAAATAATTCCATATTATATTACTCTTTGAAATAGACTCAATGTATTAGAAATATGATGTCTTTATTAGAGACCCAAAATATCCAATAAAGTAATATGTTAAAAAAAAAAAATATCTTGAACTTTTCCAAACCCGGCCCCATTTTACCGGTATTTTGGATGGTCCCACTTGGACTAGCTATTTTATAATTTATCTTAGATAGGGGTTGTGACTTATCAAATCCAATGCTTTTGAGGTGCTAATTACGAATATGACATTTGTTTTTATCTAACAAATACCGTTGAGTTACCAGTGGAGGAATTTGAATTTTTTTCGAGTGATAAGGAAAGTCGTGTGGTGTCACACCAGATTTTTCATTTTATATCTTTCCTTATTCCTTCTTTACATTTTTCATCTCCGGACATTCCTTTTTAGTTTTCTATACTTCACCTATTTGTTTCCTTTTTCCGTTAGAGAGTATCTTTGTTATCTCCTCTCCTTTCTATGGGATAAGGAAAAAGTGTCATGTCCGATATTTTCTTTCTTCTTTTTTGAGTCTTTTATTTATCTTTCTTTTCTGTATCAAATTCCCAGAAGGTAAATTTATCTCTACTCTTTTCACCAACATGTATTTTGGTTTTGCAATTATTGAGAACACGTACGATGTGCACTGTGATTTGTTTGTTTGCCAAACAAAGGGCAAGGGTTGACACCAACATATCTCAGCTTGACAAAGATATTTTAAACTTACATATAAATTATTCACCACTTTATGGACAGTATGAGACAGTGACTGTGAAGAATGTACAATGTACATCTGTGTAAGCTATACATTCGTGTTCTTTTTTTTATGAAATATTTTAGTAAGGATTTGTTATTTTTATTTTAATAATAATTTTTGAATTTGAATATATTTAATTAAAGTGAAAAATAATTATAATAGTATATGTATTGTTTTTGTATATGTATAAAGAAACATTTATACAAAGTATGTATCTATTAGTTTAGAATTTGCAATTTTCCGTTTATCTTTATAAATGTCTAGTTAGTGTTCTTTCTCTGTTAACGCTCAAGCTAGAATTCATATCGAAGAAGGTATATTTTAGAAAATTACTCAATAAATAGATTATTCACCTGTACCAGCATTTTTCTTGTATCCATTTCAAACAACCCCCGATTCAGTGTTTTCTTTTTACTGCATTTTGCTGGATTACTGGTTAACATTATTGGTCAGTGTTTCTCACAAGTCGTTAAATATTTTTTTCACAATGGTTCTCATCTGGCTGAATTGTAAGTTTTAAATTATTCTCCTCAGTCAATAAGCATGAAAACAAACAAGCCCAAAGCTAGATCAAGTTCTGAAAGTCGTTTAGCTGCTGAAAGGTTGGCATCCTATAGAGAGGATAGCTCTGCGACTCTGCTTGCTGGAGAAGCCAATGAGACTGATGATTACGGGTACTTTGAAGAAATGCCTGAGAAAGATAGCAAGAAGTGTGGAGGGGATGTGAAGAAAACTGTCACAGTGAAACACCCAGAGTCAAACAAACCCAAACCAACAACCAAAAAGAAAGAACCAATTCAAGCTGATTTGAACATAGAAAAGGAGTTTATGCGCTGCAAGGAAGAGAACATTTTGAATTTAGATCTGAGCAAGTCAAGCATCACACACATACCATCAAGTGTGAAGGAGCTGACTCATCTAGAAGAACTTTACTTGTACGGAAACAAGTTAGCCAGTCTGCCCTCTCAAATAGGTCACTTGACCAATTTGACATGCTTGGCTTTGAATGAAAACTCTCTTACCAGTCTACCAGACTCACTCGCTAACTTACATCAGTTGAGAGTATTAGATTTAAGACACAACAAATTAAATGAAATTCCTATGGTTGTATATAAGTTGACTACATTGAAAACCTTGTTTTTACGTTTTAACCGTATTAAAACTTTACACCCTGATATAGCATATCTAAACAATTTGAGCATGCTTTCACTACGTGATAATAAAATTCGTGAACTGCCTTCAGAGCTGGGTGATTTGAAGAACTTGATCACATTGGATCTTGCTCATAATCATTTAGAGGAATTGCCCAAGGAAATAGGAAATTGCACAATGTTGGTTACTCTTGACCTGCAGCACAATGAACTTGTTAGTATCCCTGATACTCTTGGTAATCTCATTAATCTCACTAGACTTAGTTTTAGATATAACAGGTTAGAATCTGTACCTGAGACATTGAGCAAATGTAAGAGTCTTGATGAGTTCAATGTGGAAGGGTGTGCTCTCTCCAGCTTACCAGATGGTTTGTTATCTAGTCTAAACTCCATTAGTAACATCACTTTATCTCGTAATAAATTTACTTCTTACCCATCTGGTGGCCCTACTCAGTTCACTTCTGTGTACAGTATAAATTTTGAGCACAACCAAATTGATAAAATCCCATATGGCATATTTTCCAGAGCAAAAAATCTAGCCAAAGTTAATATGAAAGATTATCTGTTAACCTCTCTGCCATTGGACATAGGCACATGGGTTGGGTTGAATGAACTGAACCTGGGCACAAATCAAATATCTAAACTGTCAGAAGAGATTCAAAATCTAGTCAATTTAGAAGTTTTGGTTCTATCCAACAATCTGCTAAAAAGGTTACCTTCTAGTATTGGAAACCTTAGAAAATTAAAATTGTTGGATTTGGAAGAAAACAAATTGGAAAGCCTGCCTAGTGAAATTGGATTTTTGAAAGAACTGCAGAAGTTGATTTTACAGTCTAATCAGTTGGTCTCATTGCCTCGTGCTATTGGTCACTTGACTAATCTTTCATATCTCTCTGTTGGTGAGAATAATCTTCAAAGTATTCCAGAAGAAATTGGTACCCTTGAGAACTTGCACACTCTCTACCTGAATGATAACACATGCTTGAACAACATTCCATTTGAATTGGCTCTTTGTTCTAACTTACAGATAATGAGTCTAGACAACTGTCCTCTGTCACAGATTCCTAGTGAGATAGTTGTAGGTGGTCCATCATTGATCATTCGTTATTTAAAAATGCAAGGACCATACCGAACCATGTGATCTGACTTATAAAATTCAAAGTGCTGTTGTAAAATCCAATAATTCTGGCATTTCTTATGGATTTAACAGAATAGCTTAGATGTGATTTCATGTTTGGTGTCATTTTTTAAATTATTGGGAAAAGATATATATTATTTATTCTTTTTGTAGGTTTGCAACCTTTTGTTCAAATGTTGCTGCTTTAGGTGTACTAGCGATGAGTATTTTTTATGTTCTATAGATAATTTTAATGGTATAAATGTGAAATGTACTAATTTAATTGTATATAAAATTATTTTTATGTACATTATTATTTTATATCTATTCTGACTTAATTTTCAACCTTTTTTACATCTTGATTTTGCTTATTAATTTTTTGTCATATTATAATATCTACCCCATCTAAATGTTGTGCCATACCTATATATTAATTAAAATATTTTAATTTCAATAAGTTAAGGAATTAAATTATCTTTTTAAAAATGGTTTTAGAGATTTTATATATTTAAAAAAATAGTCTTAAATACTGTCAGATTTTTTTTCCATCTCTGTGTGAAGCTAATAAACACACTACCTATTAAGATATTTTCTAAAATCTATCATGTAACTAGTTATTAATGATTTGTTTTGATCCACAGATTAAAACCAGTCAAATAGAAATCCAATAGGTTTGTGAATACAGTTTAAATATTATATTATTTATCGCCATTTCAATTTTAAAAGATGAATAAATTGTTAATGAATAAATATGACAAATAAGAAGTTCAATTTTTAAAGATATCAATTTTACTCAACAATATCTATGTAAAAAAAATATAATTATGATGATACCCAATTTATTTATAATTATATATTGAAAAAATATCTTTATACAAATTATATTGTTTGTTTTTACTATTTATTTTTAGATTGAAAGTATATAGAAAGTCATTAACCTCAACCAGGCCTGAATTGGTTGCCATCAGTACCTATAGCAAAACAGTCTTGATAGCAGACTATAAAGACTGGACTAGCCAACCCATAGAAATATGTGTTCAGACCAAGCCAACTCTTCCCTTGAGTTGGCAGGAGACCATCAGTCCTCTTTCAATATAACAAACGGGTTAAGGTATAAATTTATAAATAGTGCTTTTTTTAGACTGTAGTATAATGGATGACTTATGTCTATTTCAATCGGCTCTATCAAAATGATGAAACATGAAACATCACAACATATTTGCTTTTTTCCCATTCAGCAACTTTAAATGGCTTTTGAAGGCCTCCCACGTTTGATTTTTGTGGTTTTGATGGTGGAAATGGATTTGTCTGGTTTACTGTAGAATCAGTCATTCACCACTTACAAGTGACCCATCATGTCAACAGTTAAACAAGGTACCTATTTATTTATGTCCACAGTACAATGTAGGGGTACATCTGGTACATATACCTACATACCTTCAACTTTATTAGTTGAAAAGAATTTTGTTGTTGTTGTATTACCTAAAAAGAAAAATAGTTTTTAAAAAAGTCTAAATAGAATCCACACTGAATACTTTTTAGCATATTTATTATTACAAAATGTACAAAAAAATACTTACAAAGATAATCCATTTGGCACTTGGAAAACTAGTGTAACACTTTTTCCAGTGCAGAAACACAAGTAAACTAAGATAAAATACTATGAACAGGGAAAAAATGAAAACTTAAAACAGAATCAGAGTGGAATGTATGAAAATAATTCACAAGAAGGAAGAAAAAAAACACCATACAAAGAGACTCTTCACAATTAATTCATGTAGGTCCTTTTGGTGGTTTGGTTTTTGCTGTACAATAGTAATGTAAAGTATGTAAAAAATCTATTACATGCATCCATGGATCAGATCCCAACTATTAATTGGATTTTTCCTCGTTTTTTGAGACTGTGAGCACATAATAATAAGACTCAGTTAGGTGGTAGAAAATACTTTTGAGCATTAACTTTTTATATCGGTGATCTTCCAATTAAGAGTTTTTTTTTATATATACAATGATTAGTCCCAAATTTTACTAAGAGCTTCAAGATGTTTTAATCAATATTGTTTTCTTTTTACTTTGGTAGTCATTGTTACTCATACAGGTAAATACCCTTTGTGAGTCACAAGACGAGAAGATTTCAGACAAAAGAGTACAAAAAAATAATTACTGCTAGGATTCAAACTCAGGAATCTTATGAACCAAAAAATCTAATGACAGAAGATTAATTTTATGTTCACGGCGTTATTCACTTAACTCTGGGCCTTGTGCCTCAACGTTCACTTCCCATGGTCATACATTAATTTGATTTTTAAAGGATCAGATCAGCTAGATTGGTTTCCACAGAAGAAGTGCTGCTTGCTTCCTCCTCATCACTCAGGTAGCCTGCAAGACAACACAAGTTCAAGAATAGATGAGAGACCAAACCAAGTCACGTATCAAGCAAAACGGTCTTTTCGCGGGAGAACGCCTCCCAGAAACTACAGTGCTTATATAATTATATAGACACTGACTTTTTTTCTCAATTTGTTACTCAAAACACACAACATTGTAAAAAAGAAAAGTTCTTGGTGTATAATAGATTACATTGCTTAAATTAATCAAATGTAGATTTTTCACATCGTCATTAACGAAAAAAACTTCTTTTTTTTGCGAATTTTATAGCTTCCAAAAATAAAACTTGTACAAATAAATTATTTTTAGACCATATTATTCTCGCGAATTATAAATGGAACGCCACATTTTTTATTCTTCTGAAATAAAGCCGATGATAAAGAGCTTTTAAATTCCTATCCTTAGAACTTTATTCCATCCCGTTCAAAAGCTACGAGGGGGTGGCCACCTTTCCAGTAACATACTGTATATTGAGAATTAGACATTTAAGAGTGAGCAATATACCTAATCTAAGATTTAACTCACTCGCATTTGTTATAGTTTGACCTAGTGATAGTCCAGTAGTGTTCTTTGGTTCGTTGAGATATAGAGTCCGATTCAAAAAGACAGGGAGCACTTCAAGAATCATGCGACGGATTGGAGAGTCACGAAACTGGAGAAAGGAGGTCTCATTGAAAGCGAACGTTTGTTGATTAATAAATGTATGTATTGCAAGATACTCTCTCCAGTTCCACTCCTTGTCTTCTAACAGAATCGTGTGAAAGTCGAAATGTGTGCCAAACTTATGCTGAACCCGATGAAAAAGCCCGGGATTGAGAGACAGTACAGCATGGGTGGGCAACACCCCTCCATTGTAATACCAATGTGACGCGTTGTACTGCTTGTATGTGTCGAGCCACAGGGGTAGGATCCGCGAGTCTTGGTGAGCCATGAGGACTTGGTTCCCGAGATACACACCGGTGTTCCACTCAACAACAAACTCGAAACGTCGATAATCATGCAGACTACTTGTCACATACACGTCTGAATCTAGATAGATGCCTCCGTGTTTCTGAAGAACGTGAAGTCTCGCCACATCACTCGAGTGCCAGTTTTTGTACAGCCCGAATTCAAGTCCGAAAATTGAACTTGGTTGCGCCAAGTATACAATACGAACACGTGAAAAGTTGAGTAAACCTTGAAGTGCGGTCCAGTAGCGACCTTTGATTTCCATGACGTTCGTGTGAATGTTTAAAACATTGGGCTTGTGATTGGTCAGCACAGCGGCTATGCAGATCATTTCGATGAACGTGATTTCATCTTGATTAAACTTGATAAGGTGCACAATGTCGGGGATAATGTAGCTCTTGTAGCCCAAGCGATTGTTAAATCCTCCAAAGTCCACGGAACCGTTGGGAAAGTATTTCAGTTCATAGATGTGTGTTGCATTTGTGCTTTTGTTTTCAGCCTCTGTTTTATTTAGCCAATTGCTTTCAGCATCTGCTTCATCCAGCCCATTGCTATCAGCATTTGCTTTAAGTAGCCTAATGCGTTCAGCCTCTTCTTCAAGTAGTCTTTGCTTAGCATTGTTGTGCATAAGTTGTAAAACTATTCCAGCGAACGAAAATACACATAGGATGAAGAAGAAAAGTTTCCAACGGTTAATTAAATTAGAGTCGCAGACTCTCAATTTTGATTTCATTGTATCCTGTTTCAAGTTGATATTGTCACTGTCTTGAAGTTGTGACATGAGCAACGCAAAACGATGATAGTACGTGTTACAGTATGATGGATTGATGGCTATGCAGCCAGTAACTGATTTAATTTTATAGTTCTAGTTTTCGACCAAGTTCTTTGATGGTCATTCTTTCGAAATAAATTGAACCTACAGCTTTGTGAAAAGCTCTCTTGAATTTTTTTTCTTCTGCTTACAATACCACAGCCCAAACAGTAAGAGGACCCCCACCCCTAAACCACCGTTCTAACTACCTAGGTAGATAATTATCAAATTAAAATATCTATTACCATTTTCCAGTTATCGGTATTTTCCGGTCCAATAATGATTCACTAGCGAAAACGCGCCGTCACCGAAGCTGTTCATATGAAACGCTCAAGTCACAACACAAAGACCTATTCCAAGTTCCAACGCATGAGAGCGAATTTCGAGTCGCCTTGATCAAGATGACAAAATTTACCACCCCATTATACATATACAACGTCCCATCGACGCGACGCGACGCTGGCATGATAATGATTCATTCAACCCATTCTTCACGACAACAATAGTTAAGGCGCTAGTCTGGTAATACAGGTTGCGTAGGGATCCGTTGATTCGAATCCCAACAAACACTGCGGTAGCTGGAAGTTCTGAGCTCTCCATGTAAAGAGTTTTCATGGATCTCTTTATAATAGTCGTTACTGTAGAAACATTTCCAATCATTCCTGAGTTGAATTAATAAAACAAAACAAACATAAAAAATGAAATACTTCTATTATCTGATACATGTACCGCCATTGATCATAAACAATTTTGAAATCCCTATACAGTAGAAATCGTTTATAACGAACAATCAGCTATAGCAAACAAAATCTCAGGTCCCTTGGAGTCTTATGGAAAATTAACATTGTTATGGTTTATAACAAACATTGACTATAAAGAACAATAAGTGGATTATGTATGTACCTACATACAACCATACATACATAAATGTACATTTTTCATATGATACAAAGTTTCCTTATATTCCTTATAACATACATTGTTCTCTATATTGGATATAGTGAACTTGTTCCTTATAACCAATATATTGGTTATAGTGAAAATTGGCTATAAGGAACAAATCTGTCCAGTCCCTTGAAGTTTGTTATAAATGATTTCTACTGTATTTTCAAAACTGAAGCTTCATAATAATTTTTTTCTTTGAAAGGATGCTAGAAAACAGAATGTCATTAATTGTGCTTCTCACCATGTTTTGAAGATCACATCAAGGAAATGTTTGCCTCAACACAGAGTGCATGAATTTAGAGCTCAGATATTCTTTCAAATTATGTATCACATTTACCAACATTGATTTCAAGGTTGAATAGCTAGGAGAATTCTTGGGTTTTACTCAAATTAAGAATGCAAGAAAGCAATGCTATCCACAAAGACTTTTCAGTAAATGCAATGCACAGCATGAGAGAATTTGGAAGCGGATAAGTCAAAAACAGGAGCCGCACCCCCAAATAAAGCTAGATAAACCTTATCTAGCAACAGTAAAGTTGCAATTATTATTATTTGCTACAGAGAGAGGTATTTTAAAACAGGTCTTTCCGCCACAAAGGCTGGCTACAGCATGAGAGAATGTCTAATTTTCTAAAAGTAAGACTATTTGGATGATTTTCACAAGTACTTAGATAATTAATTTAATTATTTGGAACATGGTAAAAAAAATGCAGGAATATAGGTACCTACTTGAATTTAAACCTTTTTAGCAAATCTAAGGTAGGTACTTGACTCAGTGAGCCTTTTTTTCTTTTACTCCTCATCAAAAATCAGTGTTGTACTTCATGTTGATAGTTCCAGTCAGACTAATGGAATAACTATTCTCTCCTTTTTTGTCCCTATAGTGGAACTTTTAGTTCTTGTGGGTAGTATAACCAAGTTACTTACAAGTATTTCAAGAAAGAAGACATCATGTCATCACTACGTGTATCAACAGAATCACCTGTTCTATCATCTTCATCCACTTCCTGTGCTATTTCCTCGGGTTCACTCATCCTGGGCAATGCAGGGGCTGGTTAGTGAGGAAGTTTTACATTCCCTTTCAGAAAGAAGTTGATTTTAACACATAGAACTACTCATAACTGATTCAATCATCTAGGTACCTAAAAACCTTAAATCCTATGTAATGGTACATAAACGATTATTGAATGTCTGATGAAAGTGACTTGATAGACAGGATATTATATTATTATCTAATATTTCCAAGTCCAAGGAAACAGAAACACAAAATAATGCAATGAAAAAAGGAAACCACTCATTAAAACCAAAACCAACAGAAGATCAGAAATGACAAATTTGAAATCTCCCGCTTCAAAAAAAAAGACTCCCTTGACGTTAGAGAAGAGAAATAAGATCAAATTTGGATAAAGTGAAGCTAGTTTTTATAATGAGCCTTTTTCAAAATCAGCTGTTTTTAAAAAAAGGGAAGATAAGTAAACAAAGGTCGCAAAATCTGAAAACTTGAACAGTGTTTTCATTTTGACAATTTGCATTTAAATTTGCAATTGCAATTTTATTATATGTACTTCTCTTAAGCTTTGAAGGGCTTCTAAGAGATTTATATTTTATATTTCTATTTTCTTTGTGGATGTTTGCTTTTTAAAACTTTATGCAAATGCTACAATTATGATAGTTTTTTAGCGCTGGACATTGGCTATTAGATTATTCACATATTTTATAATTATTGAATGAATAACCATAAAACAGAAGCCACTCACTCATCTCTACGCAAAAGCTAATTCCTCTCACTGATAAGTCACTCATCAGTGTATTTCGGCAATGATAATGTCTAAGACTATAATATTATGCAATTTCAGTGTTTAAAAGTGCATTAAAAAATACTAGCAAATTCTAAAGGATTCTTTAATCACGGGTAAAGTACCTTTGCAGGGGAAAAATGACGGGATTCTTATATGTATAAAAACCTAGTTTTCTACGTTAGAATATTTAATATACATAGCCGTTCAGCAAGAAATACCATTACTTCTTGACCTTAAAAACGAGAGAAAAAGAATGGGAAGGAAGAAGGAAAAAGAGAGAAAAAAACTGCAAGATAATATCCTACGTTCTATTCAGCGAAGAAAACTGGAAGAGGAAAGAGCGGGGTCCTGACGACATAGACGCTAGCAATAAAGTTCGACACACCTGTTCCAACACAGCAGATGAAGTGAGGAAAACTCTCGATGAAATAAAAACTCCCGCTGTGACCTCTGAGGGAACATTGTAGACGACTTACACGAAGCTATCAGACGAGTAGATGACGCTGTGGAATAAGTGTTAGCTGGGGAAATCATAGTAGACAACGATTTGCTTTTTTTTTTTTTTTTTTTTTTTTTTAGGGTGTATGTGTAATCTATGTGCAAATCTATGTGTCTACTTGAATCAAATATAGATAGTTTTATTTTTACAATATATAAAAAAAAAATTCTCCAAGGATATCTTCTCGAGGCAGTGTGCTCAGCACTGAGGCAATATTACTCTCTGAACAGCGAAACTAAGCCGTTGCTTGAAATATTCCCCGACGCGTTTGTCCTTTGTCTCAAGGACCAAAGTTTTGGATATGCTGTTAAACATTTCCAAAACACTTGGCCCAAAAGAGCCAAAGGTTTCAACGGCGAAGGGAATGAAAGCGTAAAAAATTTGTAGGTCTTTATATTTCAGGCACTTTTTGCTTGTGTGATAGCTGGATACTTTTATACTTGTATATGGAACTGTGAAATAGGTTTGCTATGGAAAATCATCTGAGTTGACAACATACACACAAAAGTGAGTAGTGGAAATCCTACAAGTCGTGAGAGAGACAGATGGAGCTACTGCAGATGACTTGGGGGAGTAACATCAACCACATATAGCAACCACAAGAAACTGACAGATGCTGACATAGAGTAGACACTCGACAAGACTCAACGCGACAGGTCTGCAGGAGACACCAGAGTTTAATATGTATGCAAATGATGTCATCATATTGATCTGGATATGTTTGCTGACATCTGCCTCCAGTAACAGGACAACAATCCACTCCACACCTCCAACCTCCTACCTAGTGTTCCCACCTCCTCCCTGCGTCTGTTATACCACAACCTCTCTTCTTGTCCCATGATTCTCTTTCCAGATTCCGCTGCAAGTTCCTTTTTATCCCTCATACCCGTTTGCCATTACTCTTTGAACCTTTTCTATGTTGACGATGTGCAGTAGAGTGGAGTTGGGACTTTGTTCATTATATGGTAGTCCGTGTGGTCCATGCTTTGGCGGGGATTATTAAAGTTTCGGAACCCACAGATGCTTTCATTGGGATTTAATTTGTCAATTTAAATGTACTGCTGAAGCTTTGCGGGTTGCACGCTTGGTGGAGTATCTAATGATGAATGACTATAAGTTGTAGGAGTGTGAGGAGCAAAAAAGAGATGGAATGCAAATGTAAGTAGTGAAAGAGAGAGGAAGTAAAATGTGATTGGATTGCAATTTGTGGCATCAACAAACACAATGATAATTACACATCCAAATTAAACAGATAAAAAAAGGAAGGGACTGATAAAAAAGGGTAACAAAAAATCAACATAATAAATAGTTAGGCTTCAATAATGTAGAACAGATATAACCAGAAAAAGAATGTGTGTAAAAAGAAAAAAGGGAAATAAAAGACAGACAGAATATCAATCTGCGGCGTCAAAGAACTAGAATAATTACAGAGAACCATTCTGGTCAGAAAAAGAGCTTACTGCAAAGAGCAGAAACCAACGAACATCAGTTGAAAAAAGAGTCGGAAACAACCAAGGGCAAGGGTAAAAAATGGAGCTCCTCCAACAAAAGGGAATTAAACAGAAACCCCATTTCGTCTATTATTATCGATAATTACGTTCGAAAGCTCCGCCGGCAGTCGAAAGCAGGAAAAGGAAAAGACCCGCCGTCAGTAAGGCCTGTAATTACGCTCATGGCAGAGAGTGGAAGTGACAGAAACAATAGAGAATGAATTTCTACTGTGCCCACAAGAACACCTGAAGTAGATGGAGAAGGAGTAGGAATAAGGAGGAAGAGACGGAAAGAGGGGAGGAAAAGGTGGAAGGAGAATAGTAAAAGGAGGGGTTTTGAAAAAGGAAAATTAATGTTGAAAAAGAAGAGGCAAGAAGAGCGGAGGGAAGAAGATTGGGAAGGAAATTAAAAGGCTCCTTTTTACTTTTTTGTTGAAGAAAACGCTTTATCTTTTGCGTTTGTTTTGGAAACAACTTCTTCCGACCCGGAGTTTCCCGTGAGAGTTCCTGTAGATAGCTATCTTCTGTGTGGTGCCTGGCTATTAGAGAAAATCAATTAAACGGGCCCGGACAGCATTAATTTCAATTCTGTGGCTGCGATAGGAAACTTTTCTCGGACATTGGTAGAAAAAAAAACAAACAATGGAAAATTGTCTGGATTCCAAATTGTTCTGTGTCAATCTAAACAAGAACAAGAACCAGTAATTTAAAGTTGATTAATTTAAATGAGACCATAAGTCACACTTCTACTATTTTTGTACAACATTTTCGTTGAAATCCCTTCAGTAGTTTCTGTGACTTGCGCGTCACAGAAAAAAACGCAAAAAAAAAACAGACTGACTTAAGGTTGCTCTGGAGCTTAGACATGTCCTGAAATTTTGAAATCGGAACAAAAATATTTTTTTTATATACCTACATATATTAAGCGGTATTAAGTAGTCACTGTGGCAGAGCGAGTTAGCGCGCTAGGCATTGCACACATGGTGACATGGGTTTGATTCCCAGCGGGGGAGGATTTTTCTGCTCTGTACTTGGATGTTCGGGGTCCACTCATACCTCGTGACGAAAAATGAGTAGCTGCTTTAATGTGAAGCAGCGACCAGTGGCAGAATCTTAGGCAAAAAAACAATACAAGATATTGTAAATTAAAGTGGTAAAGTCCTATGATTCTGAGCTACCCATTAAAATTGTGACATAATAACACAAAGAAAAGCATCATTATTATTATTAAAAAAAAAACGAACAAAATAATTCCAATATTAAATACGAGTATTTTCTGAATTCATAACATAATCATTTTTACTTCGTTATCCTACAGTAATTTCAACTCTTCTTATTTTACAGTAATTTTCATTCTCCTTATCCTACAGTAATTTTTACTTTCCTTATCCTATAGTAAGGAAAGTATTTTTCATTCACTCTTCTCTCACTGAGATGACTCACCTGTACTACAGGAGGATAGGTGCTGGCGGGGGTTGTACTGGTGTCACTAAAGCTGTCAGTGTCTTCTGGAATCAGAGAGCGTTGAGACATTGTTAATTAAAGTATTCATATGTATAATTGAAACATTAAGGGCGGAATTAATAGACAACATCAATAATTTAAGTCGTTGGTAAGTATCGATTTTCCCTATCTTACACAATACGCAATTCGTGACTTAGCGCCACAGAGGTATTACAAAAACGTCTATTAATTCCGCCCTAAGCGCGAAATTAAAAGACGTTTTGAAATACCTCTGTGGAGTTAAATATTGTAGACTTTTTTGTTATACCTCTGTGGCGCTAAGTCACGGATTGCGTTCTGTGTAAGATATAGCAAACCGACGCTTAGTAATGACTTGTGATATAGAAAGTGTCTATTAATTTCGCCCTAATGTATGAACCAATTATTTCACATGTAAATAAAAGTACAACTTTAGTTGTGATGTTGTTCACAATAATAATACAAATATTGCGTATTGTATTAAATGGAGAAAACCGATGCTAAGTAATGACTGAAGTTCTCTATTTTGTGTATTCATTTCGCCAATAAAGGTGTCAAAAAAAAAAAAAAAAAAAAAAAAAATACCAACAGACATTTTGATAAAAATCACTTTTTATAATCAAGAGAATTCAGGCTCTCTTGAATATAATCAGAAGCATAATCCCCAAACCTCCCTTTCAACTTCACTCTGATTGGGTTGTTTGGGTGAATTTGAACAAACTTTGCCGGTTAAAAGGGATATTTGGGCATTATAACTGCAAGTGCTTTTTGGAATGAGTCCAAGGTAAAAAAAAAATAATAATAAACTTACCTAAACCAATAGTTCCTATACCCTAGACCTTACAGGTAATAGAAAGTTAAAAAAGGGCGGGTTCATTGCCCATGGCAATCTCTTCCACCCAACTCTATCTACGTAAGCATGATACGTACATCTGTCTTGCTCAATTTCGGCGAGAGTTATTTTTTCTCATTTGGAAAGTTTTTCACTATTGTGTGAGTCGTTCTCGTTTTGCTGAAGCCAGCTCTGAGCTCCCTGGCAATAAACATAATTCCACAAGTCAGAAAGCATGACAGCGAGCGCATAAACTCAAATAACGTAGTTTTTTAATGTTCCCCAGAAAACCCCAAGAAGTGAGAAGGAGGAGTAGGAAAGAAAAGGATATAATATATATAATTATAAAGAGAGAGACAGAAAGAGAGAGAGAGAGAGAGAGGGAGGGGGTGAAAGAGAAGTAAGAGACGTGAAGAGAAAAGAGAGTAATATTAGTCTGAGATAATACGAAAGAAAAAGATTGGTGAGGAGATAGAGAGAAAAAGACAAAGATCGAGTACAATAGAAAAAATGGAAAATTAGTAAAAAAGAAGAGATAAGAAAGAGAAAGGGACAGGAAAAATATAAATAGAAAATGACAGAGGAGAATATGAAAAGAAAAGAGGAGAAAAGGGAGGGGCAGAGAGAGCGAGAAAGAGAGAGAGAGGGGTAGAAAGAAAGAGGTGAGTGAAAAAAGAAAAAGAAGAAATAGAAAGAGACAGAGTGAGAGAAAGTGATATTGCAACAGAGAGGTGGAAGGAGTGAAAGTGAGAGAAAGAAATGGAAATAAAGAGAGAGAGAGAAAGAGAGAGGAAGAAGATTAGGAAGAAAGAAAGAGGAGCGAAGAAAGAGAGAGAGCTAATGTAAAAGCACGAAGTAAGTACAGGTATATACCTCCAATGACATACATAAAGCAATATAAAGCATACATGTATTATGAATGTAAGGGACAGGAAGGAAGAATAGAAAGAGAAAAAAGAGAGGGAGATAGGAAGGAAGGAGAGAAAGAGAGGGTGATAGGAAGGAAGGATAGAAAGAGGGAGATAGGAAGGAGAGAAAGAGAGGGAGAGAAGGTAGACATGTTGTTGAGTTTTTTTCTTCTATTCAAAAGACAGCAACATCTCTAGCACCTTACTGTGCCAGGATTCAGGGCCGGCATGAATTTGATGAATTTCATAAGACGGGAATGAATACAAATATATTATTATGAAGTGGGGCTTTCGTACTGACTGAAAAGAAATAAACCCTAGAATATAAATAAAAGAAATAAATACTGCCAACGAAGGACTTGGGGAAGTTCCTACAAGGTATTTGCTGTTGTGAGTACATTATTGCGTAGTAGAATCATCAGGATTTGAACTCAAAGAACTATCTTGTATGTTATTTTTCTAAATTTGATAAAAAATAATTAGGCTTTTAAGAATACAAAAGCTAACAAAGTGTATAAAACATTGTCCAATGTTCTCAAGAGAGTCCGATCATAGTCGAGGCAGCGTTTCTAGGATATCCGACCACACCCGAAGCTCTGTTTTTAGGAAGTCCGAGTATAGCCGAAACAGTGTCTCTAGGGAGCCCGACTCTAGCCGAGACATGAGCTATGGCTCTTGGAAAGAAGTGTCTCTAGGGAACTTGACTACAGGCTAAGCACTTAAGGCAGTGTCTCCAGTAAGAGCCCGACTATAGCCGAGCCATGGTTCCAGGGAATCTAGGGATCCCGACTGTAGCCGAAGCAATGTCTCTAGGGAACCCGACTCTAACTGAGCCATGGCTCTAGGGAACCTAGGGATCCCGACTGTAGCCGAAGCAATGTCTGTAGGGAACCCGACTGTAGCCGAAGCAATGTCTCTAGGGAACCCGACTATAACCGAGCCATGGCTCTAGGGAATCTAGGGCTCCCGACTGTAGCCGAAGCGATGTCTCTAGGGAACCTGACTATAGCTGAGCCATGGCTCTAGGGAATCTAGGGATCCCGACTATAGCCGAAGCAATGTCTCTAGGGAACCTGACTATAGTCGAGCCATAGCTCTAGGGAATCTAGGGATCCCGACTGTAGCCGAAGCAATGTCTCTAGGGAACCTGATTACAGTCGAGCCATGGCTCTAGGGAATCTAGGGATCCTGACTGTAGCCGAAGCAATGTCTCTAGGGAACCTGATTACAGTCGAGCCATGGCTCTAGGGAATCTAGAGATCCCGACTGTAGCCGAAGCAATGTCTGTAGGGATCCCGACTGTAGCCGAAGCAATGTCTCTAGGGAACCTGACTATAGCTGAGCCATGGCTCTAGGGAATCTAGGGATCCCGACTTTAGCCGAAGCAATGTCTCTAGGGAACCTGACTATAGTCGAGCCATGGCTCTAGGGAATCTAGGGATTCCGACTGTAGCCGAAGCAATGTCTCTGGGGAACCCGACTATAGCCGAGCTAGTGTCCTTAAGTATCCTAACAAAGTCTTTAGGGAATTCAACTAGACTCAACAGAACCTGGTGTTTCTAGGGAGCCGAACAGAGGCATAACTCCCAAGGAGCCCCTATATAGGCATGGCCGCGCCTGGCTCGGCTACAATATTCAGGTTAATGATACAATGTGCGACACAAAAGACACATAACGAGCTCGAGTATTATCCTTTTTCACACCCTTCGCTACTCTCGGCCACTCGAAACTTCGGGAGAAGTTACGACGTGAATTTTTTTTGTTTAGTTTTTTTTTTTTAATTTCCCAAGAAGCCACCTTTTTAGTTTCCTTATCCTATGGAAAGGAAAGAAAGCAATGGAATCACCCAAAATTTTCGATTGTCAGTTTTTAGTGCCAAAACACGTTCTAGGGTCCCCAGGAGCTTGAATCCAAAATTTCAGCCATTCGTCCGTGTGTCTGTCTGTCTGTAAACATAATATCTCAAGAACAGCATAAGCTAGAGACTTGAAATTCAGTACATAAGTCATCAATATAGCACGACACTTTTGAAAAAATCGGTTTTTGTTATCGGTACAAGTAGTTCTTGTCATAAAAAATAATAGGGTTTTTTTTTTGATATCTTGAATTTTTGGAATTTACCATATTTTGGGGGAGAGGGGGGCCGCTTGTTGATCTCGTTCACAACCTCTAAAATTGTGAATTCCCCAAAATTAATTTACATAAATGCTTTTGAGAAATCAATGTAATTTTAATAATTAGTGTTAATTATTTCAAAAACTTTTTGCGTAAAAAATTTTTGCGTGCATTGGTTGGTCCTCAAAATTCGACTTCTCCTGACAGTTTTGTTCAAATTCTTCGCAATTCCCACCCCACAACCAATCTTTGTCATCACAAACCAGAAATTTCTCTGTCTAATCTTTTTGAATTTTTTGCATGAACAATGATAATTTTCAACAAAAATTAGCCTCCATTAATCACTATAAAATCTTTAATTTCCTGGAAAAATTCAAAATCCGAGGAATGAAAATTTCAAACCGCATTTTTTTTTTTTTTTTTTTTTTTTTTTTTTTTCACCATGAAAAAGGGATTAAGACTATTAAGAGCCTTGGTATAAAAAAGCAATAACTTTGATATTTAAACGTTTAATTACGACGCGTGCATTGGACGATAAACCTTTTTCTTAAACACTTTTCCTGTCGCGTGCTAGTTTAATTTAATAGATTTGCAAACAATCTTTTCGTGATTTAAATCTTTACACGTGTTTTTTTTTTTTTTTCCTTTCTTCAGTTCATTTGAAGTAAATACCTGAAAATAAGTGTACATTATATATAAAAAAAACATTATAATAAGACAAAATCAGTTGTTGGTAAAGCAATATTCATGTATGTAAAACCATTGCCTAAAATTAAGATTTGATTAAAAAATGAACTCATTAGAGTGAGAAAAAAAAATTATTGTATATAAATGCGAAAGTAGGCATTTAGGTCACTTTAAGGTCTTCAAAAGAATTTTCTAAGTGGGGCGCCAGCCGCGGGGGAAAAAGAGTGATTCCTAAAAATTAGATGGGCGACACAATTTTTTTTACGTGTTTTGAGCTATATGACATTTTCTCTCAAATATGAAGTAGACCTATCAATTAAAAGTTAGAAAGGTTTGGTAACACAATTTTTTCTCACTTTTCTGTGTGGTGTGTGTGTCTGTGGGTGTGTGTGTGGTGTGTAATTGTGTGTGTGTGTTTGTGTGGGTGTATGTGTGTGTGTGTGAGGTCACACATGGGCTGGCGAAGCGGTGGATGTAACCCGCTGGTAAATTGATATATGCACCATAAGTAAAGAACATTCTTACTATAGTTATTCAAATATTCATAGATATTACTCTTAAATTTCGATAGCATAAAGTTATACAATTAATACAATACTATATACTGTCTTTTATAAGTATAGATAATAACCTATGAATGTTTCGTCTAGCGGAAAGTGTAATCAACATTCTTAATGGATTTATTTCACCGCGCTAAAAGTGCACATAAGAGCATTGTAGCGCTAAAGGAAACGCTATACTGCCCTCCAATCAAGACCTAATAAATGGTAAACCTTATATGTATATGTGCGAGAATTTTACGAGCAGAAACAAAGGTTCAAGAAATACACCCTTTGAGCTTTAAGTACGGCAGTAAAATAAGAAATGGGAGCATTTTGCTGTCGAAGTAGTATTTGAAAATCGTTCGTCTTTAATGCTGGAATTTCCGGTCCTACCCAGCCTGGGTGAGATTAATGTGGGAAGTTGTTAGTATTCCCAGCGAATAGAGGGTAACACCCTCTTCTTGACTATTTCAAGTCAGGACGTTAAAACCAAAGAGAATCAACTGGGTACAATAAATCATCAAAATGCACATATTCATCTGCATCTAGTACAACTTCTCACTTTTCTATTTATACTGATACTGATAGATGAGTAAGAGAAACCAAACTCTGAACAAAAAATTGTGCAACAAAGAACAAAAGGTGTGAACATGGAGATATCGATCACTGCACGTACTAAACTGAAAGTTATAAATCATTCAAACATCCTCCTTAAAAATATGAAAAAAACACACTTTCATGAACAAGACAGACAGAAAAGAATAAAAGGAGCATTTTACAACCTCACATCAACAGCATCACATTGCCATCTGTGCCGTTTATTCAAACACCAAGATGGGCAATCGATGCGGGTTGAATGCAGTAACCTTCCGCAATTCTAGCTGCTTTTATGATCCCATTCAAGCTCCATGCAGTCTTAACTCTGCTGAACTATAGAATACCATAATCAAATAAAATAGGGAATTCTTTACAGCTGAAATAGATATTTTCCGCATGCAGCTGAAATGGGAAATTCCGTTTAAACGTAGCTACCTACGTTTCCCTTTGAAACGTAGATCTCAAAAGGTGGTAATAGTGAAAGAACCAACATTTTTATTTTTTTAGATTTTTTTTAAATAAAACTAATGAGTCTTACTATTCCAGCAGTATTACTTATTATAGACGTAGTTTTTAAAATTCATGGTAAGGCACCCCGGCTCCATCTTCTATGTTGAAACTTCTAGCTTTGTATCTACTTCCTCTTAATCTAAGTGAAATAAATCTTCATACTTGACTCATGTTTTTATTCCATTTATCTGAAAAGGTCGAAGCTTATCTTTGGATGAACATTTTAAATTCTGAGTGAAGTGCTCCATCTACAGAACAAATCAGAGGAGAAAAAGATCCTCGAATACCTTCTACTGCCTTGTCATCCTTTTTGTGTTTTTCGGATGCATGACATCTTGCAGTTGTAGTCCAATCTTGGGATTCGTAGGGAGGTGCGTCAGCATTAATTAAGCGATTATTAAAAAACGCAGCCTTTCCAGATTCCCAGATATTATTGACATTGATGTCAGCTGTTACGGCACCTCCATTTTTACTTGCCTCTCGGACAACTGGTTCAACACATACACCATTATGTGCAAGACCAGCTAGTGCAGAGCACTCATCACGCAGATAATCATGGCCATATTTCACAAGCCCACCTTTTTTTAAAGTCTAGGGCATGATTTAGGTTCATCAACATTCAACCAACATTGGTTTCTCTCCGGTCATCAACTCATAATTGTGAGAATTGATTTAGATATTGGCTCCATTGCCGGCTATAGCAAACATTTTCATTGTCTCATAAAAGATTAAATTATTGGCATCGGAAATTTTCTCACGAAATACAACGCATAGTTTTCCCCCGTCAATCCTTCATATCCTGAATGAAGTTCAGATCATGTAGACACCTCAAGAGAGCAGTAAGTGAAGATAGTGAGGACTTATTATTATTTATTGACAATAGGACTGACATCAATATACAGGGTGTTTCATTTTAAGCGCACCAGCGCGATTATTTGGCCCTTGTTGGAAATACAAAAAATCTAGTCCGAGGTCGTTTTCCTAGCTCATAAGGGGACGTGTAATGACCTTTGCAGATCTGTCAAGTTTGTCCTTCAAGATTATTTCAAGGTCAACTTTAAAATCTTAAATGGATCGCCCTGAATTTATTGCATGTTCAGATTTGTCATGAAAAATTGACCTCATTCAACTATTTACA
This sequence comes from Bactericera cockerelli, assembly GCA_024516035.1. Lineage (NCBI taxonomy): Eukaryota > Metazoa > Arthropoda > Insecta > Hemiptera > Triozidae > Bactericera > Bactericera cockerelli. The sequence continues at coordinate 10,085,491 of CM044958.1, read as the reverse complement.
TGATATTTATTATTTTGATTCAATAATCTGTTGCTGAGTGCGTTCTTTATTTAATTAATTTATAATTGCAATACATTGTAAATATTGAAATCAGTTAATAGTCATGTAAAGTTATTGTGACATGGTGAGTTATACATAATATTCGTAATAATCAGGTCTAATATTTCTTCAGAGTTTATCAATCAATTGCCTCACGGTCACTGACGGATCAGGATCATACAATGATCAATTTCATGCGGTCGTCCGATTAGTTTTTATGTGTACAATCGCTGGATTAAGACGCAGTATCTCGTTTTGTTTTGGATTTCTAGTTACGCGTCGGACTTGTTTGTCAGTCAGTCTGTTGTTTATGTTATAATTTATGTCAGGGACGTCTCGGAGTATGTATTTACAATGGAAATATCCTGATTAGTAACGTTCGCTAAAATTGACAAATGGAAAATTTTGACATTGAATCGATAACATCCTGAAGATTCTAGATGAATCTCATCTGACGCAAGGTTTCTTCAATGAATGGACTAAGGACATTTATTGTACTCTCGGAACAACATGGAATATTTTATCTCCATTGATACTATTAATTTTTCGGTCTTAAGAGAAGGTTATATTTACCAATTGCATCAGATATATTCTTCTTTTTTCACTTTGACTTTTTCAAAACCTAAATGGGGTCGGTATTGTACAACCTCATCCTCGTGGTTGAGATTGGTTGGTTCTTGAACTTCTACTTCAGTACTTTACGACTGGATGGCCTTTCTAACACCCTGTTAAAGTCGCCAATGTTTTGTGTTAATTTCTTTTGACCTGTGTGATTTCTGACTACTTCAGATGCTTGCGGTCCAGGTTGTAGGTTGTTTATCTTGTAGTAGTATGCCTGTATGCCTCACCTATGATGTACGAGAAGTGATAGAATATTTCTTATTCAGTGTTAAGTCAACACACGCGCACCCGAAAAATTCCTTTACAGGCAACTGGAACCAAATTTTGTAAACAAATCTTCTGTATACAAATTCGGTTCTGGGTTTTTTTTTTTTTTTTTTTTTTTTTTAAAGCTACAAGAAGGAAAAAAAGAGAGAAATGTCCTATCTAAAGGGCGGGGTTATTGCCTGTGGCAATCTCTTCCACCCAACCCGTAAGGGCCTGACAGCTTCTACACCTTAACTCTGAGCTTATCGTGCGTTCACATTTAACCCATCAATTCTTGTTCCTATTGTTTTACGTGGCTTGAAGCTCTGTAGCATTATTAACATTTTCTTCAGCGGGAATCTTCTACCTTAAAATTTCATTCATACAGTGATTATAATGATTATTATTACACAGTAATTATTATTATACAGTGATTTAACGTGAGTCTGGCACAAAATCGAGAGACATGGAAAAGGCTGTCAAGAAATGTCGACCTCACTTGAGTGGGAAATGACGTAGAAAAAGAAGAAGAAGATTATACAGTGATTATAAACATAAAAACGAATCGGACGACTGCATGAAATTGACCATTGTATGTTCCTGATCCGTGAGTGATGGTAACAAACAATACTTTTATTACAGGTGTTAGAAAGTACAAATTGTTTATAAAAAACACAACATCTTTCTAACGAAAACTTCTCGAAGCAGTTGAAGTACCAGGGCTCCGAACAGGTCAGCTTTCACTGGGGCCAAAAGTCACCGAAATGAAAGTTGATACCCTCGCTGTCAGTGGAGGCAAGATTAATTAGAATCATTAGGGTCGTTAGCAGAAGCAAGGTGGAGGGGAGCTTCCCCCTAATTAAAACACCTGAAACTTTTTCGTGGAAGCGTTTACAACTGGGAGAAGGGCACTTGACACACTTTGTGATTCGAAAAACATACGTATTTGATAGGGGAAAATATACGTACAAATTGTATGTACAACTTCTTTTGCGGTAATTTTTTTTTCACCTATTTTTCGGCCCAAAAAGATTCTGAAATCATGTTTTAGTCCCGCTTTTTTTTGTATGTTACGGAGTCCGTCCATCCATAACTCGTGAGTACCTATTTTATTTAGATTCACTGTGGTGTGGCGGCAATATAAGCAAGCCGAGCAAGTAATGACTTTGTTCGGCGAATGGTACAATTGAGATTCTCGTAATGCTAATGTGTAATCACTTTATAACATAAGATCAGTTACCCCGTAGATATATAAAATAAACAACAGGGATTTTCACCCATTGCCAGGGCCATTAGGAGTCTTCATTAGTCCTAGTATCTAGTAACCATAAAAAGTCACATCATAAAGAAGATTATTCATTGGGTCATAAAAATGAATTTATCACCATGGTAACCACACAGAAAATGATAGTAAAAGAAAATACATAAATATGGTAAATTAATATCATGTCTTTATCAGTGTTGTGACAACATTGTAAAAAATATTAGGTGTACTCGTAATACATATTTCAAAATAAATATGCACAACACCATTTATTCCTCGGGTATTCCATTTCTAGAGCTACTTATCAGAAGGATTTACTATTCTGAGCTCGTTGATAAAACTAATTTACAAGGTTTACTCAATTTTCTTACACTATGTCATTATTATTTCATGTTGCGATTGTATATTTGTATTTATTTTTCTTTGGACTAACTGGTAAAACCAACCTTCCTCTGTCCTGATAGCTTAGTGGTAAAGGCGACACTCTGGGATTCCAGAATTTCGAGAGGTCGCGGGTTCAAAACTCAGTCAGAACATGAACATGAACATTCGGAATTTTTACTTCATAATACGTATTAAGCTCAATACTGATAGAATACTGGAATAATATGATTGTTAGTTGGAGATATGATGCATTAGTATTAGTTCTCGTAATGTCGATGTTATGTCACTAAAAATTGTAACATAATAACACAAATGTAACCATAGCTCTTTAGTCTTTATCTTTTTAATTTGATATACATAACTAGGATTCGAACCTCGAACTCTTCATTCTGAGTTTGCCCAGTGCGGTATTATTAGCCATTAATGAGGTACAGTAATGAAATGCGGTAAAAAATTTAGTTTTTTATCAGACTTGATACACCGACCTCCAGGTTACAAGTCCGGTAAAATAATTTAGTTGATAGAACATTCTACTGATTCTAAAAAAATCTCAGCCAAAAAACTAATCTAATATCTAGTTGAACTTATTTGACCTCAAAGTTCTAAAAATAAGGTTGCAGGAAATATTCTCGAATTTTGTACAAAAAACGACTTTACGTTAAACTTGTTTGCCAAATGTTTTAGTTGATTGTGCAAGTTTGTTTCAAACTATTTTATACAAGGTAACAAGTGGCATAAATTGCATACACCACGGTGGTACAAAAAAATATCAACATTTTGTAGTTCATATTTCAAGTACGTACATACCGCATTACTTAAATAGAACAAGGTCCATATTTGCTGATGATTTTAATTAAAAGGAATTCCTAAGAAATCTGGATAGATTAATCAGACCCAACTCAAAGGATTTTATTTTTTTATTTACACTTTATTAATTGGACACATTACAAACAACATAGATAGTTACAATATGCAATATAAGAGAAGTAAAAAGAGAAGAAGAAGAAGAAGAAAAAATAATTATTGTTCCATTCTAAAATTCTAAATGAAATGAATAATTTTAAGCAAATAGATCGAAATAATTGTTTTGGCAGTTTTGGGCGCATTCAAAGAAGTCACGAAAATTATGTGAGTAGGAAAATCGAAAGAAAATAGTCGGGAGAAAGAGAAAAAGTTGTAGGTTCAAGCTTGATGGAGAGATAAAGAAGAGACTAGGGGCGAAATTCATATACTTTAATGGTTCGGTGGAAGAGATTGCCATAGGCAATAACCCCGCCCTTTAGTTAGGATATATCTACGTTTTTATATCAGTATCAGATTCAGTATAAACAGAGAAGTGAGAAGTTGTACTAGATGTACATGAAGAGAGACAATAAAATAAATATATTTTACAGGACTGCTCTCATAATTGAGAGTTGCCAACAGACACAGTATATCCATCAATAATATAAATTACATATTTTTTCTTCTTATTATTGATATTTTTTTCCCCCTTTCTTTTCATCATTTTTTTCTTTGATGATGTTGTTAGGATCTACGTTGGGAGTAAATGTGATAGTGTATGATTTTAGAACTATCTTTGATAATGGATGATGATATATCGTGAAACAGTGACTTGTGGCAGTTCAATGATTTTAGAAATTGCACTGCATTCTTACTGATAGTGCCTCTACTCCCAAACCAAAGACCGATGACCTTGTATTCACGCATACCGAAGCTTTGGTTGAACTTTTCTTGCAGGTCGGGAATGCAACTTTCATAAATATCGCACTTTTCTTTATGTACTAAATCACCCTGGTCTTCCCTATTCTGTTCAAATCTCACTGTTGGATCGATGATGTATCTTTGATTAGATGTTTCACCTTATTGTGTCGCATGATGATCATTAAGTTATTATGAGAACAGCTGCCCAGAACGTAGCTTAGAATTTCCTTCTCTTTGCCGCAGTGACGGCAAAGGTTGTACAAGCTGTTTTCCATTTTCACTCCAGGAACACCTGCAAGGTTTGAATAATTAACATTCATTTTAATCGCTTGGACCCATTCGGAAGATGACAGTGATGCTTTATCAAAAGAGCATACATGGACAGCTGTTTCGAGCTTATTTGCTCTCATCAGCAGGAAATAGTTCTGAGTATCCATATGTTTTCTATTCTTTTTCATTTTTATTGTATATATTGTTTCCATTTTTTTCATTGATAAAATTATTATTTGTATGTACATATTGTCCATTTCTATCTAATAAAGTGTTGTACAATAATATGATAATAAAATATAATAATTGTATATTTAAAAAAAATATTAATAATAATACCGGTGGGACGAAGGATTTATCCTTGCGGTACACCTTCCAAGTGGAGTCGTTATTGACAACCGTCACATTAACGGTTAAGAACTACCCGGTTGGTACACCGGTGGGACGAAGGGTTTATCCTTGCGGTACACCTTCCATGTGGAGACGTTAGTGAATGAAACTCGACCTAGGTGAACACTGGACAGACGTTTACTCACGCGGTGTCGGTAGTAGATCTCAGATAGGTATTTGATCTCCCGTGTGCCTATTTCACGCATTAGCTACTTAATTACTTCTTGTGCCTATTAAGATTACTGCCTGGAAGTACCGCGCATTGCTTCCTCTAGAATCTAAAATAACGGTCACAGCAATAGCCTGGTGATGTACCAGATCTAACTGGACTGTATCACATCTATCTACTTATACTTCATCGATGTTAAGCCGTGTCCCTACCGGTGTTGTTCAACAATCCACAATGTTGATCAACACAGCACCGTTCCCACCTAAATTTTGAATACGCTTACAATACAGACAAAAATTCATTGTTAACACAACATATTGACCAACACGTTCAACACAGGTGGGGACGCGGCTTTACTGCAATATCTTCCTCAGTTTTTATAACCTCGAATAGTACTTGTAAATCTTGGTCCAATACTCCTATCCAATGTCCTCCACCCTGCTTCAAGTCAAACAAATGGAGGAAGCAGTGACCACCGCGATCTCATAGCTCGTGCCAAGTCAAGGGGGCACAATGCTCACAATAGATACTGGATGTGATTCATTACACCTTCATTGTTACCAGTCACTACTTGTTCGGCCTATTCGCGAAATCAATCACCTTGTCGCCACTATTGAGTCACAATTGGGCCACTTTGTGAATCATAACTCATTGTTTTTCCTTTGTTTGTATCTGTAATCGATTTGAGGATAAGTAGTTACAAGTCGTTCTCGAGATATTTGAATTTGATAACTCAGTGATTCATCTGCGATCGACCAATACGGACGGATTCGAATAATCTACATTGAAATTTATTTAGATCATACGTTGTAAAGTACGGTGTTTTTATTTGTTCAGTTAACGTTATACGTTCTTTTCACTTCAACATTTTTGAAGTTTTCACTTCAACATTTTTGAAGTTTTTAACAATTTACAACACAAATTCTTTCACCTTATTTTGAACAGTTTTAACATATCTTTTGTTGGGTTTTTTAATTAACTACTCATTAGATTTGAGTCAAAAGTTTGGATCAAGATGGGTGTATCGGGAAGAAGTGTTTTGTATCTGGTGCTGATTGGGACAGTGCTGCATTCCGGAGACCACTATTCAGCAGCCCAGGAAGCTAAGAAAAGTAAGTTTTCTTTAAACAGACCAAATTTAAGTGTTAATAATTACAAGAAAAAAAGAGATATCCTTTGTGACGGGATTTTCTTTTCTTTCTCTTTTTTTGTTGTTGTTCTTGCATTTGTTAACACTTTGTTTACTATACTGCCTACATAATAAATAAACCAATAATAATTATGAATACACCAAAAGTACCCTAACAAATACCTTAAACAGTAATAAATTTTAGATTTAGTAATACAGTACAATTATGCTATTCATTAAAAAACTTTTGTTAACTGTCATACTTCTAACTGTGTTTTTTTTTTTTTAATAAATACAATTTTTTTACCTATCTAGGTATCTAAGATTATTATTTTTCATTCATTAATCATTATAATTTTTCAGTCATTCACTTTACTCTAAAGTAGATCTGGAAAAAGTCAAAGAGAAAGAAAATTACTCTTTGAATATTATCCTCATTTATCGATAAACTATTTATGTATTTCATTTAATATCAGTAAAAACATGGAATCAGTATTCTGGTTTATTTAATTGTTTCTTGGCATTGGTAGGACATTGCCATTCTATACCAGCTACTGTTTCGTCACGAGTAATACGAGTATTGCAATACAAACCTAATTCAGACGAAGTACAAAAACAATTCAATATACATTTTTTCCTTAATCTATGAAAAAGCAGTTATACTAACGAAAGTACTTTAACTTTAGCTTAATTTACAAAAAATGAAGAAATAGATTCAAACACCAGCTTATTTGCTGAAATGGGTCTATAAAATGGGGTTCGGTGGAAGAGAAAGCCACAGGCTTTAACCTCGCCCCTTGATTCACTACTTATTCTATTTTGTTTTTCTTGTTTTTTTTTTATCATGTCCTATTTTGTTGAATGTATGTAGTTGACCAATAAAGAGTTAAATAATAATAATAATAGTATTATTTTTCATGGTACTAATTTTATTTCTATCTATCTATCTTTTATTAGATTATAGTGGTGCTTGTCAGAACAGAACAGAACAGAACAGAACGTCTGAACAGAAAAAAATTCTGTTCCCTCCAAACACGTGAGGCTGGTATTTCCGGCCCTACCCAGGCTGGGTGAGGTTAATGTGGGTAGCTGGTACGATTCCCAGCGAATGGAGGGTAACACCCCCGTCCAGATCAGGACGTTAAAACCGAATAGAATCGTTGGCGTTAGGAAGGGCATCCAGCCATAAAAAAACGTGCTCCACCCTACCAACCACAACCATGAGGTTGAACAATGCCGACCCCAAAAGCAACATAAGCTAATATGGGATAAAGGCAAGGGAGATATATATAGTGGTGCTTGTCAACATCTATGGTCATACACATCACTAATTTTATTAATTGTATGTATTATGTTCATTTACTGTTATTTGTTTGTACCAAATTTAAAACTAAATTTATATTTGAGTATGTTACAAAAAAAAAACTTACCACATCAAGCTGCAAGTAGCACTAATATAAAAAAAATATTTGGATTCATAATGATCAACTAGCTAAAACGTGGCATTTTGTCGCCGTGGTTTTTTCCCGTGGCTGGTGTCCTACTTGAAAATGCTCGATAGATACTCGTCTTTTAATTCGAAAGTCGAAACCAAGCCGTAACATGACAAGATATCTCCCGTTTGAAAGCATGATACTACGTCCTGGGACGTAGTATCATGCTGTCGGACTCATTAGTCCTAGTCGGTAGTCGGGCGGTAAATTTGGCGCTATTATTATTACTATTTATAGAATACTTTGCAACGGGACTAAATTTCCGTACTTTGCAACGGGACTAAATTTCAAATTTACTAAGGCATGGCCGTACTGCTGGACAGCAATGCCTTTTTGAACTTTTTATGATTTTTCTGGACAAAGCGATAATGGTTTTGGGGGGGGGTCAATTCTGGTCCATTTTCGGTTTCTCTTAACGTTTGGGCTAAACAACTCCGGACAAACAAACAAACATAGGTAGGTAGGTAGTCCTTTTTTCTGTTTTATATATAAAGATTCTAAATCAAGGATGTGTAGCTTGGCAATCAATCTAATGACTTGACCGGAAAACCACCAGAAGGGGTTGAGTTATAAAACTACAGAAATACAGAATATGACTCAGAAAATCTATAATTTCATGAATTTTTCGTCTGGAATTTTTTTTTCTCCGGCGTAACAAATTTTTTCTTTCTTTTTTGATTTTTTAAAAAAGCTAAAAAATTCTTCATCTCCTATTCAAAGAAAATAATACGGTCGTTCCCTACTGGTTCCCAGTCCATCCGCTATTATTTTGAGGTATTCCCTATTCCGGCAAGAAAATATTCATTCCGGTATTCCATTGAAAATTTTATACAAATTTTTATTATTATTTCAAAATTTATGATCGTACTTTTGTAAACGTTAAAATTGAAAAGGGAAGGGACAGCAGAGGTAAAGAAAGTGGGATATGTATGTGGGAGGGAGAAAGTGAGAGAGAGTGGGAGTTCTGGGAGAGAGAGAGAAAGAGAATGGGAGATGTGGGAGAGAGAGAGAGAGGGGGGGCTGTTCCTACCTATTTACTTATGTTTTACCCTGAATTCCCTAGGGCTTTCTCTTTCTCTCTCTCTCTCTCCCTCCCTCTCTCCCTCCCTCCCTCTCTCTCCCTCCCTCCCTCTCTCTCTCTTACCCCTGTTTTTCTCTCCCTCCTCTTATCAATCTCATTCTCTCACTTAAATTTATATACAAGTATATAAATAGATATTATATAAACATCAGCTATACATATCTACGCCTCTCACCTCTGACTTTATACGAACCTTTAACACAGTATCCTCTCACATTCTCACTCATATTATGTCTCCTTCTCTTTTTCTCACCTCTATTCTCTCTCTCTCTCTCTCTCTCTTTTTTTCTCTCTCTCTTTCTCTCTCTCTCTCTCTTTCTCTCTCTCTCTCTCTCTCACTCACTCACTTTCTTTCTCTTCAGTTTATAGTAAAAGGAAAATAATATCACCTTATGAATAAATTGTATCCGATTAAGACTAATAAGAAAAACATGAACAATAATTTAAATAGTCGGGATATAAGAGCCACTAGTAGCATGATGTTGAGGACTTACTGTGTGATGTACTGATTGTATTCTCAGTATTTATTTATTTATATAGAGGTCTGTAAGAGTGTAAGATTTAGGGTCCTTGCCCCTAATAAATATTTTACAACAAGGTATAAAACATTTTTAGATTATTAAAAAGCTTCAAGGTTCGCGGGTTGCGTAAAGGAGATGTTTAACAAATACCTTTAAAAAATAAAAAACACTCTCTAATAGGTAGGAACCTTGCTTTACTCTGCACCATATTTATCCAACTTTTTATTTAATCCCTAGATATAATTTTATTCATTTTATTTTTTTAGCTCCCAGTTTATGCCTGTTTAAAAAGTTTTCCGGCTCCAAGCTTGAACATTAGGCCTGAAGTTGGGATGGGGTGGGCGATGCAGTTCTCAAGTTTGCTTTCGGGAGAGCTGATAAATATTCATGATGCCAAATCAAAGAGCCCCGATTGAAAGTTTTTGAATTTCCGAACGGGGCGAGTTTCATTAATATTATCGTAATAAATTGAGTTTCAAATGCAAATCCTCCACGAGTTGCAGAATTCAAAATGATGCAAAATTCAACTGATGTTTTAAATTTTAATTGAAAGGGTATCGAATGGTAATGCTTTGGAAAGCTGACAGCTGACAGTACCAACTGATAGCTACAGCTTTGGAAGGTAAAAATTTGAAATTAGACTTTTCAATGAAATGTACTCCGAAATGTCCCCCTCGTGAAGAAATATCTTTATCAGTAAGGCAAAGATAAAAGCATACTTACTTGTGTGTAAGTAATAGGTACCTATTAGTATAATTTTACTATATATTATATACGCTTTATACTTTACTATGAAGTTATGTATCCAATTCGTAAGCAGAATTTGACTAATTAGTCTGCATTCACTGAAAGAAAATTTATATTATTTTGTTACTATTAACGATTTTCGGAATTCAAAAGAAAATTCAGGATTCCTCTCCATATTCTGAATGAAAAATATTGTGCTGAATTTCAGCATATGCAACGGAACTATACAATTAATTACTGAATTCGCGGTATTAGCAAAAATTTCTGAAGAAAAATATGTGAAGGATTCGGAATGGAAAACATTATTCGTCGAATTGAAATATTTACCCTAATACTTCAGTATAGCAATTTTATACGTACAGGGTAGCGCAACTCACGAAGCCCTGAAAAAGGAGAGATTTTATACAAAAGCTCTGTTCGATCAATGAAATAAGGTTGGGTGGAAGAGATTGCCACAGGCAATAACTCCGCCCTTTAGGTAGGACATAAATTCAATTTAAAATGGAAACTTTTAAAAAAAAAAAAAAAAAATTCTTTTTTTTTTTTGTTCTTGTATCTTTGCTTAATCTTTTTGTTTTTTTATAATTTCATTGTATTTTACTGTATATATTTTTGTTCTACCTAATAAAGCTTACTATAATAATAATAATAATGAAACCTCGGTAATAAATAATAATAATTGTGCTTTATTTTTAATGCTGGAATGATAGGACTAGTAAGTTCTATTATTCCAGCACTTCCAGCAGTAAACCTTTATTTTGTTAAAATTAAAAACAGATCTTCTTAAAAATAACGATCATAAATAAAACAAATGTTATTTTAGTGGTCTATGAGTTGGATTCTAAACCAGGGGTTTAATGTTATTCGTCGCAATTTGTCCAATTGAAATTTAGAGATTTTGATAAAATGATTTAGAAAATTTTGATACTTAAATAATAATTAAATAATCAGTGCTAAGATATTCGCTCGGCATGCAGAATGTCCCGGGTTCAAACCCCAGAGCCGACAAAAAATTGTATTAAAAATTTGGTTAGGGATACCTTTTGGTGTGCTCGTGACCCAACACTTCAATGGAAAGTTATTGGGTCACTTCTCGCCCATCAGAGGGGAGGTATGGAATTGGCAAGCTATTAAAACGTAGACCAAAACCGTCTACAATAGCTGCTGGCTCCACGTGAATCACTCATTAGAAAAATAAAAAATATCAACGCTATGAACATACTTAATTCAATACACCTTTTCACCTTTAGTATTTCATTTTCCTCCATAAAAAGCGTCAGAGGTAAAATCCGCGTCTCTTAAGATTGCTTGCCTGGGTATAACTTCAGAAAATGTAAGTTCTCCAACACGTCAGAATATTAATCCCTGGCAGTCCTCCCCAGCTGAAACCTTCAGCAGAGGCGCGTTATCCCTAATCGCTTAATGTATCCCAAATCCTGCCTTACCCACCCTTCACCAACATCTCTCGAGTTTCGCATGTTAATATATTTTAACTCCTTACTTGAATTCCCTCACCCCTTTTTGTAGACATACATGAACTCATAACACAAGTTCCTTAGTCTTCGCTTGAATTCAGCTACCATTCCTGTTTTCTCTACCCTCCTCTCGTATGAAATTCTCTGTCTAAAAATCACGTTGATATTAATAAATTTTTGTATGAGAACACTTTTTAGAATCCAGCGGTTTCCAAGGTGTTTTAAAAAGCCAAAGTCGCCGTCGGCGTCGATGGCACTTTAAATACACCAGTTATCGTTATGTCACTGAAGTTAAGCGACGTCCAGTTATTCTCAAAGCGAGGTTAGGACTACGATGGATGACCATTCGAACTCACGTGAATCTCGTGATGCTGGGGCTATTCCCGGCCCAACCCCGGCTGGGTGAGGTTAATGTGGGTAGATACAGGTAGCTGGTTAGTTCAAACCATAAAAATCCTACAAACTTGGGACTCGAACCACCGACCTCCAGGTTACGAGTCCGCCGCCTTATCAATCTAGCTACTACGATAGGTATTACTGCCTGAATTATTTTTGTAGTTTCCTATTTTTTTTTGCGGCTTTGTGAAATAAAAGAAATATGATCATCATTAATGAATTCATTTGTTTCTCAAAAATAAAACATATAAAACATTTCATTCGACACAATGAATTCACCAACACCATATTTGAAGAAGAAATTAAAGAAAAAGACGGCCAGAGGAAAACCTAGTTCCAAGATGTGACGAGAATGCCTTTGTAACTGCCCTTGATCAAGTTCTGTTTTACTAATTTGTTCTATTGAAATATTTAATGTAATTTATTTGTAAATACAACTCGATCAAACATGTTTAATAATAATAATGCGATGCATACAATATACTGCAAATCTTATGAACACATCATGAGATAATGATGAAATCAGGAGATTTTGGGATACTTTAAGTGAAAACAAAATTAAAAAGATTATCTGATCTAATTGCATTTGCAAAACCTCAACAGTAGTAAGACCATTTCTACTTTTGAGTGAAAATGAAAGTCAAAGTGAAGGGACAACAGGTTGGAAACCTCTGTACATGAGGCAGTTTATGTTCTCCGGCAAAAATTCAACAATTTCTCCCTCCATTCAATTTTCCTTCTTACGTCATGTCTAAATCCTATATAGTAATAATATACTAAACACTTAGGTAACATATGTTGACATACAGGGTGATATGACCGGGCTAATGTATACCAGTTCCGGGGCTCAAACTACAAATATCTGTAAAAAAGGGGGTTTTTTTACAGGGTAAAAACACTTTCAATGGCTCTAATTAAAACCACGCAGAAAATTTTCCCTCTAAACAAAAAGCTATACGGTGAAACCATAAAACATACTTTCTGTAGTGTAGGTACTGTCTAAAATATTCATAAAGAAAAATTGAAAATGAACCAATAAGGGTGAGGTTATTGTGTCTGTCCCGCTAGCTCAGTGGTAAAGGCTTCACTCTGTGAACCCAGAGGTAGTGGGTTCGAAATCCAGCCAGGACATGACAAGTTAACCTCCCATTAGGGATTTTTACCACATAATAATGTGTCTTGGGCTTACTGCTGGAATAATGGGACTTGATAGTCTTATAATCAGGTTGTATAAATAAAGCGATATTATTATATTATTAGCTGGTTTGTCAGTTTCTGGCGAATGAGGGTAAAATTCTCGTTTCGAATGACTTAAATGTTATAGAGACGTGCAAAAGAAATTGTCTAACTCTAGACAAAGGCAACTAAGGCCCGAATAATGAAACAGGATTACATTAACTTAAACTACGCTATCCCTCAACACGACCTCTAGTGGAAATTTCAACCGATCACAGCGTATTTATATCAGCTGTTAAGTGATAGTGACTTAGATAACTGGGATTACCTAGCAAATCCTAGATATTTAATCCTGTTTCATAATTCGGCTCTAAATGACCTATGCGGTAAAAAAGATCGACCTAGCAAATAAGTATTATAAAGAAGAGTTCTTAGACTATTTTCAATCCGTTGCCGAGATATGATTGTAAAGAGTATTGTTACGAAATAAAATTGGCAATAAATGCGATGTTTAAGGGAGGATTTTCAATCCGTTCTGCACCATTCAAGCGTCGACCAAATTTCGCAACCCTCCCTAACAACACTTTTTTTTTTATTGGGTTTAACTGAATGGTCATATCACTACAGCCCGTTACCCTCCATTCGCAGGAAACTCACAAACCTGCTACCGACATTAACCCCACCCAACCTGGGTTGGGCCAGATTGCTAGAAGCATCACGAAGAATTCACCTCGCTGGACGCTCCTTAACTTCTGTGATCCTATGAGAACCGGTGCATTTAACGCGTCATCGACTCTGGCAAACATTACTTTGATGACATAAAATAACGACTCGAAAAATAATAAACACCCTGGCAAATATAATCATGGTTTAATGAGAGCAGAAGCATACCTCAGTAATTACAAGATTTCACTGTCGGAAAAAAATACCGTTTGTATGAAATTTTAATGAGAAAAGCTCACAGGAATTTTCTTGTATTGGGCGGAATCTTGCACAGAGGCTTTGAATTGAAATGAGTTTTACCGACTCGGAATTAGAAAATGTGAAAAGGTAAATTAATTTCTTTCAAAACGAGGACTTTCGACTGAAGTGTTTTTTATTACATTTTGTCATTGAACTTTATCAATGAGGGAAATAATCCGGGGGGGGGGGGGGGGGTGAAGGGGAGAGAATATTGCAGGGAGAGGAGGATTGAGAAGAGAGCAAGGGAGGTATAGATGTTGAAAATAGAGGGAGAGATATAAAAGCGATGTGTAGTGGGGGGTGAGAGAGATAAAGAAGATATGTAGGTGGGGGGAGAGAGAAAGAAGGGATGTATGGGGAGAAAGATTGAAGGGATGTAGGGGGAGAGAGAGAAAGAAGGTATGTGTAGTGGGGGAAAGAGATATAAAGAAGGGAGGTAGGGGAGAGAGATAGAGAAAGAAGGGATGTAGGGGGGGGGGTAGAGGGAAAATGATGTAGGGGGAGATAAATAAGGGTAGAGGAGAGAGAGAGAGGAAAAAAGAGAGAGCTACCTCATAAAATATGAAAAGGGGAGATTAGGGCGTTATTGCAAAAACCCTTTTCAAAATTCCTGAAAGCCTCAATATGGCTTCTAATATGATGTGGGATCTGGGTGTCACTATGTCCAGATCAATTTTGATTTTTAGTGCAACGTTAGCCCTAAATATTCAGTAATACGGTCTGATGAGAAACGATTTTTAGCTATTAAAGTAATTTAATACAAAAAACCCAAAAGTATGTTTTTAGGTATTTGACCATATAGCTGTTACCTAAAGCACCCAAGGTTCAGGCGACAGTAAATGCTTTAAGTTGGAATAAGCATTGTAAGAGCGACGAGCATGTGTGTAAGAGGGACAAGAAGAAGGTACAGTAGTGGAGCGTCTTTGTTAGAGTTTGAGTAATAGAGAGAGAGAGAGACAGTTTATTTATATAAATATATATATAAAAAAATTCAAAGCATTTACTTTAATATATTCCTTTATTACTAATAATATTTTGTTAATACCAATAATTCCAATAAGTAATTCGAGGAAAGAGTTTTATAATTAATTCTCTCCATTCGCTGGAAAGTCTAGAAAGTCAAAAACCAGTTACCAAAATAGTAATAAATTCTCAGGTATCTGATGTTTTTCATCAAATTAATTGAATGAAAATTTATTATGTTTTTCCTTTATTTTAGAGTTTTGATAATTAAAAGATTCCAGGTAGCTCTATTTTTGTCGTTTGAAAAAAAAAAGGTTTTAATAATAGAACATTTATTTTTTTTCTGAGCTAGAGTAACAAAAATTCCTTCCTTTGTCTCGTGGAAGATAATTTTTTTATAGAACAAACAGGAAGACAATCTAAACTAAGAGGTCAGGGGAAGTTTGAGAGAGAGAGAGAGATTGACTGAGAGAGCGAGAGAGAGAAAGAGAGGGAGAGAGAGATTAAGAGAGAGGGAAAGAGAGAGAGGAAAGGGAAGGGAGAGAGAGGAGAGTGAGAGAGAGAGAGAAAGAGAGGAGAGAGAAAGAGAGAAAAGAGTAAGAAACGAACAAAGAAAGAGAGGAGAGATGAGAGGAAAAGAAGAGAGGAGAAAAAGAAAAGATAAAGAGGACAGGCAAAGTGAAAAGATAGAGGCATATAGAGACAGTGGAGAATAGATTGGGAAGAAAGGAGGAGGAAATAAGGACAGGGAAAAAAGTTAGTATAGAAGTGAAGGGATACATAGGGGTTGGAAAGGATATGAGAGGCAGTAGGGGTGGGAAAAGGAGAAGGAGGAGGAGAAAGGAGAGGAAAGATGTCAAACTAGTGAAGGGATACATTAGGGGGTTGGAAAGGGATAGTGAGAGGCAGTAGGGGTGGGAAAGAGAGAGGAGAGGGAGAAAAGAGGAGGACAACCTGTCACAACTTTAGTGGACAATGGACATTCACAGAGCTGAAATATGTCTACCCTGCTGGGGACTGAACCCAGGTTGCCGTCTGTGCAAGCCTACTGCGCTATTCACTCGGCCATGCTGACTGCAGGAGAAGGGAGATGGTAGGGAGAGAATATGGGAGGGGGTACAGGTGGAGGAGGGATATGGTAGGGAGAGTATATGGGAGGGGGTAGAGGAGGAGAAGGGAGAGAAGAGGAGAGGGGGTAGAGGAGGAGAAGGGAGATGGTAGGGAGAGAATATGGGAGGGGGTAGAGGAGGAGAAGGGAGATGGTAGGGAGAGAATATGGGAGGGGGTAGAGGAGGAGAAGGGAGATGGTAGGAGAGAATAGGAGAGGGGGTAGAGGAGGAGAAGGGAGATGGTAGGGAGAGAATATGGGAGGGGGTAGAGGAGGAGAAGGGAGATGGTAGGAGAGAATAGGAGAGGGGGTAGAGGAGGAGGAGGGTGATGGTAGGGAGGGGAGAAGGAGACTGGACAAGGTTGATGAAAATAAAACTAATTAACGTTGCGTTTAGTGCTAGTAGCAATGATCATAGAAAATACTATCCCTCCCCTCCTCCCCATCCTAGGGGATGAGAAACAATTTTTTAATTAAATAAAACAGAGAGTGCGAGAGAGAGATTTCAGATTTGGGAGGGAGAAGAGGAAAATAAAGGATAGAGAGGAAATATAAAAAGAAAGAGAAAGAAAGAGAGAGGGAAGAGAAAAAGAGAGAGAAAGAAAGAGAGAAGGAAGAGAAAAACAGACAAGGAGAGAGAGAGAAAGAGATAGGGAGGGACAGAAAAAATCATAAGAACTAAAAGCAAAACTATTATGTTTTAAAATGAAAAGTTTTTTTTTGCAATCTTGAATCTTCTTCAGAGGAGGAATGTGTATCTCTATTATCAATTACTGAGCGTTCAAATTGAAGTTGTGCTCAATTTTTAATACAATTTTTTTTTATTGAATGTTTGTATTATGGAACCCCGCTCTTTAGGTAGGACATGTTATGTCTATATTTCATTTTATTTTTTTTATTTTATTTTTTTCTGTTTACTTCTATTAAATTGTATTTGTAATTATCTGTGTTGTATGTAATGTGTCCAATCAATAAAGTGTAAATAAATAAATAATAATAATGATATTATCGCTTTATTGATACTGCTCAATTAGGATTCATCCCTCCCATTATTCCAGCAGTAAACCGTATTATTATGTGGTCAAAATGCCGAATGGGAATATAGATTGTCGTCCTGCTGTGGCTTGGTTTCGAACCCACGACCTCTGGTTTACCAGACCGATGCGTGACGCCTTGGACTGCCAGTCACAACGTTTTCTTTAACACAAGAGTGGTACTGTAGGATTGAAGAGGATTCTTATTCTACTTCATTTTTCTTAATTTCGGTTTAATGAAAAAATGCATTCTTTAATTTGCGAAATTAAATGTAAGAAAGCGTTAGGAAAAGCTCCAGGGGCCAGCCAAATTATTTCACAATGGACTTTTGTTTTTGGAACGCTGGAAATTATGTTAAATATACCTTTTGTTTAATTAAGTTGTATAATAATTCGGACTCGAACATAAGGGAAACGTCTTAATAATTTTATAATGATTATTTATTTCTAGCTCGAGATGTCGCGTCGCTCGGTCTGGTAATCCAGAGGTCGCGGGTTCGAAACCAACTCGAGACACGACAGCTTATCCTTCCCTTTGGGATTTTGACCACATAATAATACATCTTATGTGATAAAAATTAGTTTTCTTAGGCCAAAGGACAATAATTATACAACATCTATGTACCCTCGACAGTAAAGAGAGTTGGTATGAGGAAGGGCATGCAGCCGTAAATGTGGAAGTATAGGGGCGGAATTAATAAACGTTTTTGTAATACCTCTGTGGCGCTAAGTCTTAGTCCAAGATAGGAAAAACCGTTGCTAAGCAATGACTTAAAGTAGAGGGGCGGAATTAATAGACGTTTTTGTAATACCTCTGTGGCGCTCAGTCTCAATCCAAGATAGGGAAAACCGATGCTAAGCAATGACTTAAGGTATGGATTTTGTATATAATTTCGCCCTAGGGAGTGCCAGAAACAACTACTAACCTCCACCATGAGAATGAGGTTCATCAATGCAAACCCCAAGTAGGTTTGGAAGAGTCAAAATTAATGAATAAGAGGATTATTTTTGTCACTCTTAATTTTATTCCATTTTTGTATGTAATCATAGACCGTTAACCCTCAATTAAAGGCTTTCTGTAGGCGCAAGAGGTTTTCTTCGGCTCAGTATTTTTAATAATTATGATTGAATATGAAGTGGCTAAAAAAGTTGAGATGGAGGGACAAGGTTGAGGAAGATATGAGAGAGAAAGGCTGGAGGCAAGAGGAAGCATTAGACTGGTTAGATAGGAAGTTGTGGCGGGGTTAAATTAGAGAAGGGTCACCAAATAAAATTGGGAAATAGTGAGTGAAAGAAGAAGAAGTACCTATTGTTTTATGTGTATATTAAAATAATTGTGAGGTATTTGTTAATTATGGGGCACCTAGTATGGACAATTTTATTTTGAAGCTCAGGTGCAACATGCAACACGTTGCTGCAACATGTGTGTCATAATTGGAAAACTGTTGCAGCAACGTGTTGCAGTTCGTGTTCGTCAGTGATCCACTCTGTTTTAATTCAGTTCATGATCGTTTCTATGTTCATGTGCCGTCCACACACGTGCAACATGGTAGCAACAAATATCAAAGATGTTCGGTAGAAAACCGACATCCTCATAGATAATTTTTGAACATTCATGTTCAAAAATTTCGTGTTCAGAAGCCGTCCACCGTCCACACAGAGTGAATTCATGTTGTAGCAACATGTTGCACCTGTGTGGACTCAGCATTAGGTATCTCTGTTTCAATATACTCGTATCTTTGGTCACGATAACGATTCTCTATAGTATAATAGTTTATACCCATAAGCATAATAGTTCATTACATGTCTGTTTCCACATTCATTTAACTTTAAATGGATGCAATAGTACTAAATAATGAACGCAGCACATATTATTTTTTGTTAGAAGATATCCCCTACGTCCATTAGTAATGTAATGTAACTTCCATCCCGCATCCAATCATTTACAAGACTAGGGGCGAAGTTAATAGACAAATTCTAATATTCTTTATCACAAGTCATGGCTAAGGGTCAGTTTTCCCTATCTTACACAGTACGCAATCCGTGACTTAGCGCCACAGAGGTATTACAAAAACGTCCAATAATTCCACCCTAGAACTCTAGACAACCTCTCATATCATGTCTCGTCGCGCGTCGGTGTTACCCAACAAATGACTTTGAATTTTTCTTCCACCACTTTGGTAAGCAGAAAGAGATAAAATTCCAGGTTCGAAATATATTTCCAAATATTTCCATTTTAATCTAAGGTCAACTGCACCACATTCGTGAAAGAAAAATGCGTTTCGGTACTTTTAAAGATAAACAATGGACTTGATCTATAAAAGAACTGGAAGCAAGAATTTTCTACTTCCATTTTGATTAACCAAACTGGAAGAAGGAAGAGGAAAAATTTCCTCTTCCAAAAGAAAAATGACTTGCTTCGAGTTTGGTTCATTTTATTCCCGTTGCATCCACTTTGGTTCGAAAGAAAAATACGGCTAAAGTCTCGAAAACAAATGAGTCTAGGAAAACTCGAAATAGAAACAATTTCCCCGGATTGCAGGGAAAGCTTATCCAAGCAAAGTAATTAAAATCAAGGCATCCAGAGTCCCCTCCCCCCTTTCCGCCTGGGGTACACAAGGGATTTGGCTTTCCAGAGTTGCCATTAGACTTTATCTTCCCCGAATATGATTGGTCCTAACCCGAGCTCCCGAGGGATAGCCGCGGCTCATTTGAATACGAAATTACGAAAACAAAGCAGAGACTTCGAGGCAGCGTTTGAATGATATACTTTTGGCCGAACACTGGTTGGAAACGCTTGTTTTTTTTAGTTAGTGAAACTCATTGAATTTTAGTTTGAATCTGTTGGAAGGTTAATTAACCTAATTAACCTTCAAACAGGTTAATTTTACATATGTACAATAATGTATAGGTAGGTACATACGATAATTTTATTGTACCTATACATTGGAAGAGAATGCCGTAGGCATTAGCACCGCCCATGATCAAGTTTTGTTTCATGTAAATTCCAACTTTGTTTCATGTAAATTGTATATGTTACAGGCCAAACTGTTTTTTAGGATAAACTAGTATATCCTAGGACAAACTAGTTTATCCTAAGAGCGCCCGGATAAACTAGTTTATCCTAGGCCAAACTAGTTTATCCTAACGCACTTAGGATAAACTAGATTTTCCGGATTGAAATGTTTATATTTCAGTGTAAACTAGTTCGTCCTAGGACAAACTAGTTTATCCTAGGCACAACTGATTTTACAGTAAATTTCATGATGCTGACAAAGGAACCTGTCTCAACTAGCCTGGCACACGGCACATGTGATCTCGATGAACTTTTATTCAGTTACAATTTGTTTTTCGTTAGTGTTGTGTTGTTGTGTGTGCCTGAATCGACAAGTGTTTCTTTTCCTTTTTATACTTATTTATAAAAATATTTTGTTCTATAAATTTGTGTAATTCCCTATTTCGCCTTTTTTTGACCACCTTCCTATTCAAAGCAGTGGAGACGGAATTTTTTGGAAGAAGTTTTAAGATTAGAAGATTCTAAGAAGGAGACACATTAGAAGTATTTGACGAACATCAAGATACTGAGAAGCTTGCATTAGAGCGTATTGAAAACGCCCGCAAAAGAGCTCAAGAGAATTTGGAGAAACAAACTAAAAGGATGAAGTCGTCCTCTGATAAGTTACAACAACTAGCCAAAGTAGGAGATAATGTTACTGTGCCTATACCCGAAGTAGATCATCATCATCATCATCATTTTATTGTTTTAATACATACATGTATGTTAACAAGTTAGGTGTACTAAAACTAGTCTTAAATCTATTCTAATTCTATTTATAATAAATTACTAACTCACATAGGTACTACATAGGTGCGAACAGATAGAAATGTAAACATGTAAATAAAAGTGAGGACATAGAAACAATATTTTTGATTAGAAAATGACTAGAAGTGGATGGGTACAATAAACATAAAAAAAAAAATCACAAAATATCACAAAATATAAATAAAAATAATAAGAAAGACAGTCATTAATGTCCTCAAAAGTCTTCAATTTTATAAGGTGCAGCACTGATAAGCCTGTTTTTCAAAGTGACCTTGAAGTTGTCATTTGACATAACCTTTAAGTCTTCGGGTAACGAATTATAAAGATCAATGCCCTGTTTGAGGAAAGATTTTTGAAATATGGTTTTAGAGGTACAGAGCAAGTTGTTTTTGTGGCGCGTGTCATACTGGTGAACGTCAGAGTGTCTGGTGATGGAATCTGATATTTTGTGAATGTGACTGCAAGTATCCAGTATGACCTGTGCCGCAAAGGTTAAGATTTTGTGCTCTAAAAAGAATGGTTTGCAAGACACTGATCTCTGGAGATGGTATATTGCTCTAATAGCACGTTTCTGAAGTAAGAAGATATCAGTGCTGCCCACCGCAAACCCCCAGTATATAATTCCATATGACATGAGACTATGGAAATATGCATGATAGGCCAGCAGAGCGGCGCTGGAGCCCACATTTTTATGAATAGATTTTATAGCAAAAACAGCTGATGCTAATTTAGGTTTGAGATAAGTAATGTGGTCTTTCCAGCGCAGCCCAGCGTCCAGAAACAGACCTAGGAATTTAGTCTCTGTCACGGAAGATATAATAAAACTGGAGGCAGAAATTTGTTGTTGTTGAGGAGCGTTGCGGTGAGAGTTAAAATAAATAAATGACGTTTTGTGGCTATTGAGAGTAAGTTTATTAGCCACAAACCAAGAGGACACCAACGAAACTGTCTCCCTGGCCCTATCCAGCACATTTTGGTAGTCGCTGCCTCGAACCAAAATGGAAGTGTCGTCAGCATAGAGCACGTACTTAGCCGAGTTGTCAGCTCGGACTAAGTCATTAATATAAAGAAGGAAGAGAATCGGCCCTAGGACGGAGCCCTGGGGGACGCCCGCCCTTATAGGGAGAGGGGAAGAAGAAACGTAAGTGTGGATATTTGTGTGTGTAAGTGTGGAAGAGTAAGTGTGTGAAGATGTATTAGTATGGGACATGAGATAAAGGAAGAGGAGAGCTCAGAAACATCATATTGTTCTTCAAGTAACTGATGATGGGCTTTACAAAATAGGCACGAAACATGGTCTCCTCCAAGAAGATGTGGACAATGAGAAAGAAAATCCATTACGATCGGCAGCAATTAAACATTCTGTGGGGGAGAGGACAATAATTTGTCGGGTGCAGTTGTGCAAAAAGTTCTTCAACTAATAGATGCCTAGGCTATGTAAGAAAAAGAAGATCTTGTGCAACTCAAAATGTCACTAGAGCACAATACATATTGTAACAACAAATAGACTTCTTTTACGTGCACTTAACATTAATTCAATTCATTCTTTTATTCAGTTTTGCCAAGGATAAATAACACAAGACTTACTTTTCTTTTGCATTTACCTTTATTTTAATTCATTTTCTTCTTTTATTATTTGAAAATCAGTTGTGCCTAGGATAAACTAGTTTGTCCTAGGACGAACTAGTTTGGACTGAAATATAAACATTTCAATCCGGAAAATCTAGTTTATCCTAAGTGCGTTAGGATAAACTAGTTTGACCTAGGATAAACTAGTTTATCCGGACGCCCTTAGGACAAACTAGTTTGTCCTAGGATATACTAGTTTATCCTGAAAAACAGTTTGGCCTGCAACATATATACTAGATATATTTTGTAAATAAAACTTGATTGAATCTGTTATAAAATACATTATGTTTATACCTACCTATACATTTTATAAAAAGCTTTCCTATATTCTGTTAAACAAAATTTCTATGAAAAAAGGATACATTTTGATGAGCTTTGGTAAAAATTAATTTATTACATTTAGGTAATTCAATATTTGCCTAATACAATATGAAAATCACGTGCAGTGTTAAAAGAAATGGAAAGGTTCTCGTAGGATTACCGAAGTTAAGCAACGTCCAGCGAAGTGAAGACTTCCTGATGTTGTCAATCCGGCCCAACCCAGACTATTTGAGGTTAGTGTGGTAAGAAGATTTGAGAATTTCCTGCAAATGGAGGGTAACACCGCCGTCGTGATATGACCTTGACCATACAGTTGACGGCGACGTTAACCCCTCCCCTCACAAAAAATAGAATCGAAAATTTTACAAAATCAGACTTCTCTTTTACCTTAAATTTCATAGTACCCTTACAAGTTCACAGTACACAAACAATAGAGCAAAAAAAATCAGGAATATTCTGAGATAAAGAAGAAAACTTTTAATAAGGTAAAATGATATTCCATAATTTACGAGAAGATTTTTTCTTCTTTCGAGAAAAGCGTCAAAAAGAATCTCCATAAAAATATGGAGCTGATACCTTAAAAGCTGAAGATTGGAAAGAGGTTAGAAGTCTTTGTCAGTAACAAATTCCAGGGATTCTAGAGTAAAATTAAGTTCAAGAGAAAAAATTCTTTCTTTGTAAACGGGGATTTAGAAAAACTCGATCATATAAAAAATATGAGAAGATACAGGATGACGCTGTGTACTGTAACTCAATAGGGTTGGCACGGTTGGCTTCAGGAAAGGTATCCCACCTGTAAAACGTAGAAGTAAGAGTGGCTCAAGTCTTGAATCAAAAACCTCAAAGAAAAAGAATTAAATATTTTTATTTATTTGTACAAGAAAATAATACGTACAAAACATCTCCAATAGACCTATATGTTAATGGTAATGGCTAAGGCTATTTTCTGAGGTTTTTTTGGTTTTGATTTGGTAAAGCAAAATGAAAGAAGAAGAAAACTGGGTCACACCAAAGTATACCCGTTCTTTGACAGAATTTGACGAACTGCCATGTATTAAGCTAATACATAATTATGTATATAAAACATATTATTAGTTTTTAGAAGTTGACATGCAGCACTGTAGTCTAATAAAATATTTATATATTTTTTATTATTTACAATCACACGGATTCCTCGCTGATTTGTACAAAGCGCTTCTTTCGACGAGGAAAACAGCAGACCTACTGCTTATTATTATATGTATTGTAATATGTAAAAGAATCATGTCTTTTTCTATACACCATCGTTGGAATAAAATTCTGTTAACATGATGGAACTAAAACTTATGTTCTCTGAACTCCAAACATCCAAGACGAGTTCTGTCTAGTGAGCCTCTTGTCAGTTTGGAGCATTCCAAAACTCAGAGAAACAAAGTTAATATCCTCATTATAAGAGCGATGACTACGGATTTCATTTTTTGAAAATTCTGTTACCTTATAATCTTCAAAGAAAAGTGGAACAAAATGCAAAGTTTGCAGATTGCGCCATGTCCACTGTTTAGTGCAAAAACTTTCTCCAGTACCGGACTTCACCAAACCACAGAACTGTCCCGAACCTGCATTGTTCTCGAATTCAAGGGAAATGTCTTGCAGATAACAAAACAAAAGACAAACATTTGCACAACACAAGAAACTTGGCCAATGACGACCCAGGAATTGCTAGACCAGAGGGAGAAACCAAATTGCAAAACTTTCTGATGTCTTCAGCAAAGAAAACCCTGCGTCCCTTTGATATTGAAATTATTCTGCAAGTTTCATTTGGGAGACAAGAACGGGCATTGCTTGAAGACGAGGCGGGGAACATTACAAGATATCATGCAGAAATAAGGTCGATGTGGAAAGGATAGTTTTTCCTGTCTGAACAGGAGAAAGGAAATGCAAAGGAAACGGAACGGGGTCAAGAGATTGTTTGATCTTCTAATATACCTGAGTGTTCTTGAAGGAAACTCTCAGTCTCATCGCCAACTACTTGAAGGGGTTTTGAATGAAATGGAAGAATTGTTAGAAGATTTTGTTGATACTAAAAAAAGGATTATTGCTTTTGGCGAATCAACAATGGAGGGAAAAAATTTCTTCAGTTCAAAATTCCAGAAATATTCTCTAAAAATTTGATGGTTCTGCTCATTCTGCTGTTAGTTGACAAATTCTACTCAAAAGATGGTGACAAGAGAGTGAAATACGAAGAGAGAGAGGAAAAAGAGTCAGAGCGGAGAAATAGGATGAACATAATCTTGGTAAATGTTATTTAATCTCACTTAGTCTACATATTCAAGATCAAACGCAAAAATTTAGACGTTTGATAGTCACCTTGCAAATTTAATTTATGATAATTGAATTAGAACCACACCTGTGAAGTCTTAAATTGTTTGCTTATCTTATTCAGTAGGAAAGTGTATAATTCACAAGACAAGGTCATGACAACACCAACGCGTAATTGACAATGCAAACAGTGGACCCGGATATTGCAGAAACAGAAGAACTAACGAAAACAAATAACACTGTCAATGAGAGACGCAAGAGAGTGATAGACATTAACATGAGTGGAGTCATGGACATAATAGACATTGGGCAAAATTAACAAACTACAGGAGGAAATCAGAGGACCCGGATATTGCAGAAACAGAAAAACTACCGAAAAGAAATAACACTGTCAGTGGGAGACGCAAGACAATGATAGACAGTTTACATGAGTGGAGTGGATGGATAGTGGAAAAACAAAGGAGATAAAAACGTGGAGATGGATAAGCTTTTCTTTTTTTAGGTTCTGAACCACTCACTAGTTGAATAATGAAAATTGGTAATGGTGATGGTGCTCAAAGGCACTTTTATTAACGGAAAGAATCCAATATAAACATTTAACAAAATATTAACAAAAAGTTAGAGAATAAAAATAAAATAAAATACATTCCTACAAGATTCAAAATATTCCTACAATGTTCGGATAAAATACGTCCACAATGTAAAATATAGTTTACAAATTAGACACTTAATTGATATTTCCCATTGTAGTGCAATCTTACACAACAACCAACAAGAGACTTTGTCTTCTTGTCAACGTGACTAGACTAACTGGAGCCCCTATAACCTTGGACTGTCGTAGTAATGAATGAGTCATAGAAGGAATTCCTGATAGATGAGATGATGGATCGTTTTGATGAAATTGAGAATATTCGATTACCTATGTAGATAAATATTGCAAACATGAAACCTGAACACAAACAATTTTTCATGGATTTCGAGTGAATGTTGTAATAGATATGTGTGTGCTTCTCCGAGGCATGGGCACTACTATTATTAATATTATTATTACTATTATTATTATTTGTAGGTATATTTTATTATTATTGTTATCTGACCTGGTTGCAGAGTTTTCAGTGTAACCCTTACAATTAACACTGCGACCTAAGTAGATCTATTGTGACCAGTTGATTCTATTCGGTTTCAACGTCTTGATTTGAGATAGGTAGTAAGGACGGGGGTTTAACCCTCCATTCGCTGGGAATCGTATCAGCTACCAACATTAACCTCACCCAGCCTGGGTAGGGCCGGAAATGCCAGCCTCACCTGTTTGGAAGGGACAGAATTTTCTTCGAAAAGTCTGCCCCAACCGGGAGTCGAACGCGAGACCTCTGGACTATGGGCAGTAGTCACAACCATGACGCAACGTGGGCACTAACTTTTATATACAATAAAAAAAACTACAAAGTAGGTTCTATCCATAGAGAAATCAGTAAAAAGAGACGTCATATCGTGTATCTCATGGGAAATAAATCGGTCCAAAACATTTATTATTATTAAAAAACAACGGCACATTCTGAACATAATATGGCTACCGTTATTGTCTGCAAAAGTATGAAAGAAGAACTAATTTGTTATTGTTGTGATTTCTTCTGTGCTAAAACTGAACAAGAAGTTTTTATATCAATTTCTATATTAAACTATTTTTTTAAAAAAAATTGCCATATTTTATATACAAACTATGTAGAATGTTGCATACTGTATAAGTGTATACGTATACTATACATAGATACCAATATACTTATACTTATTTCTCCCACTCTTTCTTGACATTTGCCGATTTGTATTTCACTCTTTAAACCTTGACCTTTGAAACTTTGAGCTACATCAATAATGTTTCCCACTCTTTCGAAAACCTTCAATGCACAGAATCCAGGAAAAAAGGTTTGTTCCAAGACTTTTGTTTAATTTTGTTCTTCTCTTGGAAAATCAGAACTAACTCTGTTTCACGGCAAAATTAACAAACAAATTCGCATTACTTTTGAAATGCTGATTTTTTTATTTATTTTTAAATACCTGTCTATGGCAATCTTTTCCTATCAACACAGTCACTCATCTTTTTTTTTTCTTATGTCATTTTGCCTTTTCTCAAAACCTTGCACTTGGGGTCTGCATTGTTCAAGCTCTTCTTCATGATTGAGGCTGGTAGGTTCTGCCATTTCTAGGACCAAATTATAAAAATTGGATAAAATTTAAGATTTGTCAGACCTCTCCTTTGTGTTGGAGTTTCAACCAATCATAGAGCACTATAGTCTGACTTGACGAACGCTCTCGATTTTCTTCGTTGTATACCTATTTTATAACTCGACCCCTAATTCTTTAACAGGGATGGTTACAATATTTAATACTCTGGTGATCCAGGTAGCGTAGGGATCCGTTGGTTCAAATAATACTCACTGCATGAATTTTTCTCATCATCTAAAGTTGTGACCACATAATAATAAAACTCTGAGGGTTCGGTGGTGGTAAATGCTTTGAGCATTAACCTTGCCGGGTGGTAGCCTTCCACTAAAGAGTGTTATTAATATTATTTGATCTGTGACAATCATCCTGTAACGTCCTCAAGTGAGACAATCATTTCTATTGTCTTCAGACAAACTTGAGACAGTTGAGACGGTTACTCATATTTCTATTAACATAGTAATGAACACATCAGCGGTGCATATCTCACTGCGTGGCAGGAATACATTTCCTGCCAACCTCTCCTGCCATTGTGCTCGCTGTTTATTTGCCCCAGAGTCTTGCTGTTTGCTGCTAGTTCTAATTTCGGCTAGATTACAAGAGAAGCTGGATGATGTGACTTGCATTTCAAATGAGAATTCTGCTGTTGTAGGACCTGAGTTATGGGGGATGCAGTGTCGACTGTGTGTCTGATGAGCAAGGATGTAGTGTTGACTGTAGTACCTGAGTTATGGGGGATGCAGTGTCTACTGTGTGTCTGATGAGGGGGGATGTATTGTTGACTGTAGTACCTGAGTAATGGGGGATGCAGTATCTGCTGTGTGTCTGATGAGGGGGGATGTAGTGTTGACTGTAGTACCTGAGTTATGGGGGATGCAGTGTCGACTCTGTGTGTGATGAGGGGGGATGATGTGTCGACTGTAGTACCTGAGTTATGGGGGATGCAGTTTCTACTGTGTGTCTGATGAGGGGGGATGTATTGTTGACTGTAGTACCTGAGTAATGGGGGATGCAGTATCTGCTGTGTGTCTGATGAGGGGGGATGTAGTGTTGACTGTAGTACCTGAGTTATGGGGGATGCAGTGTAGTACCTGAGTTATGGGGGATGCAGTATCTGCTGTGTGTCTGATGAGGGGGGATGTATTGTTGACTGTAGTACCTGAGTTATGGGGGATGCAGTATCTGCTGTGTGTCTGATGAGGGGGGATGTAGTGTTGACTGTAGTACCTGAGTTATGGGGGATGCAGTATCTGCTGTGTGTCTGATGAGGGGGGATGTAGTGTTGACTGTAGTACCTGAGTTATGGGGGATGCAGTATCTGCTGTGTGTCTGATGAGGGGGGATGTATTGTTGACTGTAGTACCTGAGTTATGGGGGATGCAGTATCTGCTGTGTGTCTGATGAGGGGGGATGTAGTGTTGACTGTAGTACCTGAGTTATGGGGGATGCAGTGTAGTACCTGAGTTATGGGGGATGCAGTGTCGTCTGTATGCAGTATAAAACCGGATTAATTTTTAGGATTAGCCAGACCCTCCTGAATCTCGGAAATTCAACCAATCACAGCGCAATATGATCCGACTTGAGGCACAGTCTGGTTTATCTTAACTTTAATCCTGTTTTATAATTCGGACCTTCGATATAATTCAAGTGCTTTACTGTCGTTTACTCTTTTTAACGCCACATTCAGCAAAAGCGATGGCATATCAGATTCAGAGCTCAGCGTAACCATTTCCTACACCACTGTGTTAACATCAGCACAAAGTACACATGAAAGGTAAAACTATAAAGCTTTTGCTGCAATTTCAAAAGTTGCTGGGGGATAAACTGTTAATTAATAGTGCAAGCAATCAGGAACTTGAGCATGGCATTACAAAGCAACGAATAGTCAAGGTTAGAATGTTCCAACGTAATAAGCACATCTGTAGGTAGATTTTGTGTTAAAATCCCTGTTTTATATCTTCATACCCTCCACTTCTCTCTTTCTTTCTCACCTCATCTTTCTCTCTCTATATAAATCTCTCTCTTATTCTCGCTCAAATTTTATTTCGTATCCTGAAGGAAGAGCCTGTATCGAATCTCTGTACCTACTGTTCCAATATAACTGTTTATAAATCGCTTTCTTTCTCTTTGTCTCGCTCACTCCATCTATATTTTTTACCCTCTCTCTCTCTCTCTCTCTCTCTCTCTCCCCCACCTCTCTCCGCCTCTCTCTCTCTCTCTCTCCCCTTCTCTCTCCCCCGCCTCTCTCTCCCTCTCTCTCTCTCTCCCTCTCTCTCTCCCTCTCTCTATCTCTATCTCTCTCCCTCTCTCTCTCTCCCTCTCCCTCTCTCTCTCCCTCTCTCTCTCCCTCTCTCTCTCCCCTCTCTCTCTCTCTCTCCCTCTCCTCTTCTCTCCTCTCTCTCTCCCTCTCTCTCCCCTTCTCTCCCTCTCTCTCTCTCTCCCCTTCTCTCCCCTTCTTTCTCTCTCTCTCTCTCTCTCTCTCTCTCCCTCTCTCTCTCTCCTACACGGATTGGACTCCTGCAAGGTGGCTCAATCACGCCCGGCGAGAAGAAAATAAAGTTGCCCATTGAAAAGCAATATTTCACACACCAGCTCTCCTCACCCAACCTGTGCCGGCCCCACTCTCTCTCTCTCCCTCGTACTCAAAGCTTATAAATTACAATAAAGATCCATAAATTTCAAACTTGGAGCAGTTTGCTAAAGTTGGAAAGCAATACAGTATCAGTTTTCCAGACTTTTTTTCCGCCCTTTCGTTCCCGCGGGGACCAATAGATAAGATTGACAAGGAGCAGGAAATGCAATTTCTATTCATATCATGACTGAGTAGAGTACTTTACGGGGTACATAACAACATAGTTATGTATGTACATAAATATATCAGCTCTGTATATATGACGAAACTTTCTACTATATAAAAAAAAAATTAAAACCATCCACTGAAGTAGGAACTTATCTTGACCTAGGTAAGGGTGCGCCCTTACCTAGAGAGCCTCCTTTGCTTTTAAAATTCGTTCCCATATTCTGACAAAACTCAATCCAAAATTTTGGGGCGAAATTAACAGACAAATTCTGTTAATTGCTTAGGATCATTGCGCAGCGTTGGTTTTCCCTATCTTACACAGTACACAACCCGTGACTTAGGGCCACAGAGGTATTAAAAAAAAGTTTATTAATTCCACCCTTAGAGATTTAGTGCAGAATTAATAGACGTTTTTGTAATACCTCTGTGGCGCTAAGTCACGGATTGGGTAATGTGTAAGATAGGGTAAACCGACGCTTAGCAATGACTTGAGTTATAGAATTTGTTTATTAATTTCACCCTCAGAGGGGGAAAAAATCTCCTTGTAATATTCATATGAGTAGGCAATTAAATTTCCAAATTCAACCTCCATACAAAATCCGGAGCGCGGTAGTCAAGGGGATCTTCATAATCGAAATTGTTCACCAATAGTTTGCACATAAAAAATATATTGTTGGAAAACTTTCGAAGCACAATGCCTACTAGCTGCGGTCCTCACAATTCTAGGAACAAGATAATAGGAGACGCCTCAACGCCACATACATACGGCCTACTAGAAAGCCATGAGTTATGGCTGGGGGGGCAATCGAAGGCATTGTGTGTGATTTCTTTAGATTCTGCCTTGCGAAGAATTTATGTTCAAACTTTCAGGTTTTCGAGAGAGAAAAATTTTGGGCAAAGTTTTAATCGGATTTTCCGACTGCTGAAATTGGCGGAGATGTTGAAAATTATTCGCGTCTCTTGAAAAGGAAGATTAGTTCTTTATTTTATAAAACAAGTTTTGGCTATCTTGGCATGGTTTGGTACTTAGGTACTGCAAAAAAGTGGAATTTTTACCTTGATTTTTTTTTCAAAGTATACGTCAAAATAAATTATAAATAGTTGTTGAAAGTCTTGTTCACCAAAGACTTTCCACCAATCACATGACAAAACAGGACTGATCCATAATTTAAATATTATATCGGATCCCTGTTACTGTCAATAAGATTAGAAAATATGATCTAGACTATCTAGAGGATTCGAGACTCTAGAGTGTAGTATTTATTTACAATGAGGAGATCTAGTACAATTTAACATTATTATAATCCAGAATAATAAAATAAATACAGTAAGATACCTACATAATGTATATATTTATCTTGTAATGAAAAGCAACGATTCTAAGGCCCAGATTCTAACCGTGTCCTTAAAAGGGACAAAAGAAATAAAATATGTATTAAGCTCTCCCTCTTCCTCTCTCTCTCTCTCTCTCTCTCTCTCTCTCTCTCTCTCTCACTCACTCTTTCTACCTCTCTCTCTCACTCTTTCTACCTCTCTCTCCCACTCATTATTATCAACATTCATTCCGGCTAAAACGTTCTGTCCATTTGTTTCGCTGCAATATTTACAGAAATAAAAAGAAAAACCCCTTTTTTCTTTGTGTTTGTAAAACAAAATGCTCCAGAATAAAAGAGCTCCAAGTTACATAAATTTATTATTTTAGGTACCTACTAGCATTTTTATGTACTTACCCCGCCCATCGATCCCTCTGTCTCTCTCTTTCCTTTCTCTACCTTCCGTTTTCACTCTGTCCTGAGCAAGAAAGATGAAGTTACACGAGAACAAAGATATCTTACTACTTTTCCTTACAAAATTAATGAGAGCCAATTTCTTTCCAACTCAGCCTCTCTCCCCTCCACTTCCTTCCCCTCCTTCTAGACTCTTCATTCCCCTCCTTCTAGACTCTTCCTTCCCCTTCTTCTAGACTCTGCCTTCTCCTCCTTCTAGACTCTTCCTTCCCTTCCTTCTAGACTCTTCCTTCCCCTCCTTCTAGACTCTTCATTCCCCTCCTTCTAGACTCTTCCTTCCCCTCCTTCTAGACTCTTTCTTCCTCTACTTCTAGACTCTTTCTTCCTCTACTTCTAGACTCTGCCTTCTCCTCCTTCTAGATTCTTCCTTCACCTCCTTCTAGAATCTTCCTTCTCCTCCTTCTAGAATCTTTCTTCCCCTCCTTCTAGACTCTTCCTTCCCCTCCTTCTAGACCCCTCTTCCTTCCCCTCCTTCTAGACTCTTCCTTCCTCTCCTTCTAGACTCTTCCTTCCCCTCCTTCTAGACTCTTCCTTCCCCTCCTTCTAGACTCTTCCTTCCCCTCCTTCTAGACTCTTCCTTCCCCTCCTTCTAGACTCTTCCTTCCCCTCCTTCTAGACTCTTCCTTCCTCCTCCTTCTAGACTCTTCCTTCCCCTCCTTCTAGACTCTTCCTTCCCCTCCTTCTAGACTCTTCCTTCCCCTCCTTCTAGACTCTTCCTTCCCCTCCTTCTAGACTCTTCCTTCCCCTCCTTCTAGACTCTTCCTTCCCCTCCTTCTAGACTCTTCCTTCCCCTCCTTTTAGACTGTTCCTTCCCCTCCTTCTAGACTCTTCCTTCCCCTCCTTCTAGACTCTTCCTTCCCCTCCTTCTAGACTCTTCCTTCCCCTCCTCCTATACTCTTCCTTCCCCTCCTTCTAGACTCTTCCTTCCCCTCCTTCTAGACTCTTCCTTCCCCTCCTTCTAGACTCTTCCTTCCCCTCCTTCTAGACTCTTCCTTCCCCTCCTTCTAGACTCTTCCTTCCCCTCCTCTATACTCTTCCTTCCCCTCCTTCTAGACTCTTCCTTCCCCTCCTTCTAGACTCTTCCTTCCCCTCCTTCTAGACTCTTCCTTCCCCTCCTTCTAGACTCTTCCTTCCCCTCCTTCTAGACTCTTCCTTCCCCTCCTTCTAGACTCTTCCTTCCCCCTCTCCCAGACTCTTCCTTCCCCTCCTTCTAGACTCTTCCTTCCCCTCCTTCTAGACTCTTCCTTACCCTCCTTCTAGACTCTTCCTTCCCCTCCTCCTAGACTCTTCCTTCCCCTCCTTCTAGACTCTTCCTTCCCCTCCTCCTAGACTCTTCCTTCCCCTCTCTTCTAGACTCTTCCTTCCCCTCCTTCTAGACTCTTCCTTACCCTTCTTTTAGACTCTTCCTTCCCCTCCTTTTAGACTGTTCCTTCCCCTCCTTCTAGACTCTTCCTTCCCCTCATTCTAGCCTCGTCCTTTCCCACCTACTCATTTTTCTTATCCTACTTCCTGTCCCGGTAGCTCAGTGGTAAAGGCGGCGGTCTGTGTAATCCAGAAGTCGCGGGTTCGAAACCCAGCTGGGACATGACATGTTATCATCCCATTCTTTCTCTCTTAGTTCTCCATCTCATTTTTCTCCTATTCTTCTCCTCCTATTTTTTTTCTCTTTCTTTACCTCCTCCAATTTCCTTCATTTTCAACTCTATATATTCTCCACAATTTTCTCTTCCTCCTAACTTTACTCATACTCGTCCTTATTCCTAATTCTCCTCCCCTCTTTTTTTTACCCCTTCCACCTTAATATTTCTTTTCCCCTTTTTCCCTCTTTGTTCACTTCCTATTTTCGCTCCTCTTCTTCTTTTTCCTTCTCCACCATCTCCTATGTATTTCTCTTCCTTCTTTCCTATCCCTGCATCCTTCTATTCCTCTTTCTTTTTTCTTTTTTCTTTTCCTCTTCAATTTTATTCCTTCAGCCTCTTTTCTCACCATGCTTCTTTTTCTTTCCTCATTGCCCTTTCTTCCTCTTCACTTTATTTCTCCTCCATATTTCCATTTCCTTCTCCGCCTTCTTCTTAATTCTTTTTCCTCTTTCTCCTCCTTTAACTCTTCCTTCTCCTCCTCTTCCTCCTCTCAAGGCCCAACCAGGGCTTCTTATTGAATTGTTTATGTTTCAAAGCCTTTTCTTTCCCAGGTTTTGTGTCCTCCGCATCTTACTCAACAAAACGTTACTGAATCCTAAATCTCAAAGGACAAACAAATTTCCTGCTACAGGAAACTGAGGATAGATCTAACTGACCCATTTCATTCCGTTTTTTCTACGAAGCTTTTGATTTCCTCGCAAAAACTCTAAAGGAAATGGAATATTTTTCTTTTGAGTTGATATTTAATTATGAGTTCTCTTTTTGCTGCAGTGTCAGGGAACGAAGACAACTTATCATGAAGCTTAATGGATATAGAATTATCGTGAAAGGCAGTCATAGCTTTTCGTCTGTCCCAGTAGCTTCCTGGTCCAGTCCGTCCAGGTGTCACTCTAGTAATCCAGAGGTCGTGTGTTCGAGAGTCAGAGCCGAGACATGACAATTTTGACCACATAATCATACTCGTACATCTTGGGCTTACTGCTGGAATAATGTGACTCATTAGTCCTAAGGCAATATTATTATTATTATATTGCACTTTATTTGTATACAACTGTAAAATTGAAAAACACCACTTTAATGTAATTGGAAATAAATAAATATCAAGTAGGTATTGAGTTCGTAAAAAAAAAAAATATTTTTTGCTCCGATTTCAATTCTTTCCATATTTTTTAACGTTTCATAATCTCCTGAATAACTTATGTACTGTGTCCGGCTGTCGGTCTGTTAAGGATTGATAGAGAATATTTTGACAGGACATGGCTGGGATGCTCAACACATGATCCCCCTCCCTATTCTATCCCTCTCTCATACTCCAGCTAGCTGCTATATTTCTCTACTGAAATATTAGCTGACATGCTCGGTGACCTGGGTTCAAATCTCGGGACTATTTAATAATAATAATAATAATAATAATACCAATTTACAATAAACAAACATTAACAAAAACTAAGACTTTTTTTCTTCTTTGTACAGATACTTCTTTTTACAGATACATTTACTTGTACATGATTCGAGACTAGTGGAAGCATCACGAGAAAGAATATAAATTGTTACTCGCGCAAATGCTAGGGAGTTTCTTGATGTTTTTCTGAAGATTGGAAAGCTGATAAAGAAAAGTTTGAGATTTAGCCATTAGGCATCCATTACTGCCTACCCTAATAAAACTAAACTATACCGTAGTCGGACTGTTAAATAACACTTGAACAATTATTGAACTTACCCACTAAAGTTGTGATATAATACCACAGAGAAATCACCATACATAATACGAGTAATACATAATTATGTAAGTACGAAACCTACTACTGAAATGTCCAGGTATGTTCTGATATTCATGTACATCTAATGCAACGTCTCACATTCCTGGTTATACTGATTCTTCCTGCATTCAGAACATGACACTTGGACTTTACTCGGTGTACACAAATATAGTCAATTACTCATAATATGTACAAATATACACTATACTTGGTGTACACAAATATACTCATTTATACAATTATACACTTTACTTGGTGTACACAAATATACTCATATATACAAATATACACTATACTTGGTGTTGACAAACAACAGAAACAATCCTCTCAACAAGACAACCGTTTTCTTCCTTGAGTACCAAACCCAAGCTTGTTGTGTCTCCATTACTCATTGTGAACTGCTCAAGTGGCTCCTCCCTCTTGCACCTAAATCTTCAAATTGTCCCTCTCTTCCACCCTACATTTCGTTCACCCCCCCCCCCCACCATACCCCTAGACTCCTCCTGCTTATTCCGTTTGCCCCTCCCCCTCTTTCCTCTGTTCATATCTTTCACCTAATCTTCCTGTTATGATTGCTTTTTCTTTTTCTTTTCCCTCCTACGATTTGGCCCCACCCCTTTCCGCATCTCACCTTCCCTTATAAATCCTATAATCTACCCTATTGAGAACAGTAAAAACCTGACGTGGTTATTGGTTATTGCTCAAATCGTTTTTTTCCAACCAAACCTTCGATTCGGAGTGTTTAAAAAAACGAGAAAAATTCCAAGAATTGAAATTTTTTCAATTGGACTTTATTAGATCTGCAGATAGTGGTGGTTTTACACTATGGGTTGAATTATGAAATAGAAATAAACATCTAGGATTCGTCAATCCAAGTCACCATCACTGAACAGCTGATATAAATGCGCTGTGAGGGGTTGAAACTCCCACCAGAGGGCGCGGGAATAGTTTCATAATTCGGACGTTCAGGTCCATCGCCGCAAGCCCACCACATTCGGGTGCCATTCCAAGTGGTGTAAAGTTGGAAGAAATATTTTATTTCTAAAAAAAAATATAGTCAAAAATTATAGTTATAATACCTTCTCTTTCTCTTCCTGTCGCCTTTGCGACTTTGTTGTCTCTCAACTTCCTTCACTTCTTTGAGCTTTCTATTCTCCTACTACTCTTGTTATCTATAATCCTTACTCTCTAATGGTTATTTTATTTACATTGTATTTAAACTTTGTTTGTTGTTGTTAAATGTGCTTTGTTAAACTGTTGGCATAATGGGACTATCTGTCTTGCGCTGGCAGTCTTAAATAAAGCACTACTCACTTATACTTATACAATTTTTCGTATCGACTCTTTTCAAGTTTTTTTTTCATTATTAACGAATTCTAGAGGTAGGAAGAGAGTGAAAAGGAGAGAGAGGGAGAGACAGAAAGAAAGAGAGACATAAAAAGATAGAGAGATATATAAAGAAAGAGAGAGAGAGAGAGAGGGTTAGACAAAGGACGAAAGAGGGAGGGAGAGAGAGAGAGAGAAAGAGAGAGAGAGAGAGAGAGAGAGGACTGATCTTCTACTCTTGACATTCCTTTTCTTTTCAAGCACTTGTCTTACGTCTTAGCTTTCTAATTTAAGATCTTTATCTATTTCTTTCTCTATCTTTTCTTATTTTTTCCTTCGATCCTTGCTTTCGTTTCCTTGCATGGATAGCTTTTTTCCTTTCAAACATTTCCTCGCTCTCTCTCTCTTCTATTTTCATATGTTCCTCTTTCTCTCTTCTTATATGTTTTTCTTTTGATCCTGATTTTTACTTCCTTGACTCGATAGCTTTTATTCAAACCATGTCTCTCTCTTCCACTTTCATACATACATCCCTTTCACTCTCTCTTTTCTTATTTTTTTCACTTGGTCTTTCTTCTAATCCTTTGTCTCTTTGAATCTCTCTGTCTCTTTCTATTGTTTGCGGTTTGTAAGTAAGGGACCTTTGTAAAATGGGTAAATTCATTAACCTAGTAGAAAAATGCATATAGGGCCATGCCTCAGGTTTATAGTAGTGCTAGGAAATATACATCCTATGACACTTGGGCTCAGTGAGGCATTGAGTACCTGACCAAATATACTGATGCTATCCGTCTAACTCCGGTAAAAAAATTACTATCATAGCTACCTGTTTTGCTATGTTATTTTTTTTTCTTATAAAATTCACCGTGGTCAATTTTATAAGAAAAGTGCATACTTTTCTTATAAAATTGTGATTTATATACTTTTATATTTATATACGATCATACGATCATATATTTATATACGATCATAAATTGCATACACGGTGACTTGGATCTCAGCTGTGTACTTGGGTGTTCGGAGTCCACTCATACCTAGTGAGGAAAAATGAGTAGCTGCTTTAATGTTAGCAGCGACCGGTGGTGTAATTATAGGCAAAAATAAGATTTTGGGATATTAAAGATGGAAAAGTCCTATAATTCTCCGCTACCCACTAAAATTGTGATATAATAACACAAAGAACTGGTAAGTAAACCATATAAAACTAAGTTCCTTTTCAAGAGTTTTTTTTTTTTCTTTTCAAATCGAGCTTCACTACTAAGTAATAATAATAACAATACCTATTTCTTTTCTTTTTCTTTTTACATGTGTTTGTGAAACAATTCTGTAATTTTCCATGTAGAGAACCATATGGCAGTTTGAGTGGAAGTACGTTGCTCCTCTTTCACACTGCAGCACAAAGTGCAGGGGGGGGGGATCTGTTGTTGAGAGATCTGTGTTCTGCTACAAGTTGCAACGAGTGGTGGCAATAAATCAAAGCCCTGCCCAAATTAATTACCCTTGAAGTGGGTAGCTGATGCATGGCCCTGCTAAGACGCTCTATGAAATAGAGTTATTCTCTATGAAATAGGAACCTCTATAATGTATATACCTTATATATGTATA
Source organism: Bactericera cockerelli (assembly GCA_024516035.1). NCBI lineage: Eukaryota > Metazoa > Arthropoda > Insecta > Hemiptera > Triozidae > Bactericera > Bactericera cockerelli. The sequence goes on along the minus strand of CM044958.1, from coordinate 10,047,109 downwards.
TATTGTATAATATTATGTATGTGCAAAGGTATTAAAATATAGCCTTAGCTTCAATAAGAAACAAGTAGGTAGTACTTTGATGGCAATGTATGCAGTACGAAGAAACAATAATTTAAAAAAAAATGACTTGAAGAAAATATAATATTTTCAAGAGAGCACATAACTACCATACAAATAGTAATTTAATAAGAGTGATTATTATAATAATCACTGCCAGAGAAGAGTCTAATAATTATAATAATCTAGGGTCTAGACGCTGCTTTCTATCAACAAAGAGGACAATATAAGTGGTTCTTTTATGTGCTACAGGTCCAAAAATGTGCTGGTTATACTCTTCATACTTTTGTGCCCTCTCCTACTTTCTAATTTGACTGTAGTTGTGACTACTAGGGTTGGGTGGAAGAGATTGCCACAGGAAATAACTCCGCCCTTTACGTAGGACATTAACTTTATTCTCTTTTTTTTTGTTATTGTATCTTAGCTTGTTCTTGTTGTTTTTCTTTATATTTCATTGTATTTTAAGGGATATATTTTTTGTTCTACCTAATAAAGCAATAATAATAATACAGGTACAGTGAAATTACCATGTTGGAAATTATTTGTATGTACGCCGTACATTTTCTAACTATGCAATGTGCAATACCATACACATATTTACTAAACACGTGTGCTATGCAGTTTACTATTCATAGCCATTTATGAAAGGAAAAGTTCATCCCATCTATGCATAGCATCTAGTTTTATTTAAGTTGAAAACTGCATTAGCACCTGAAATGAATTTGTACGCTTCTACAGAGTTCCGTTAGATTAGCAGTATGAGCGGAATCTGGAGTTATTACGTATCTGACTGAAGCGACATCCTCCTTTTTGCATACGACTCCTCTTTCTCGATGATTTATTCATACCTTGTGGTGTAGGTTTAGTGAGTAGCCTAGATTTACAAAATACCAGATTTTTCATTAATTGTGACTACTGCCCGTAGTCCAGAGATCCTGAGTTCGATTCCCGGTTGGAGCAGACTTTTCGCACAGAAAGTTCTGTTCCTCCCAACACATGAGGCTGGCGATTCCGGCCCTACCCAGGCTGGGTGAAGTTAATGTGGGTAGCTGGTACGATTCCCAGCGAATGGAGGGTAAAACCCCCGTCCTGACAAGTGAGGACGTTAAAACCATATAGAATCAATAGACATGAAAGGAGCCGAAACATTGGATCTGGGCGTCCAAATAATCCTCTTATAGGTATCTATCCCTATCTCACGGATACGGAATTATACACTA
>CM044958.1:9861669-10045732 GCA_024516035.1 Bactericera cockerelli | reverse complement strand
TAATAAGGTTTGCTTACATTTTATGATAGTAGCTTGATCGATAAGGCGGCGGACTTGTGACCTAGAGGTCGGTGTTTCAAGTCCGGATTTAGCGTGGATTTAGTATAGCGAGTTTGAGTAGCTCAGATATCACGTAAGTGATTAACACAAATATGATACTTCAACTTAACTTATAGATAGTCACCGTGGCTGAGTACACTAGCGCAGGAATTTTTCGCTCTGTACTTGGATATCCGGAGTCCACTCACACCTCGTGAGTAAAATTGAGCAGCTTTTTGTATGAATAGAAAATTAGAAACACATTTTTCTTTGGGTTTAAAGAATCTTTTGAGGCATTTAGTAAAAGTTCTACGCGAAACTCAGTTTTTATTGGCAGAAAATTTGTTCTGCCCTGCTGAAGCTCAGTAAGTGAATGGAAGTAGGATGCCTGTCACTTGCCAGGGTCTGCCGACGATAGCAGTCAAAGCCTGGGGATGACGTTTCACTAATGAAATGACTGGACCGAAAAATCGATGGGGAAAAAAATTCGGTCGAATCGTTTTAAATTTTGGTCATGAAGAATTTTGTTGAATGAAAAGTAATTTTGACTGCAAAGAATTACAAATCAGGTTTAGAATTTAACATCACCCAGACTGTCCCTTGAATTTACAATTATTATATTTTTTTATAGTTTAGTCCTAGGTATAAGATGACTACTCAATACGGGCATTTTTCTGTTGTTGTTGCAAGAAAACTCTATCCATAAGCAGAAAAGTATTACCATTTCATGGACCTAGAGTTCTTGTTTATCGAGGAGAGAAAAGGTCAACATCCTTTTTGAAACAGAGGATTTCTCTGTGTATCGAGAGAGGAAATGCAGCAGCTGTAATGGGCACAATGCTTCGTTTCTCAGACTTGGAGAGCATTTTTATATTTTATAAATAGTTTTTAAAAAAATGTTGATATTCATGTAATTGTGAAACAAATACACTGTTGACCACACTATCGTTTATCAAGATTTGACTTAATACAATATGAATCTCTGCCATTTGAGTCATTTTACTATGATAACTTTAGTAGGCAGAAATTCTGATTCAGATAACTAATATGATAACGAAATAATGGAATTGAAATTAATCGTCTTTTTCACTTTCCTTATCCTATAATAAGGAAAGTATTGTATTCGTCGAAAATTTGACCTACCCAGTTTTTCACATTTCACGGCGAATCACATATAGCCTCAGGATACCAATAAAAGTTGTTATAAATTAGGCTTTTAATTCTGTCGTTAACAAGTGACCATGTAGATAAACCCAAATTAAAATCTCTATGTCTAATAAAACAGGCCATTTGCGCCAATGACCCCCCTCAAGCTCTACGCTACAACAGCCTTATCTATGTATAGAGATAGACGCTACAACCCTTTCTCAAACCATTTTTTTGTAACTTTGAGAAAGGGTACCATTCTATTATTTTAAAATCTGTAACACTATTATAAGGTAATATATAAATGGAAAATTAAAAAAAAATAAAAAAATATTATACCTATAATCCGCTTTCTTTGTTGCTGAATTTTGTATTACGAGTAGTTCATTAAGTTTAGCGTTACAGAATAGAGCGAGCGAAAAATTACGAACCACGAGCAGACGAATATTAAAATATAAAATATACCTACACTTTACACAGTGGGGCGTGTTTCATGAAATTACAGTTTTTTACAAGAAATAAACATGAAGTAAAAAGAAGAGATTAACGGAGATAGGAAGGAGATAATGCTTTTAGAAGGGAGGGGGGGGGCAGGAATTATGAAAAGCAGGAGTTGGAGAATAGAGATGAAATTAGGAGGAGGAGGAGAGGAGGGGGAGGAGGAGAAAGAGGAGTAAGGGAATAGGAGAAAAGGTAGAAAGAAGGAGGGAGAGAAGAAGTAACGAGGAAAATGATAAAAAAAAGAGAAGAGAGGAGGAGGTAGAAAGAGGAGAAGAAAGGGGGTATAAAGGGAAAAGGGAAGCAGAAGGAGGAGGAAGAGGAGAGGAGGAAAAGGAGAAGAGGGGGGAAGTAGGATAACAATGGAAGTGTACGAGTTAGCAGATGGGAGATAAATTAGAACAAGTTATGTGAGAGATTAGAAGACTTAGCGAAGGTAGACAAGGAAAAATGTGAGAGCAAAGAATGTAGTGGGGAAAAAAACGAGAGGGAAGATAATAAGAGAGAGAGAGAGAGAGAGAGAGAGAGAGAGTGAAGTAAGGAAGGACGGAGAGTGACGGAGAGAGCGAAGGGGAAAAGAAGAGAGAAAGAAAGATAAAAGAGAGTGAAAAAGAGAGAGAGAGAGAGAGAGAGAGGAACATGGACTGAATAAGAGAGATAAAAGGAGGGGAAAGAGTGAGGATGTTAGGTAAAGAAGAAGTGTTAAAGAGAGAGAGAGAGATAGAGAGAGAGAGAGATAGAGAGAGAGAGGAAGAAGGATGAATAAGAGAGATAAAAAGGAGGGTAAAGAGTGAGGATGTTAGATAAAGAAGAAGTGGGAGTGACAAAGGAGTTAAAGAGAGAGAGAGAAAGAGAGAGAGAGAGAGAGAGAGAGGGAGAGAAAAAAGCAGTCAGAGTGGAAGAGAGATAGTGAGAAAAATAGATAGAGAGAAAGCCATATTAAAAGGAGAGAAAGGTTTACAGTGGAAGAAATAATAAAATATGATGCTATCAGATTACATAAACTGGTGTGACACCACACAATGTCCCTTATCCCTTATCCTAATGTCCCTTATCCCTTATCCTAATGTCCCTTATCCCTTATCCTAATGCCCCTTATCTTAATGTCCCTTATCCTAATGTCCCTTATCCTTCAAAAAGAAGTCCACCTCTGGCGAATATATTGTTATTTTTCTTCCCTATTTTCTTCATTATATGAAACAGGCTTCGATTAAAATCTAAGCCTACCCTAACATCAGGTATAATAATAATAAACACACATGGGTATCGTTTAATAATGGGACTTAATAGTCCGAATCGGGCAGTATAAATAATACGATATTATTATTATTATATTATAATTGGAAATGGGGCTTCACCGGGGAACATAAACATATTTAACTAGCTTGAGTCTAAAAAAGGCACAGCGACCGTCACTGGCGGCAGATTTTTTTTTTTTTTTTTTTTTTACACAAGTTTACGGGTTAGGCCCATTTTATTACATAGAAAAAATACTTACAATTAAACATTACGATTAAAACACTTATGACTACAATTAAACATTACGATTTAAAACACTTATGACTAGTTGGTTAATTAATTAAAATACTAAATCTAAACTTAAAATTATAGAGCTTTATTATATTTGAAAAAGAGAAAGAGATTCCAGTGTGCATGAAAAAATGTCGAGGTCGACATCGCCGGCTCGATTACCTATACACTGGATTCTCTGCATAGGGGAAAACTCACCTAAATTTGACCTACTCTTGGTGAGAGCAAATGTAAGATGAGAGCGTGTATTTCTGATATTGATTCTAAAATTAAGTTTAGTGAGTAATTCAGGAGAGTCAATCATATTGTGAATGAGTTTGTACAGGAATACCAGATCTTGAATTATTCTCCTATTATTTAATGTTGTTATATTATGGGAAATTAATATCTCACTGTAATCATGATTTAAAATAGGTTTTTTCTCTTTATAAGCAAGGAGTCTCAAAAACTTTCTTTGTACTGATTCAATTGTATTCTGATGGACTTGATACTGGGGTGACCATACTACAGAGCAGTACTCGAGATGAGATCGAACATACGAATAGTATAAAAGTTTTAGTACCTTTAAATCGGTGAAATCTCGAGTCTGCCTATGCAGGAAGCCCAGCATTTGAAAAGCTTTATTGGAGATATTGCTATAATGAGAATTAAACTTTAAGTTATGTTCGAGGGTTACTCCTAAGTCTTTAATAATATTTACTCGTTCTAAAGCGACATCATTAATAAAATATTGAACAAGTAGGGGATTTTTTTTTGTATAGAAGCTCATCACCTTACATTTACTTATATTTAATTGCATGAGATTATCTCGACACCAGCACTGTAGACCCCGGAGTGTTTCCTGCAACTGATGTGCGTCCTCAGACCCCCTAACCCTCACAGCCAACTTCAAATCATCAGCGAAAAGCCAGGCTTTAATATTAGGTGGTAGAATTGAGACTATATCGTTCACGTAACACAGAAATAAAATTCCAGATAAGTGGCCGCCCTGTATACAGCCCGAGGTAACTTTGATCTCTTCAGAGTAAACATTGTCTGAGTTACCCGAGTCATTCACAGGACTAGCACTCACTGGATTTGTGTTTTTTATTTTGACTATTTGTCGGCGATTCATATGGAAGCTTCTTAACCAATTGATTAAATTTCCGCCGATTCCTATGGCTTGGAGCTTTGATATTAATAGGTCATGAGAAATTCGATCAAAGCATTTAGAGAAATCTGTGTAAACACAGTCTACCTGATCTCCTTCTTCAATGACCGAAGTGACATAGTCCGTGAAGGAGACGAGATTGGTGGTGGTTGATTTTTTTCTCATGAACCCATGTTGATTCTCTATTATTATGCTTGAGAGTATTGGATATAATTGTTTAGATATGAGCTTTTCAAATATTTTAGGTACTATTGAAGATATGCAAACAGGACGATAGTTTTTTACATTTTTTTTATCTGATGATTTATAGATCGGTGTAATATAAGCAAGTTTCCATCGATCAGGGAAAGTACCGCAATCAATGGAGGTCTGAAAAATGAGGGTCATAGGGGCGGCGAGTACAGCAGCGCACGACTTGAATAATATAGCAGAGATCTCATCAGGGCCTCTACATGCTTGAGGGGGGAGTTTTGACAGTAATTGAAAAGTGTCAAACTCATTAATTTGAATATGATTAATATTGATGTGAGTATTGAAAGACAGATCTTTTTCACAAGATGAAATTTTAGAGTAATTTTCAGAAAAAGTTTTTGCGAAAAAATTTGCGATAGTTTGAGAATCGCTTGATTTTAAATTATCCAAGTACATTTCCGATGATAAATTCGTACTGTTCTTTTTATCTGACATAAAGTTCCATAATTTCTTAGGATCTGTACATAGCTCACTTTCAATATTTTTTATATTAGCATGGTAGTCCCTACATGAAATCTCTTTACATTTTTCTCTTAACAATGAAAATTTGGTATATAATTGAGGACAAAATAGAGACTTATATTGGCGGTGAATTTTCTTTTTCTGTAATATAAGATTTTTCAGTTCATTACTGTACCAGCCAGGAAACTTGGGCGGAACTATTTCCTTCTTAGGTATAAACAACTCAATACCTTGTGATAAAATTGAGTAAAAGTTATTTATGATAGTGACCAGGTCTGAGTTCAAATTAAATTTTGTATTATCTCGGAACTCTTTCAGAAAATAAGATGACAATTCAGAATAACTACCAGATTTATAATCAGAGATGACGTGTCTTCTACAAAAGGGTACATTATTTTTAGTGCAATTTTTTTTTCTGTTTCCAATGGGAACTTCTAAGGTAAGTGGTGGATGATAATGATCAGGTTTAATTATGTCCTCAACACTACGTCTTACTTTTATGGGCTGTAAAACGTTAGAAAAAATTAAATCAAGTAAGTTGTTATTCTGGTTAACAATAAAATTATTTTGCACAAGTTGGTGAAATTGCATACACGAGATTAGAACCTCGGCGTCTGGACTATTTTTTACAATAGTAGGACATCTAGATACAGGGTCCCAATTGATATTAGGTAAATTATAATCTCCTGTTAATATAACAATGTTATCAGGATATCTGGTGAGAACGTCATCTACAATATTAGAATAATTAACGTACGAGTCATTTCTACTATCAGGAGGAATATAAATAGTACTCAGTAGGAACTTTTTACGCTTCAATGTAATTTTTACCCATATAAGCTCTAGATTGTTATTCTCTATTGTTACAATTGACGATTTAATATTTCTCTTATTTGATACGGCAATGGCAACACCCCCACCTCTTGACACGTCAGGTCTATCCCTATCAAGTCTATAGATTTCATAATCTTTTAATCCTAATTCTGAATTATTAATTGAATTTATTAACCACGTTTCAGTAAATATCAAAACATCATAATCACACATGGGTATACAACGTGATAATTCTCCAAGTTTTGACCGAAGTCCCCTAACATTTTGGTAGTAAATAGATAGAGTTTCCTCTTTACATCCCAATGGATATTTTGAAGGATTAGTTAATGTTATTAGGTTTTTGGGATTGACAAATTTTCTTCGCGGAAATTTACAGCATTACTGTAAGACCTGATTCCCATCAAAGTATTTATGGGTTGCGGTATTGAAGCAGACAAAGGTGAGACATGGTTGCTATGACTACATGAAGGGGCAGGTCTAGGAGTTACGGGTTCGATACTAGGCAGATGACTATTATTATGTGTCTTCTTGTTGGAAAATAACTGCATGGATACGTTAGTCAGCTTGTAGTTATTAGAGTCACACTCCAGCAGAGGGCCGATGTGTGTTGGTAAGTTAGGAGTGTCCAGTATCGAGTGAGACATCAGTGTCGTGGAGTGGGCAGGTCCATGTGGAGTAATGAGTGGAAAAGTTTGGTTGTAGTGAGACGAATTGAAGAAAAAAGAGGAATCCTCACAGTTTTGAATGGCATTACAATTAGTTTGCAGAATCACATCAGTGTCAGTTCGGTTCGGTACATCATCATCAATAAGAATTAGGTCATCACAAAACATATCGTCATCTTTTAAAATGCTCTCATTTTCTGGTTTATTTATGTTATTGCATACGGTTGATGTTTGATCCGATAGCACATTGCTGATCTTCTGGCATAGTTTCCTCTTTCCGTCATTGTTAAGATGTAATCCGTCAGAAGCGTAGTTCCGTTGCTTAATTAATTTATTAGGATCTAGGAAGCATACATTTTTTGATTTTGCTGTGACGATTTTTTTTATCTTAGCATTAAGTCTACAAATGTGGAAGTTTAGTTTTTTATTTGTCAGTCTCTTGGGTACACCAACAACACAGAAGAGTTTGCAGTGGGAAAACATAGTGATCAAATCCTCTAGTGCAGATTGTATTAACTCCCACTGCGTAGAGCAAACATCATTTGTCCCGCATAAAAGGACAACTTTGTCTTGAGCAGTAGGGTTGATTAGGCTAGGATTCTGGTTGTGTACTGCGGCAACTTCATGGTATCCCGCCCCTGGCTGGAAGAATGTATGGACGGAACAGTCGGCGGGTAGGAGGGGTGAGAGCTTTTCACGCAACCCCCTAACATGACTGTCTCCGATCATATGGCAGGTGAAGAGTTCTTCATTTTTTATACGCGGTGCAGACTGACGGTTCGACACTGGTGGTGGTATAACATTCTGAGCTTGAATGCAATATTCCAATGATGCTATGATTTGTTTTAATTCGTCAATCTCTGTCTTTTGCTGTGTGATTATATCTATTAAATCGTAATCTGTAGAATTGCTATTGATTATGTTATCATCAGTTTGAATACCTACACACTTGCCTTGTTTAGGCTCAGTGCATATAACTGTATCATTATTATCTATATTTGGATCTAGTTTGTTAAGGTCTCTAGAAACTTCATTATCACTTTTATCAGGGGCAGCTCGTGTGTGATGTTTTAGTTTGTTTTTCTTATACTCAGTACTGTCTGTATTTTTAGATTTAATTTTATTCCCTGTATTATCAATTTTCTTAGCCTTTTTAGTCTTATTTTCTTTATTGTCTGTTATGTTAGGGGCACTTTTATCAGGGGCAGCTCGTGTGTGATGTTTTAGTTTGTTTTTCTTATACTCAGTACTGTCTGTATTTTTAGATTTAATTTTATTCCCTGTATTATCAATTTTCTTAGCCTTTTTAGTCTTATTTTCTTTATTGTCTGTTATCTTTATTGTCTGTTGCTCTGTGTCTCTCGAACAGATGTTTCGAAAGCCCTCTAACAAGAGGAGGACTTCAGCTGAAATTTAATGTCAATTATAAGCGGAGCGTTACATTCCCGCTGCATACATAGATACAAACATACATTGCATAAATAAATACATAGATATTTATGCATTGTACATACATGCGAGTATAATGCCACGCGGATGGCACTCTCTGTCCTACCCACTATTATAAATTCGAACTTTTCAATATGTCCAGACCACAAATTCGAATTAAATGCCAAAGCAACATGTATACCGGATGGTCTTCAGAAAGGTAGAATTGATCACACTGAGAGTTCCATTATTATTATTACTGTTGTTTTTTTGCGGATAAGTTTTGCCTACGTCACTTTCAACAGCTTCTATTGTGTTTTCACATCGTGATTAGTAGTCCGAATTACGAAACAGGATAGATTTAATCGAGTACACATATGCAATAATATTATTGCATTTACGTGTATGATATTTTATTTAGCTAACGATAGCTTAACTTCAATGTGGCCCTTAGTCTCATTATATATTTATTTATTACAATGTCTCCATATTTTCTAGACATTTTACAATTTATTGATAGATTAGGATGATAGAAAGGTATATACAATATTGTACATAATATATAATAATAAAATTATTAAAATAATTATTTGTATTGTACATTTGTCCATTTATATCTAATAAAGTGTTGGATAGTAATAATAATAACGTTCAAAAGATAGCTGTACTGTTTCTTAAGCTTACCACCACCCTGTATATTATTATAACGTGCTAGTAACATAAGTTATGTGTGCATTTATTAGCAACTCCGCTATGCACATTCGACCTGTATGCACAGAGGGCTGGTGATTTATTTGTATTGGTCGGATAGCTGTCCCCAGTACAAATGGTTTGGAGAGTTTAGGTTGCTCTTACAAAAATGGTTTAGGGGTCGGTTTGATTCTACATTTCAGGTCAATAGTTTGCACGACAGCCATCGTCGCGTCGAATGCACGTCAGTTACTGAATTAACCAACCAACCATCATATTCCAAAATCAATCTCGTATACCGCCACTAGGTCGTTGCCAACTCAATAACTACTTGTCTGTCCCGAATAGCTCAGTGGTTAAGCATTCGCTTGCCATGCGGAAGGTCCCGGGTTCGAACCCCGCCCCGACAAAAAATTGTATTCAAAATTTGGTTACAGTTGTTTGTAAGGGATACCTTCCGGTGCGCTCGTGTTGACCTAGCACCTAAATGGGAAGTACTGTGTCACTTCTCGCCCATCAGAGGGGAGGCATAGTACGGGATGGGCAGGCTACAACACAGACCTCAAGCGTCTACAGTAGCTCCTGTTTCATTGCTACGAAACAAAAAAGGCTGTGAAACATTCATCTAAAAAAAAAGGCGGCACTCTGCGAATCCAAAGATTCCAGAGTTCCTGGGTTCGAAACGCAGCCGGGACATGACAAGTTATCCTCGCATTTGGGCTTTTTACGACATAATAATATGTCTTGGGCTTACAGCTCAAATAATGGGACTTTAATAGTCCTCATCGGGCAGTATAAATAAGTCGATATTATTATTATTATTACCCCAATTGTCCAGACGAGGTAAGGGTAGGCCCATCCAAAGTACAGAGCCGAAAAAATGACACCCTACCGTGATTCAAACCCGGGTCACCTGGAATGGAAGCCGAGCATTACCTAATAAGTTTAGTTTCAAATATTTGTGACGTCTTACTCATGTAATTTTTACAAAATCTACGAGTATGATAGCTTGGACAATAAAGTCACCGTAGACGCGTGAAGTAGCTTACAAGCCTTCCACTATGTCACAACTATAAAACTCGAATACAACAGACTATAAAACCATATTGATCAGCGCCCATCATTTAATGATGAGGAGGTTTTGTCTATACTAAATGAGCTCAGGCAGAAATTCCCACGCATTGAGTAATCAGATTATTCAAATGAATTTGATACTGTAATTTATGTAATAACTTGAAACATTTAGTAATAATTAGTAACATTTTGTAATTGACTCGTAACATTTATTTTCTTTTTATTCTTTTATTATTATGTAGTAAGTTGTAACATTTCTATTATTGTTTTTATACCCCAGCTCAGCTTCTATTGTTTATTTTGTATATTATGTACTTATGTATAAATATTTTAAATAAGAAGGCAACTTGTTTGAAAAAAAAGCTAAATTGGCGAACTTGAACCACCGACCTCCAAACTACAAGTCCGTCCACCGCCTTATCGATTAAGCTACACTGAGGTCGGTAGAAAAAACTATAGAAAAATATAAAATCTCGTCTCCCGAATATCTTTTTATCTGTGAACCAAATGATTTATTGGTCCCAAAATTCGGGGCATAAATTTTCCCCGACACTAGTAGGTATAAAATCCCACGGGGTGCATCTATCCAGCCACTGACCATTAAAATCCTTTACAGAAGAGCGGGTGGGATACCTATTTTCATCATAAACTAGAAAAATCCCAAGGCGAAAAAAAAAATAAAAAAAAATCTGATCAAAAGTTTACTAAAGTTAGGAGAGTCACATGTAATGCTTACAATGTTTGTTGATTAGATAATTCATATTTGTTGATCACAATCGTGTTATCACAACTACTCAAGCTTTCTTCACTAATTTTTTGCTCTACTTATGACTTGAACCACCGACCATTAGATTACAAGTCCGCCGCCTTATTGATCACGCTACGTTTTTATTATTAGAGAATTCACAGAAACGGGAAATTTTGTCTGCCGTTGAAAATGCAAAAAAAGGTGTTTGCTTAAAAAAATAAAAATATTAAACGGATGAACACTTGAGTATTTTAGCTTATTTACAATGTTTTCACTACACCTGAAATACCTACATAAAACTAGGTACAATACTAGTAACTTCATCTAAAAGGCTGTGAAACATTCATGTTTTTTTATTCTTTTGAGGCTAGTATGAGTCACAAAAGGCAGTATCAAAAAAACTTTTTTGTATAGCTACAACTATCACAAATTACAGAACTACCTATTACAAAATAGGCAGAAAATTTTGTGAAACACCCACGTATAATGGACTCTTGTTAGCTCTAACATAATTATGCCTCAGCACGACATTAGTGGGTTAATAATTAGAAGAAGAGATTCTTAATGAAAAGTGCAAAAAAAATTAATTTTTTTTAGGTTTTCCTCTTGTATGGCAGTATTCTCACTGGAGTGAGCTCTTCCACCCAACCATTTATGCTCTTTCTCTCTTTTTCTGTGCTTCAATTTTCTCCTTGTCCCTTTACTCCTTCCTCTAATTTTTCTCCGGCTTTCTTCTCTTTCATGTCATTTCCTTTCACTCATTTAGGTATTATAGCTTGGATTTCTCCATTCCACTTTTTTCTCCTATTATAATTCTTTATTAGAAAAATACATTAATTCATACACAACAGTAATTGATTTCAGAGAAAAATACACAAATTTGATAGTAGAAAAAAAAAATACAGGGCATCCATAAAATCTCACCCAGGCCTGGGTTTCTCGAAAACAACTTAAAATATCAATCATCATCATCATCATAGGGTGGCGTCATCGTGTACGAAGGTAGCCAGACAGTGGAGGAATGACTCAGCACTTCTAATACCACTGTCTTTACAAGGAGGCTAATAATTGACAAGGGCCCCCAAAAATAAATGATATCAAAAAACGCAAAAACCCGTATTCCTTTATTTTTAAGAGGATTCATTTTCAGCCAAAAAAAAATTGCTTACACGGCCCCAGTCAGGCTGGGCATTGACCAACTTTAAAATCTTAAATAGAATGGTATGTCTTGTGGCATATTGTTTTAAAGCTTTTATTAAGAGAAGTTTATAACGACAAATTTTAGTGAGCTACGACTTACCGTTCTCGAGATACAGGGTCGGACGTCCTGCGTAATATCCATATGTTTTGACCTAAAACTCGTTAACCGTAAATTATGGAGAAACTTTTTCTTGTTAATAATAACTCCTAATGGCAAGAACTTTCGAACAAGTTAAAATTTGATTTGTTTTTTCGTTAATTTTTTTTCGACTGTTCGTCCGGCTGACTGACGAAACCGACCAGAAACTAACATGTCGAGTTATAACTTGTTCGAAAGGTCTTGTCATAAGGAGTTATTATTGACAAGAAATTTTTTCTCCATTATTTTTACGGTTAACGAGTTTTAGGTCAAAATATATGGATATTACGCAGGAATTCCGACCCTGTATCTCAAGAACGGTAAGTCGTAGCTCACTGAAATTTATTGTAATGAACTTCTCTCAATAAGACCTTTAAAACAATATGCCACAAGACATACCATTCTATTTAAGATTTTAAAGTTGGTCCATGCCCAGATTGCCCAGCCTGAGTGGGGCCGTGTAGGCAGGAGGGCTAAAAATCAATCCTCCTTAGACTTTATGGAGGCCCTTTATATGAATAATATGTCTAATCTAAATGGCGGGGTTATTGCCCATGGCAATCTCGTCAGCCCAACCCTTATCTCATCTCTCTCCTTTTAATGTTCCCTCTCTCTCCCTCTCTCTCTCTTTTCTCTTTATCTCACATCTCTCTATTTTCTCCTTCTTCATCTCCCTCTCTTATCTCTGTCTCGTTTATCCTCCTGTAGCTCTCTTTCCCTTCTATTACTCTATTTTCCTAACTATCTCTCCCTTTTTCTCATTACAAACCTAATCTCTCACTGATTTCTCCTTTTCTTCCCTCTCTTTTCTTCTCTCCCTTCTCCTTTTCCATTCCTTTGTCCTGTCTAGTCTATTTCCCTCTCTCTCTTTTAGACTTCTATATTACTCTATTCTCCTATCTCTCAACACATCTCTATCAACCTCTAAACCTCCCCTTTCGTCTTGTCTATACCTTTCTCTCTCTCTCTCTCTCTCTCCCTCTCTCTTTTCCATCCCCCTGTCTCATCTATACCTTTATGTCTCTCTCTCTTTTATATTCCCCTATTCTCTCTCTTTGCTCTATCTCTGTCTTTTATTTTACCCTGTCCTCTCTCTCTTTTTTATATTTCCCTATCTTCTCTCTCTATTTTCTATACCCCTGTCACATCTATACCTCTCTCTACTGCTCTCTTTTATATCCTCCTATCATCTCTCTCTCTCTCTCTCTCTCTCCTCTCTCTCTCTCTCTCTCTCTTCTATCTCCTGTCTCGTCTATACGTTTCTCTATCCCTCTCTTTCATATCTCCCTATCTTCTCTCTCTGTCTTGTCTATTTCACTACTCGCAAAGATTCGGGATTGCGATGGGAATGATGGCGGAAAAATTCCCGGCACGTTTTTCTATTTTCTGACGCGACGTCAGATAGTTCCGGAAAATTATATTTCAGATCTAATGTGGAGGGATGAGGATCCGCTCTAATGGGGAGGGAAGAGGATCCGATCTAGTGGCGAGGAAGGCAGATAAGATCTAATGGGGAGGAAAAAGATTAGATCTAATGGAGAGGGAGGAGGGTCAGATCAAATTCCCTCCGAATTGGCCTTAGAATTTGAACGAAATAAACGACATAAAGGAGGATACAAAGTTGCAGAAGACCCAAGAGAGAAAAACCGGTATGAGGAGAAAATAAAATTCATACAGAGCTCTCTTAGAAGCCCTTCAAAGCTTAGGAGAAGTGCTCTTGTATAAATGTTTCTTTATGGAGAAAATAAATAAACTATACATACATTTTCGTGATTTATTATTAACCGTCTTGTAGCAATAAAATAAATATTCAGAAAAACAGTTCTCTTTTTAAATACTTGCTCAAAAAAAAAAAAAAACGGAACAAAAAAAAAACAACGAACACAATACTTCCGATTTTTATCATAAGAAATTCCTCGGAAGTAAAAAATAAATCTACTCTAAAAATTAATTAAATAAAATATTTAAAATGGACACTATCTTGTTCTTACACAGATGGTACTAAAATCTCCGTAAGCATAACAATATCATTTGGTGACAAAACTCGAACGATGAGACATTTCAGAGAGAGATACTAGATAGAGAGTTCAAGATACGAAAGCAGGAATGTGGTGGGGGGAGAAAGCGATAGAGATGGTGTTATGAATGGGAGGAGGTGGGGGTAGAAAGGTAAAGAGTTAGAAGGGTAGGCAAGGGGTTTTGAGGTCACCAGGTATCATTTCTTTTCAATTTTCGCCAGGAATAGAAGCTCAACACTAGGGAAAGTCACAGATAAGTAATAATGTTGCATACAGTGTGGGACTGTTGTTTTTTTTGCCTTAAAACATGCCTTAAAACGAATTACTCTTAAAGAAATTCAATCAAGTTTTGTTTTCAGCAAGGTATTCACAACACTTTTTAATCAAATGAACATGTGTTTTGAACATATTATTTTTTAAACAAATTCGATTTATCATTACCTACGTGAAATCATTTACATTACATACATTGAATAATTTACATGATATTATTAAAATAAAACTTGATCAAGGGTGGTGCTAATATTCTTCGATATAAAAGTGTTATAAAACACCTAGAATGCAAATAGGTGTTGGAAACACACATTTTCCTAATCTGCAGGTTTTGTAGCTTTTTTTATTGAAGTTTTTTTTATAGCTCTTCAAATTTTGGTTGACCAGAGCTGACCGTTCGGTCTTGTTCAGGCTTTTCGTTTAATAAAAAAAACCGCTTTTTGTTTCAATTCTCTTCCATTCTCTCAACCAAAAGGCGTATTCAACGCGCCATCGACGATGGCTATATATCGAGCCTTGTGATGTGATTCTTGCACAAGTGTTAAATCAAAAGCACTTTACTCTTGCGACACCCCGTAGAATAGTTTCAAGAAAATCCTCTCTCCGAATTTCAATTTTACACTCTTGCCATCTCTGAGTTCTCAGAAAGCCAATGAAGTGAGAGAGAGAGAGAGAGAGAGACAGAGAGAGAGAGAGAGAGAGAAGAGAGAGAGAGAAAGAGAGAGAGAGAGAAAGAGAGAGAAAGAGAAAGAGAGAAAAAGAGAGAGAGAGACAGAGAGAGAAAGACAGAGGAGAGAGAGAGACAGAGAGAGAGAAAGAGGGAGGGAGAGGGAGGAAGAGAGAGAGAGAGATAGGGGGTTGAAAGGAAGAGAAATAAGATTGAAATATGAAATTTATTCAACCAACACTTTCTGAAGTCAGTGTACTAAACATTAGCATCTTATGACTTAGCTTAAGGCGTTAGGCTAGCGAGCTCTCATTGGCCAATCCCTTGTCGACAGTCTTCTGGGGACTCTAAAGAAACGCTTTTTTGTTGTTTTTAAGAGTTAAATGCATTTCTACTACCTAACCTTCAGAATCTATTTTGAAAAAAAAAATTAATTTTTATTTCTTTTTACTTTGGTAATGCCGCCACTGGTCGTTACTCATACAAGTAACAACTTATTTTTCCTCACGAGGTATGAGTGGGCCCCGAACGTCTAAGTACAGAGCAGAAAAATTCCTGCCCCGCTGGGAATCGAACCGATGTCACCATGCGTGCAATGCCTAGCGCGCTAACTCACTCTGCCACGGGACTACTTAACTCACAGAATCTTAGGGCGGAATTAATAGACAACATCAATAAATTAAGTCGTTGGTAAGTGTCGATTTTCCCTATCTTACACAGTACGCAATCCGTGACTTAGCGCCACAGAGGTATTACAAAAACGTCTATTAATTCCGCCCTTATTGTTATGTGATCACATTCTCAAATGAATGGGATAATGTCCATTATGTCCAAGCATTTTTTGAATCCGATTTGCAGATCCTGGATCCACGCACTGGCTGGTTTACATTACAATTCTATTGTAATATAAAGATTAATATTTTATCTCCTCTAAAAAGCACTGACGATATTGCACTTTAGGAGGGTTTTAAATTATGAAATGTGAAAAAAAAAAAAAATAAAGTCCTTCCTTTCTTTTGCGTTAACCACAAGTGATTTACGCTTGGATCCAAATTGATTTTAAAGTTTTTATTTAGTTTTATTTATTTACACTTAATTTTTTTTTATTACAAAACAATTATCAACAAAAAATTAATAAGTAATAAATTAAAAAAAAACTTAGATGTATGTACAAAAAAAATAAGGATCAATATTAATTTTTAATTCCAATTGTTTTGTAATCCGGGGCGACGTTATTGCCGTAGTCATTCTCTGCCACTTAACCCCGGTCTGCCACTTGAAAGATTTTTAAGCGATTCCTGCTTTGTTTTGGACTCCCTAGGAGCGTTGAGAGCATACGGTTCCATTCTTGTCAGGCTAATGGACGATAAGAATAAGACGAATCAATTGCGATCCTACCAGGTTGGCGATAGGAAAAGCACCCATCTAAGAGATAAAAGGCACCTACATACCAAATTTCAGCCTTCTAGGACGCACCAGTATGGAGAACAAAGATAAATGAATAAGTGATTGTTAAGTGAGTGACTTTCGCATGTTCAAGTATAGATAGGTGATTTGCATACGAAGCAGTAACATTACTTTCATTCATTCCATTATCTTTTCACACTTTTTTTTTTCTCTCTCTCTCTTCTATTTTTCTTCTACACTTATTATTTCAATTTGATTTCTATCAAACCTTTCTCTCTCTCTCTCTCTGGTGAAGAAAGAGAGAGAGAGAGAAATCTCTTTATTCACCTCGTTTTCTTCATTCACATTATCTTTCTCTTTCTTTACCTTCCTTACTTCATCTACATCCTCTCTCTCTCTCTTCTTCATTTTTTCTTCCTCTCCCTCTCTCTCTCCTTCTCTTTTGTCCTCTCACTCTTTCTCACTCTTCTTCATTTTTTCTTCCTCTCCCTCTCTCTCCTTCTCTTTTGTCCTCTCACTCTTTCTCACTCTTCTTCATTTTTTCTTCCTCTCCCTCTCTCTCCTTCTCTTTTGTCCTCTCACTCTTTCTCACTCTTCTTCATTTTTTCTTCCTCTCCCTCTCTCTCTCTCCTTCTCTTTTGTCCTCTCACTCTTTCTCACTCTTCTTCATTTTTTCTTCCTCTCCCTCTCTCTCACTCCTCCTCTTTCTTCCTCCCTCTCTTCCTTCTTCTCCACATCTTCTTTCTCTCTACACATACATGATTATCTCCTCCTCCTCCTCTATTATCTCAATTTCATTCCTATAAAATTTCCCCCCCCCTCCCTCCCTCCCTCCTTACGCTCCGCTATTCATGCAGATTTAAAGTGACAGAAATGTGCCTCCATAAGTTGAATGTTCGATAAGGCAATCTGCATAATTTATGTATATTGATATTAGGAGCCGTGTATACGTTATCATGCTGCATCCTCGGGATTTTCCACGCCTTTCGTTCCACGTGGGACTCGATGTAGATTTATTTTTTATTTATTTTTTTACTGGCGGGTAGGTTTTTAGTAAGAAAGAGAAATTGCCCAGAAAATCAAACATTATTTAAATAGAAATCCTCTTCTAGGAACCCTCCTCGTACATAAAAAAGAATAACTTTTCGTGTAATTTCACCTAATTCTATAAAATAAATAAAATTTCATCTAAATTTGACCAATGTTAAATCTTCTTCGTCATTCAATTTGCCTCTTCCAAAGTTACCATTTTTAATGTACATATTAGATTAATTAGATGCTGTTTCTGGGTTCTTAGCTGCTTCATCCACTCTTTCCTTCCTCTAATCCCACAATGAGACGGGGACCACATGAGTGTAATTTGTTTATTAGACGAGACTAGCTGAGACCAGGTTGTTTATATTTTACTAACTAATGGGTTAACAAAGTTAATATACACACATTTATTTATTTTATTTTTCTTTTTTTTTGCTCATACTTTTTTTTTACTTTTTCAACATGTTTGTCACATTGCAAATTTTAATAACAAAGTTGACCTAAATAGTTTTTTTTTTCTAATCAACAGTCTGACATTATTGTTGACCAAAAATTTACTTCTATGTAGAAGTAAACTTTTGCCTGACAATAAGAGGGAATTGCCTTGTAACTTCTTTGATTAATAAGTAACTCAGCATTACAAATGGATGAACTTTGGACATCTAATACAGAGCACTTCCTACCCTGCTGGGGATCGAACCCAGGTCACCTGGCGTACAAGTCTCGTACACTACTCCACTCGGCCACTGTGACTACTATTCATTTTTCATATTAGTGCACTTATTTCATTACTAGCGGGCTATCGCCCGCTTTGCGGAACGAGGCATGGCCCGCAAAGCAAAAAATCCTTTTTCACCAATGGCAGGTGTTGTAGTAGGAATTTCGAAAAATCCCGTCTTATTGCACATCTACACTATAAGACAAAGCTACCTACCAAATTTCAGCTTCTTTGGACTTACTAGTTCGGAGAAACAGTGATGAATCAGTGAGTGAGTGAGTCAGTCAGTCAGTGAGTGAAACTCTCTTTTATAAGTATAGATATTGAATGAATAATTCAAGGTATGTTATGTCTTAAAAATATATGTTTACGGTCGGGAACCAATGTTGACAAAAAGTTTCAAAATTCTACTTTTAACATAGCGTGTAGATTTAAGAAGTGTGGAAACCACCCCCCGTCGGCCTACATCGTGGTCCCCAGCGCTAGTATCGCAAAGAAGTCTCCTCTCCTCGTCCCTCATCCGTATCAAATGTAAAAATAAACATAAATATATCAAAATGTAAACTTAAACATAAATATTAAATAAACCGCGAGAAATATTCTACTCTTTTGCAAAGGTGTCGCGGTATGTGGCGTTTCTATGCAACTGGGGTTCGTTTCCACACTTCTTAATTCTACACGCTATGCTTTCGACATGGAATATACATTTTTTTGTTGAAATTTGGTAACATTTAGAATTTTTTTACGAAATATCGCAAAAAAATCCACACGCTATGCCCCAACTTTCTCTCCGCTAAGGCAATTTTCTCTCTGAAAGGCTTCTACTTGAGTATTATCACTGTAATCACTTGCAAACTCCTCCCCCCACACTTTTCTTCAAATTGGAAATTTATTCTGTCTAAATAAATAATTTTTGTCAGAGCTTAAGGTATTGTACAGGGTGCGGCGCGGTAATGTCCCATTTTGAATCGCCCAGTGTGAAGCCGCACTTCTAATTAGCCAAGTTCAAACAAAGTTAGAAGATGCACAAACTACTAATTTTTTCGATTCAATTTAGCTCTATAGTCAAAATGATTTTATCAGAGCAACAGAAAGCTTATTGCGTGGAGAGTTATTTTTCGAAAAATAAGTGTATCGTAGCAGTACAGCGGGAGTTTGATATTGCACACCAAACTGTAACTCGATCTGCATGGAGGGGGTTTTCATGAAGTTTCCTAGGGTTGTTGTCACTCCAATAACGCATATTTTGTTTATTAACACAGCCTGAAATGTGAAAATGGGCTTCACCACTAAAGAAAACTATAGCATCTGGAAGTAAGGAGTCAATCAGGATTTCACATGCATTTTGTCGTTGAATAAAGTCTCGCTCGAACAATTCCTGCACCACTACCATTTTGTAGGGATGAAAATGCAGTTCTTTATGAAGTATCCTCCGCAATGAGCGGTCTGATATGCCAAGAGCAGCAGCATGTTTGCGAGCTGAGCGCCTAGCTCACTGCATTATCGCCTCACGTACTCGTTCAACGTTTTGGGGGGTTGACACAGGCTGCGTTAATAAACAAAATATGCGTTATTGGAGTGACAACAACCCTAGGGAACTTCATGAAAACCCCCTCCATGCAGATCGAGTTACAGTTTGGTGTGCAAACTCCCGCTGTACTGCTACGATACACTTATTTTTCGAAAAAAAACTCTCCACGCAAAAAGCTTTCTGTTGCTTTGATAAAATTATTTTGACAACTGAGCTAAATTGAATCGAAAAAATTAGTAGTTTGTGCATCTTCTATCTTTGTTCGAACTTGTCTAATTAGAAGTGCGGCTTCACACTGGGCGATTCAAAATGGGACATTACCGCGCCGCACCCTGTATTTCTTCTGGAGATGAAAAAAATATCGTAGCGTGAGCGGTAGAATGTGTGAGGTGGGGAGATCTCGGGTAGGAAGCGTGAGGATGGGAAGGGTGGGGGTAGGATGGGTGATGTGGCAACAGAGAGGCAGAGAGGGAACTTTCACATTTTCACAAAAGGGAGGAAAACTGAAAATGAAAGCTTTTTTTTGTGTCGTCTGTCATCGGTATTGAAATGTCACAGATAATCAAGAATTTTGTTGAAATTTATCCCGAAAAACTTCACTTATTTTTACGCCCGAAAATATAACGAGGGAAAAAGTTTCTATAAACACGGCACATTGGGTTTTTCGCGGGCAGAAAATCGGGTAATTTTAGGTGTGTTCCGTTTGTTACTGAAAGTTTAATTTCAGTGACTTACTCATAAAGAGACACATTAACCCTATTCTTGAAAAACTTCAGCCATTCATTCCCACCATAAAAAACATTCATGTAAACTGCTAAATTGTCTTCATAAAACTTTAGTATTACTTGTTCAAAATTGTTGTAACTTTAATATAGTCAACATTAATATAGAATTATGTTAATTTTATTACTTTTAAAGGGGAAATCGGCACGAACGACCTGTTGCAACACAGAGTTAAAAAGCCTAATTAGAAAAAAAAAACATATTCCCGAATTATGCGATTTTAACATTTCTTACATCGACAGCATCGATCAGTATCAGTATAAACAGAAAGAAAATAGAGAAGTTGTACTAGATGTACATGAATATCAGAATCATACCTGGACAACTGTTTCGAGCTTATTAGCTCTCATCAGCAGGTAATAGTTCTGAATATTCATGTCATCGACTAACCTTTCTATTTTAATCAGGATAAACAGAAAAGTTAGAAGTTGTACTGTCCAGGTCTGTTCTGATATTCATGTACATCTTACACGTTGAATACCAATAATTCTCGTTACTGAATATCGAGGCTAAGACTTGATACTAATTTGAACCCTCGCGATACTGACTATTCCCGGCTTAACCCAAGCTGGGTGCGAGTAATGTTTGTAGAAGGGGGTTTCTTGTATTGGTATAAGTAGGGCTGTCGGCTACGAAAGCCTCTGCCACTGCGACCTTATATTATAGATCTTTTGTGACATGCCCCTGTAACTCCAAAAGAGATCAAAGCTATTAGAAGCTTTTCAACTGTTTCTGAGAGATGTTCCTGTTAGTCGCCTTTCACGACAGGGGAATCACCCGAGGTCTTATTCTTAGAACTGACCAGTTGGAAAGGAAGGTAAACCCCAAAAATAAAATCTTAATATTAACACTCTTTCGTGTAAGGTAACCCGGGTAACCCCACCAGACGAGGTTAATAATAATAATAAGTTTTATTGTGAATATCTATATCTATAAAAGAAAGCTGTCTGTATGTATGTGTGTGTGTGTGTATGTATGTATGTTCTTTATACAAATCCACACCGTTTGACCGAGAAACCTGAAATTTTGCACATAGGTCCGCTTGGATCAGGAAATTCTTCTAGGCTAGATTATATCTCCCTGAGGTTAAGCTACAATGAGTAAGGATAAAAAATAGATGGGTGACGCAAAAAAAAATGCACGTTTTTTGACATAAATGACATTTTTTCTCGAAATTTGTCGCGACGACCTATCAACTCAAAGCGAGAAAGTTTTAGGCAAGGGCTTGAGTTTTCAATTGACATATCGATCGCGAATTTCTGATGAGCCGTTCTTGAGCTACGCCGGGTAAGGTAAAAAAATGGATGGGTAACATGTAAAATATTCACGTTTTTTGACCTAAATGACATTTTTTCTCGAAATTTGAAGTGACGACCTATCAACTCAGAGCGAGAAAGTTTTAGGCAAGGGTTTAGGCTTTCATTTGACATATTGATCGCGAAATTCTGATGAGCCATTCTTGAGCTACGCCGGGGAAGGCCAGAAAATAGATGGGCGACAAAAAATATTCAGGTTTTTTTTCAAACCTAAATGACATTTTGTGTGTGTGTGTGTGGTGTGTGTGTGTGTGGTGGTGTGTGGTGTGTGGTGTGTGTGTGTGTGGTGGTGTGTGTGTGTATGGTGTGTGTGTGGTGTGTGTGTGTGGTGTGTGTGTGTGGTGTGTGTGTGTGTGTGTGTGTGTGTGTGTGTGGTGTGTGTGTGTGTGTGTGTGTGTGTGTGTGTGTGTGTGTGTGTGGGGTGTGTGTGTGTGGTGTGTGGTGTGTGTGTGGGGTGTGTGTGTGTGTGGTGTGTGTGTGTGGTGTGTGTGTGTGTGGTGTGTGTGTGTGTGTGTGTGTGTGTGTGTGTGTGGTGTGTGGTGTGTGTGTGTGTGTGTGTTGTGGATGTGTGTGTGTGTGTGTGGGTGGTGTGTGGTGTTGTGGTTTGATGGGCTGGCGAAGCGGCGGGTGTAACCCGCTAGTGGTATATAAAAATGTACGTACACAAAGTTAAATTAAAAGTTAAAAAAGAGGTAAGAGTAGGAACTAAGGAATATTAAAATTTATGAATACAATAGATTTCAGGTTAAGGTTCATAATTAATACCCAAGCGTTTTCTACCATATAGAGTCTAGACCTTCAACATAATACTATGTATAACAAAAGATAGTAAAATCTTATACCGACGTAATAAAATTATACAAACTAGAAGTTTATTATGTACTGTACTCGTATGTATAGTTTATGTACTATATATAATGAAATAATCTATCTAAACTTGTATACATATCAGGCGTCTAAGCCCCAACAAATATATTAGCAGGTAACATATCAGTAGAACTAAATTGCACAAGAAACTCAAAACTGCACTTAAAGCAACATGGCGGCGGTGTGAGGTGAATTCAATTAGGTTAATGTACAGCTACTCGTATCTCGAGAACAATACACACTTGTTATGGCTACATGAGATAATTATAACAACTACATTATGCTTCAAATGGTTAAATACCTTATATTCATGTAATACACGATATAAATGTATCTAGTGTACACATTTTATGTAGACTATATTGATGTTATACAACATACGATACAAGAATGTTTACACTAGTACACTTAACAACAGGATACAAAATGCATCGTCTAAAATTCTATTTATTATATATTTTTATATATATATATCTTTAAATCTGCAATAACATTTTCTTGCAGATTTAAAAATATAGAGGGTATGAAAAGTTCATATCCACATTAAGGGACAAAGTTACAACAACAAAAATACCAGAATTGATTGGAGTGGATTTTGAAAATTAAAGAATAATTTTGTAGGTTTGTAATGCCAACCTACAAAATTATTTCTTGTTCACTGGTAGTCAAGTGGTTCGAAATCCCACCCAGTGCATGAATTTTTCTTCATTAACACATTCCGTGCCACGTCATGCGTTTTCGCCTGACAGAAATACTTACGATTAAGTGAGCGTCAGGCCAAAACGCCTGACGCCATTTATCCAATACGGCCACAAGAGGCGTTTTCACCTTACAAAAATTATCCACTTCAGGCGAAAACACCTAACATCGTGGGCCGATTGGGTATGTCATGCTTTTACCCCTTGGCACGCTATGTGTTAATTTGAGTTCGTGATAACATAATAATAAGACTCTGAGGGTTAGGTGGTAGAAAATGCTCAGAGCATTAACCTTCCACTAAAGAGTGTTATTATTATCCTTTTTACTATCAAAAAATTCAATATAATTCTCTGTCAGTTCTAGGCTTAGAACCCCTGATTGTTGCGCATGGCAAGCAAGCAGCATAACACATGGTCCCAGTGGTGCGATATTTCCACTAAGATCATAATTATAACATAGAGGGAACCCGATGTATTAAGATTTGCGTCCAGTAGGAACCATCAGCTGACTTCAAAATCAGTGCCGGAGTTGTAGTAATTTTTCTCTCGCGAATGAGTGGGTACCTAAACTACCTAATTCTTCGAAAATAACATTTAACTTTTTTCATACTTACCTATTAGTTATGTTTGTCTTTGTTTCCTCTTTTACTTTCCTTATTTTCTACTTCTTATGTAGTAATACAAGACTTGGTATCTAACGTGAAAATTAAGGATGTTTAGTAGTTATCCGCCACTGCATGAGGTAAACAAAAAAATCAAATAAATTGAACCAAACAGAGGCCGGGATTTGTTGAAAGAGGGACCATCAGCTGTTAAAAGTTGAACCGTCATAAATTTGTTCAGTACGAGATAAGTGACGTTCCCTCTATATTATATGGTCTCAGCGGATATTTCTTTTGAATTCTTGTAGTTTTGTAGGTTTCTCGAAGAACGGAGAGTACAGACTTTTGAGAGACCCTGTATTGACGGAAATGCTCTTGGAAAAGTAGTCATATTCTTCCATTATATGTAGAACATTTTACATTTGAATATCGGACGAACTTTGCATATAAAGAGATCCGTTTCTTGAAACTTTACTCATAACGAATAAGAGAATGTTCTAAACAACCAAACGAGCTAAAGTTTTCTTCGGTCTAGTTATTTTTAAGTTCGGAAGTAAAGTTCTGGTGTAGGTACCTACTTGCAACCTTTATTATTATTTTTTTTAATCACAGTACAAAAGCCTCATCGAGCCCTTGGTTGACAGGCAATGTGCCAAGTATGGCCGCCGCATTGCCTCTTTGGGAGGCCATAACAAGTCTCTGTCTCACTGAACATGGTATTATAAAAACTTCTATTCATTTCGGCCTAAGCGTACAGTAAGATAACTGGTAAGATACTCGTTTTGCATGGCTACGAAATAAAAAAAAGAAAAAGAAAGAGGCGAATATGGAAAATAAGAAGATGGAATATTCATACTGCCATGATCAAATATTACAAATACTTGCTCCAGCTAGTATTAAACAGATTGAGCTATGGTAAATAATTGTTAATATATAAATAAGTTGAGTTACATTTTGATTAATATAAAAAGATTGGCTTAAAATAATCTCTTTCTTCTTCTCCTTTTACTCTGTCTTATCCCGCAGGATCGACATTGTTCAACCTCATGGTTGAGGTTGGTTGGTTTTGGCACATTTTTTACAGCTGGATGCCTTTCCTAACGCCAACGATTCTATTTGATTTAACGTCTTGCATGAGGACGGGGGTTTTACCCTCCATTCGCTGGGAATGGTACCAGCTACCCACATTAACCTCACCCAGGCCGAAAATGCCGGCCTCACATTTACGAAGGGAATAGAATTTTGTGAAAAATCTACTCCGACCGGGTATCGAACTCCAGCAGAATTCCAGGCTTAAAATAATAACAGCAGAAAAAAAAAAAAAAAAATCATAGTGAAAATCTATCTCCCATTTCTCGAACTTTCTGGTACATACTTGGAGCACTTGATGCTAATTTTTTCACAGAGTTCCGCAAGGTCCCATGTTTACGCAATGTCTTTATTTTAAAGTAAATAATGGTCTACACGTGACTATCATTTCTTTTATTTACTTATCACTAAAACAACTACCTACATACGTGCAGAGCATAACAAGAGCATAGATATTGTTATACGTAAGTTAGCTCGTGTTAGTGACAGGAAAAATACTCCCGGTTAATTTTGCAAAAAATAAAATAGTTTTCGATAACTCCATGTTTTAAACATTTTGCTTGCAAATCAGGTTTGTTTAACATATTTGAAACTTATGTCATGAATTTTAATACCTTTTTTTTTTGCTCGTCAGAAAAATACTAAACTAAACTTTTGATGTATTTCATTATTAAAAATAAATATACTGAAGTCTCAACAGGTCCTATTTTAGGGATATGAGAATAATTTATTTCCCTTTTTTTGACAACTTTAGTCTGAGATTATAAAACTTTGAAAGTTTTTTCAACATATTTCATAATTCAACTTAGGTAAAATAAGAATTTTCAAAAATTCCGGTATATTTATGATTCTGTTGTTACTGTAGTATTTAAGTCTGGCTAGGGGACTATAAACACGGAGTAGACAACCATTGGCTTGGTTCAGGGGGCCCTTGTCAATTATTAGCCTCCTTGTAAAGACAGTGGTAGAAGTGCTGAGTCATTCCTCCACTTGCTGGCTACCATTGTTCACGATGACGCCACGCTATGATGATGATAATGATATAGTATTTAAAATAAATAATGATAATATTGAATAATAAAAATTAATATTGTTAAAAGTAAATTATTATATTGAATGATTCAGTTGAAATTATGATCTAATCAAGTTCTTGCATCATGAACACCAAAATGAACTCAATGAGTCCGAATGAGGTAAAAAGGATATTCCTTATATATAAATGATTTTATGAGCGCCTGGTATTTAACTAAATATGCAATGCGCAAAGCAAAAGATAGAGAGCATTGTTTGCCAAAATTATATATATTATTATTATTATTATTTATAAGTTGACGGGAGATACCCATTTTACAAGTTCCCCTAACCTATATCTAAAACGTAAAACTAAAGCGTAAAACTAAAAAAGCGTAAAACTAAAACTTAATGCTAAAGTAGGTGATGAAAAAATTAAAAAAATCCAGTATCTTAGTAGAGTAAAAAATATAAAGAATGTAAAAAAATAAAAAAAAATCACTGGTTCAAGGTGGACAGAACGGACAATTTGCTTTTTAAAATATCAGAAGATGTTGTGAAAAAATCAAAATCGAGGGGTGGTGAAGTGACAATATATAAATATCTCCCTTGCCTTTATTCCATATTAGCGTATAGTGCTTTTGGGATCGGCATTTTTCAACTTCATGGTCGAGGTTGGTAGGGTGGAGCACGTTTTTTTATGGCTGGATGCCCTTCCTGACGCCAACGATTCTATTTGGTTTTAACGTCCTGATCTGGACGGGGGTGTTACCCGCCATTCGCTGGACGTCGTACCAGCTACTCACATTAACCCTGCCTGGGTAGGGCTGGAAATGCCAGCTTTTCCCTATCTTACACAGTACGCAATCGGTGACTTAGCGCCACAGAGGTATTGCAAAAACGTCTATGAATTCCGCTCTTAAACCAAGATTTTGATGGCACAAAACCTCAGATTTGCTGTACGAGTACTTGGGTACTTTGGGTAGGTATAATTTTTAATTCCTTTGATAGGACGTGTCTCAAGCACTTTCTGTAAAATTACTCACCTTCACTACTGAATAGGTGGTAGGTATGTTCATCATCATCAGGTGGCGTCATCGTGAACGATGGTAGCCAGACAGTGGAGTAATGACTCAGCACTTCTACCACTGTCTATACAAGGAGGCTAATAATTGACAAGGGCCCCCAGAACCAAGCCAATGCTGGTCTACTCCCTGTTTATGGTCCCCCAGCCAGACTGCTGGTCTACTCCCTGTTTAAAGTCCCCCAGCCAGACTTAGGTAACTAAAAATATGCTGGATAGGTAGGTACTGTAGGTAGGTGTGTTAGATAGCTAAAAATATGCTGGATAGGTAGGTACTGTAGGTAGGCATGTTGGGTGGTTAAAAATATGCTGGATAGATAGGTAAGCACTTAAACATTCAATAATCAGAAAAGCTTTCCAAAATATCCCTCACATAAATATCAGCCCTGGGTAATCAGTTTTGTAGGTGCTTTGAATTTTTCAGCTATTCATAACACACAGTACATATTTATGTTATACGAGAGAAAAACAAACATAAACGTACCTATTCCACGAATTTAGAATATGAAAAAAAAAGTTGCGAAACTTTAAAATTTCAATTTTATTTTCCAGGGAGGTGAAATTATTGGCTTTTATGAAATGACTTTTCCGATGACGGTGATCGATTAGATGGGATAAGTAGGAAGTTTGCTTACAATAAATACATATTCGACGAAAGTAAGATTTCTCAGGAAAGTAAGCAAGGAAAGTAAGGTTAGAAAAAGAGCTTTTCTCAATTCAATTACAGGTATTGTAGATAAAATCTGAGTATTTTAGTTGTTTTCAATATTGTTGTCTCTTTGGAGGATGCGAGGAAAATATATGAGGTAAGGAGGAGTAGGAGGAGTGAGAGAGGGAGAGAGAGAGAGAGAGAGAGAGAGAGAGAGAGAGAGAGAAAGGGTTAGGAAATAGAAGGGCGAATGGAATAAATAATAAAAGAGAGCAAGAATTTTTTGTTTGAAGCTTAATTTGGGAGTGCCTAGGATAGATGTATAATTATTTTGATAAAAAATAGAACTTGAAATAATCTGTCACATATGAGACAAGTGTATATCACTGACTGTCTAAATAAAACACACCTATTGCTTGTCTACTTTGTTGACCACACAGGAAACAACAGAGCACGCACCCTCTTTAGACAAAAAAATATCTTTGTCGATACAAAGAGGAAATTTGAATGCTGTTTTAAATACCATGTCTCAGAGTAAAAGCATGCAAAGCGAGCTGGACTATTTTTCTTTCAAAAAACATTTCATTTGTACATTTTAAATAAAACGTAATTAACATTTATATATAATTAAAAAAAAGTTATGCTTGTAATCAAATACAATGTGTCATGATGCTAAATAGAGGCTAAATAATCGCTATTGACCCAGAGCTAGCAGAAACCAAAGATAGCGTGGTCAAAGTAATTTATAAGAATATATTATTAGGAAGAGGTGAAATTGTTAGGCCTCAGTCAGAAAGGCTTCTAATAACAGCTATTTATTACTTAGAACGCTTTGAAATAGTAGGTACATATTGAAAAAAAAATATTTTTAATAATTCACTCTTGTCAAGGCAACAAGATAATCAATTTCATTGGATACATGCAAAGTTTCAAAGAAATAAAACTACAATATGATGAATGGTATGGTTAGACTCAAAGATCGATTAAATTTGTAACCATGTGATGGTTTATGATTACTTGAGTGTAGGGCGTACGGTTTCATACATTAAAAAAAAATTAACATACAATAAAATTATTAATAGTGCAACCTAATGAGATTTTATAACTTGATTCTATTTGGTTTGAACGTCTTGATTTGAATTATTCAGGAATTTTTTCCTCCAATCGCTCAGAATTGTACCAGCTAAAAAAATCTGATAAAATCTAATTATTTTTTTTTCTACAAAACTATTGAAGTTATTGGATGTAAAAAGCATTTCAAAAGACGGAGACAGCGAATGAAAAGTGCCTAAGTGATATAAAAATAGCAAGAGATATATAAAAAGATGAAGAAAACGATGTGAGGGAACGACGAAGGAAAAAGGTTCTACGCAAGAAAAAGGCACGTAAACACGAGGCAAATCAGACGACACAAAGAGGTACGTGCTGTTATTGAAATGATAATTGGGGACACGAGACGTGAACGGATTAACAAATTATGCTGCAGAAAAAAAATAAATAATAATAATACGATAATATTAATGTATAAAAAAACAGTTACTGTCACAAAAACAAACACTGGCAAAGAGAAAAATGCACTGCAATGGATTCAAAACCTATAATATGTTTGTGACAGTTCGGGAGATGATTTATGGTGTTTTGTTTCTCATTACCCTAGATTTTTTTGCAGATTCATTCTGATGCAGAGATATTTATTTTAATATTAATATTTTTTTTTGTAAAAATGGTGGCAATAATTTTGGTGATGGTATCAGACAGGCTTTGGTTTTGCTATTGAAAAAATGCTGCAATGTTTTTTCATTTATTTTACTACGTCTCTTTAACATATTATAACTTCTTTCGAGAAATTTTGGTTTCATTTTAAGGTTTCACTTAAAATGAATATATAAAAAACACTTTTTGAGTCACGATGACGTGTAGAATTCTACTTTCATTATAAATAACAACATAACATAATCATATTAATCATACATATAAAGCTACCACATTGTGAACACGGCAATAACATATAATATGTATATTTGGCACCCTCTAAAGCGTTGGCGTTAGGAAGGTCATCTAGCCGTAACATATGGAAATAGGAGTGCCAGAACCAACCAACCTCAATTATGAAAAAGAGGTTGAACAATTCCAACCGCAAGTAAGGGGTAAAGGAAGTAAAGGCAAAGTGAAAGAAAAAGATATACGTAGGTATTATTCGGTAAGTATTAGGATAAAAAACTATGGTCATTTCTTTTTCACTTCAATTTCGTGGAGAGATGTGCTATTCCCCCCAAAGTTGGGTTGAGTAAGAAATAAAGATAGCAATGATATCATTGCAAAATCCCCACCTTCAGCACAAGATTTTTATCCTTTGAAGGTGGGTATACCCTCATAGTTTGTTGAAGATGATAGTGTAAAATAAATAAATGGAAACTTCAAAAAAAAAAAAAAAAAGTCAAAAACGCTTGCATACGAGTCTGCAACCATTGGGACATTTTCATCTTTACTATTCAAGGTCCAAAACCCAACTGACCAAATTTCGTATTGTGCGCATGACACATACCTTCTCTCTTCTCTCCCTCTACAATTCAATACTTCGCCATTGTGCGCATGACACACACTTTCCCTCTTCTCTCCCTTTACAATTCAATATTTCGTTACATAATATCGTTACATAATTTCGTCACATAATTTTGGTTATGTGCCAGAGCAAAGACATGAAAATGTCAAAAAAAATAGAGGAAGCGTGCTTACTCAGGACTTGATGAATCTTCTCCCACTCCGAAGGGGTCTCCGCAATGCGCACCATGAGGTCCAGTAGATCCTCATCCGTCCCTTCGGAGGTGCCCTGGAACAGTGAACATATTCGATATAGCAATATGTAATTAATAATAATATCGCCTTATATTTATACTGCCCGATTAGGGCCAATGAGTCCCATTATTCCAGCAGTAAATAGACAGATTACAGCATAATCTGTCTATTTATTTATTTATGTAGAAACTCTTTATTAGTAGAACGTAATATACATGGACAAATAATGGTAAACATTAAATACAAAAATTGACATTATTAATAATATAAACAAAATATGAACACATGTCCTAACTAAAGGGCGGGGTCATTGCCTATGGCAATCTCTACCACCCATCCCTTATGTCCCGGTAGCTCCGTGGTCAAAGCGTCGCGACGCGTCGGGACAGAACCAGTTATCTCCTCATTTGGATTTTGACCACATAATATAATACGTCTTGGTCTTGTAGCTGGAATAAAGGGACTTATTGGTATTAAGAAGTCGATATTTTTTTGAACACCTCAGTATAGACAAGACGAAGTTATTATTATAGATGTCAGTATATTATATTAGGGATCGGTGGAGGCTCCTAGAATAAATTCATCCAGGTGCAGTAACGTGATACGTACTAGTAAGCGTTTGAATATGAATTTCATGTATTCTCTCCCCCTAAATTCGTATTTTATAGTTTTTCGCCCGAGACAATTGCTGATCCACCCTGAATCCTCCCCCTCCCACGCTGTCTACTGTCTAAGATGTGATTTCCTTTCCACGGGAAGAAAAAAAATCCCCAGAATCATCATTCCCAAAGCTTCTCATATCATTCGAACCCCCGCATCTCAGCTCCCCCAGTATTACTGCGAAGATTTAAGCATCCCCGTTGAAAAAACGTATAAGTTCCCGTATTAGAGAGAATTGTATCCTATTTCACCAAGTCTATTTACGTCGAGGCAGTATTATACCCCCCCTTCGGTAGTATTATACCCCCATTATACTTAAGAGCTCCGAACTGAGGAAAGGAAATGATGGAAGAAAAACCGAAAGAAGAAATTGAAAATAAAAAATAGCGGAGTTTTATTTCTACTTTGGAATTGTAGAAAGCGAGAGTGGATAAGAATAGAGGGTGGAGCTGGTCGTAGCCTCATTGGGAAATTGGGAGATTATAGAAAAACCAGTAGGCACAAACCTCAGGCTTACTGGAAAGTCGTCAGCTTTATGAAAAATTCGTACACTCACTGGAAAATCGTAGGTTTACTCTCGGGAAAATCGCAGGCCTATTGTAAAATCTCAGATTTAGTGGAAAGTAAGTAGTCTGCTTATTAGAAAATCTGTACACCAACTAGAAAATAGTATTCTTTTTAGAGGCTTATTCGAAAAGTAGGCTTATTGGAAAGTTGTAGGCTGACTGGAAAGTCTAGGATTACTGGAAAGTCGTAGGGTTATTTGAAAATACATAGGATCATAGGATTCTATAAGAAAGCCGAGATGGAACCGTTGCGTCGGCTCACTGGAAAATCTCACTGGAGAATTGTATGCTTATTCGAAAATAGTATACAAATGTGACAATCAGGGGTGAATTTCATTATATCATTAAACCAAACAGTCTGGCTGGGGGACTGTAAACAGGGAGTAGACCAGGTGTCTGGCTGGGGGACTATAAACAAGGAGTAGACCAGCATTGGCTTGGTTTTGGGGGCCCTTGTCAATTATTATCCTCCTTATAAAGACAGTGGTAGAAGTGCTGAGTCATTCCTCCATTGTCTGGCTACCATCGTTTACAATGACGCCACCATATGATGATTTTAATTTTGCAAATAATTTAGCAGAAAATATACTTTTTATTGAGTCGTAGTCGTCTTTATGAAAAGTTTCACATTCCAAGATGCAGTGTACAAACATGAATCCCGGGATCCATTAATACTCTTACTTCCTGAGAAACAATATTTTCAATTAGTCGTAGTCCCTCCGTCAATTCGTCGACAACTACACTTCTGATTCATCGATTTAAAAAAACTTTGGCAACGTTAAATAAAAATGTCTGGTATGACTTAAAATTTTTGAAGTACCTACACTACATACATACATCTTTAGCATTTGATAACTAGGTGGAGTTGATAAATGTTAAATCATCCGGACATTGCGTGCTGCTAGTTGAAAGACTAATTAAAAACTTTCCCACTTAGGTACGTAACCGCTAAATGAAATAGGCTAAAAGAAGGGGGAAAGTTCAGCTATTTTTCCAATAGAATAGTATAAATGTATACATTACCTATTTATATCTCTTTACAAATGGCACAAAGGCCACAGAGCGAGGAATTTCCAACTAGACGTTAGGTACTTTCATAATAACAGATTTCTTTAGTAGTCAATATTATTGATCAATGGGAAAAACAGGTTAAAATGTATAATACTCTGTAGGTGCCTTCCGCGTTATTTTAAAAATTAACAAACTCAATAAAAGTTTTAAAATTGTGTCAAAACTCTGAACCAGGGGGGTTTGGCTTTCGAGTCCCGATTTTGTCAAATTTTCTGGACAGAGCTCATCAGGAAGTTCACTGCACCCAGTATTGTTGAGTCATTAATAAAACAAAAAAGCAAGACGACACGTCAGCAGAATTGCATCTGCTTTGCATAATGCAGCTAGCACATACTGCAACTTTATAATTTTCTGGACAGAGGTCATCAGGAATCACTGCACCCAGTATTGTTGAGTCATTAATAAAACAAAAAAGCAAGACGACACGTCAGCAGAATTGCATCTGCTTTGCATAATGCAGCTAGCACATACTGCAACTTTATAATTTTCTGGACAGAGGTCATCAGGAATCACTGCACCCAGTATTGTTGAGTCATTAATAAGACAAAAAAGCAAGACGACACGTCAGCAGAATTGCATCTGCTTTGCATAATGCAGCTTGCACTCACTGCAACATTCTAATTTTCTGGACAGAGGTCATCAGGAATCACTGCACCCAGTATGGTAGAGTCATTAATAAAACAGAAAAACAAGACGACACGTCAGCAGAATTGCATCTGCTTTGCATAATGAAGAATGCACTTACTGCAACTTCTTCTCATTCTGGACAGAGGTCATCAGGGCAAGGGACTAAATCCTGTGGAGAGAATCCTTTCTGAATGTCTCTGCATGTTAGACTTCCTGTGGAGAGAATCCTTTCAGATGTCTGTCATTTAAGACTTCTTTTTACTTTCCTTATCCCATAATAAGGAAAGTACTGGAATCACCCAAAATTTTCGATCGTCAGTTTTCAGTGCGAAACCACATTTTAGGGTCCCGAGACGCTAAATCCAAAGTTTCAGCCATTGGCCCGTGTGTCTGTCTGTCTGTAAACAAAATACCTCAAGAAAGGCATTAGCTAGAGACTTGAAATTCGGTGGAGAGGTCATAAATTTATAGAGGACGCAGCACAATACTTTTGAAATCGGTGCCTCCAATGGCGACGTTCAGCCATTCTGGCTAAATGATAAGATATGAAATTTTTATAAGAAATACTTTTTCTCAGAATTAAAAGATAATAGTGGTCTAGTCTGATTATTTTTTAAAATTTAAATGGGGTACAAAATACTTCCATATTATATGTATTATTCCTTGAAAGAGTCTCAATGTATTAAAATATGATGTCTTTATTAGAGACCCAAAATATCCAATAAAGTAATATTTAAAAAAATATCTTGAACTTTTCCGAACCCGGCCACATTTTACCGGTAATTTGGATGGTCCCACTTGGACTAGCTATTTTATAATTTATCTTAGATAGGGGTTGTGACTTATCAAATCCAATGCTTTTGAGGTGCTAATTACGAATATGACATTTGTTTTTATCTAACAAATACCGTTGAGTTACCAGTGGAGGAATTTGCAATTTTCGAGTAATAAGGAAAGTCGTGTGATGTCACACCAGATTTTTCATTTTATATCTTTCCTTATTCCTTCTTTATATTTTTTTCTCTGGACATTCCTTTTTAGTTTTCTATACTTCACCTATTTGTTTCCTTTTTCCGTTAGAGAGTATCTTTGTTATCTTCTCTCCTTTCTATGGGATAAGGAAAAAGTGTCATGTCCGATATTTTCTTTCTTCTGTTTTGAGTCTTTTATTTATCTTTTTTTTCTGTATCAAATTTCCAGAAGGTAAATTTATCTCTACTCTTTGCACCAACATGTATTTTGGTTTTGCAATTACTTTATTTGAGAACACGTTCGACGTGCACTGTGATTTGTTTGTTTGCCAAACAAAGGGCAAGAGTTGACACGTACATATCTCAGCTTGACAAAGATATTTTAAACTTGCATATAAATAATTATTCACCACTTTTTGGACAGTATGAGACAGTGACTGTGAAGAATGTGCAATGTACATCTGTGTAAGTTATACATTCGTGTTCTTTTCTTTATGAAATATTTTAGTAAGGATTTGTTATATTTATTTTAATAATATTTTTTGAATTTGAATTTATTTATTTTAAGTGAAAAATAATTATAATACTATATATATTTTTTTGTATATAAAGAAACATTTATACAAAGTACTTCTCCTAAGCTTTGAAGGGTTTCTAAGAGATTTATATTTTATATTTATATTTTATTTGTGGATGTTTGATTTTTAAAACTTTATGCAAATGCTACAATTATGATCGTTTTTTAGCGCTGGACATTGGCTATTAGATTATTCACATATTTTATAATTATTGAATGAATAACCATAAAACAGAAGCCACTCACTCATCTCTACGCAAAAGCTAATTCCTCTCACTGATAAGTCACTCATCAGTGTATTTCGGCAATGATAATGTCTAAGTCTATAAAATTATACAATTTAAGTGTTTAAAAGTGCATTAAAAAAATACTAGCAAATTCTAAAGGATTCTATAATCACGGGGAAAGTACCTTTGCAGGGGAAAAATGACGGGATTCTTATATGTATAAAAACCTAGTTTTCTACGTTAGAATATTTAATATACCTAGCCGTTCAGCAAGAAATACCATTACTTCTTGACCTTAAAAACGAGAGAAAAAGAATGGGAAGGAAGGAGGAAAAAGAGAGAAAAAAACTGCAAGATAATATCCTACGTTCTATTCAGCGAAGAAAACTGGAAGAGGAAAGAGCGGGGTCTTGACGACATAGACGCTAGCCATAAAGTTCGACACACCTGTTCCAACACAGCAGATGAAGTGAGGAAAACTCTCGATGAAATAAAAACTCCCGCTGTGACCTCTGAGGGAACATTGTAGACGACTTACACGAAGCTATCAGACGAGTAGATGACGCTGTGGAATAAGTGTTAGCTGGGGAAATCATAGTAGACAACGATTTGGTTTTTTTTTTTTATATTTTTTTTTTAAGGGTGTATCTATGTGTCTACTTGAATCAAATATAGATAGTTATATTTTTACAATATATAAAAAACTTCTCCAAAGACATCTTCCCGAGGCAGTGTGCTCAGCACTGAGGCAACATTACCTCTCTGAACAGCGAAACTAAGCCGTTGCCTGAAATATTCCCCGGCGCGTTTGTCCTTTGTCTCAAGGACCAAAGTTTTGGATATGCTGTTAAACATTTCCGAAGCACTTGGCACAAAAGAGCCAAAGGTTTCAACGGCGAAGGGAATGAAATCGTAAAGATTTTGTAGGTCTTTATATTTCAGGCACTTTTGTGTGATAGCTGAATACTTTTATACTTGTATATGGAACTGTGAAATAGGTTTGCTATGGAAAATCATGTGAGTTGACAACATACACACAAAAGTGAGAAGTGGAAATCCTACAAGTCGTGAGAGAGACAGATGGATTTACTGCAGATGACTTGGGGGAGTAACATCAACCACATATAGCAACCACAAGAAACTGACAGATGCTGACATAGAGTAGACACTCGACAAGACTCAACGCGACAGGTCTGCAGGAGACACCAGAGTTTAATATGTATGCAAATGATGTCATCATATTGATCTGGATATGTTTGCTGACATCTGCCTCCAGTAACAGGACAACAATCCACTCCACATCTCCAACCTCCTACCTAGTGTTCCCACCTCCTCCCTGCGTCTGTTATACCACAAACTCTCTTCTTGTCCCATGATTCTCTTTACACATTCCCCTGCAAGTTCCTTTTTATCCCTCATACCCGTTTGCCATTACTCTTTGAACCTTTTCTATGTTGACGATGTGCAGTAGAGTGGAGTTGGGACTCTGTTCATTATATGGCAGTCCGTGTGGTCCATGCTTTGGCGGGGATTATTAAAGTTTCGAAACCCACAGATGCTTTCATTGGGATTTAATTTGTCAATTTAAATGTACTGCTGAAGCTTTGCGGGTTGCACGCTTGGTGGAGTATCTAATGATGAATGACTATAAGTTGTAGGAGTGTGAGGAGCAAAAAAGAGATGGAATGCAAGTGTAAGTAGTGAAAGAGAGAGGAAGTAAAATGTGATTGGATTGCAATTTGTGGCATCAACAAACACAATGATAATTACGCATACAAATTAAACAGATAAAAAAAGGAAGGGACTGATAAAAAAGGGTAACAAAAAATCAACATAAATAGTTAAGCTTCAATAATACATATACCTAGAACAGATATAATCAGAAAAAGAATGTGTGTAAAAAGAAAAAAAGGGAAATAAAAGGGAGACAGAATATCAATCTGCGGCGTCAAAGAACTAGAATAATTACAGAGAACCATTCTGGTCAGAAAAAGAGCTTACTGCAAAGAGCAGAAACCAACGAACATCAGTTGAAAAAAGAGTCGGAAACAACCAAGAGCAAGGGTAAAAAATGGAGCTCCTCCAACAAAAGGGAATTAAACAGAAACCCCATTTCGTCTATTATTATCGATAATTACGTTCGAAAGCTCCGCCGGCAGTCGAAAGCAGGAAAAGGAAAAGACCCGCCGTCAGTAAGGCCTGTAATTACGCTCATGGCAGAGAGTGGAAGTGACAGAAACAATAGAGAATGAATTTCTACTGTGCCCACAAGAACACCTGAAGTAGATGGAGAAGAAGTGGGAATAAGGAGGAAGAGACGGAAAGAGGGGAGGAAAAGGTGGAAGGAGAATAGTAAAAGGAGGGGTTTTGAAAAAGGAAAATTAATGTTGAAAAAGAAGAGGCAAGAAGAGCGGAGGGAAGAAGATTGGGAAGGAAATTAAAAGGCTCCTTTTTACTTTTTTGTTGAAGAAAACGCTTTATCTTTTGCGTTTGTTTTGGAAACAACTTCTTCCGACCCGGAGTTTCCCGTGAGAGTTCCTGTAGATAGCTATCTTCTGTGTGGTGCCTGGCTATTAGAGAAAATCAATTAAACGGGCCCGGACAACATTAATTTCAATTCTGTGGCTGCGATAGGAAACTTTTCTCGGACATTGGTAGAAAAAAAAAACAAACAATGAAAAATTGTCTGGATTCCA
The DNA here is from genome assembly GCA_024516035.1 of Bactericera cockerelli. NCBI lineage: Eukaryota > Metazoa > Arthropoda > Insecta > Hemiptera > Triozidae > Bactericera > Bactericera cockerelli. The sequence goes on along the minus strand of CM044958.1, from coordinate 10,007,938 downwards.
AATTGTTCTGTGTCAATCTAAACAAGAACAAGAACCAGTAATTTAAAGTTGATTAATTTAAATGAGACCATAAGTTACACTTCTACTATTTTTGTACAACATTTTCGTTGAAATCCCTTCAGTAGTTTCTGTGACTTGCGCGTCACAGAAAAAAACACAAAAAAAAAAAAAAAAAAAAAAACAGACTGACTCAAGGTTGCTCTGGACCTTAGACATGTTCTGAAATTTTTGAAATCGGAACAAAAAATATATTTTTTATATACCTATATTAAAAAAAACGAATGAAATACTTCCAATATTAGATACGAGTATTTTCTGAATTAATCACATAATCCTTTTTACTTTCCTTATCCTGCCGTAATTATTACTCTCCTTATCCTACAGTAAATTTTACTCTCCTTATCCTACAGTATTTCTTTCCTTATCCTATAGTAAGGAAAGTATTTTCCATTCACTCTTCTCTCACTAAGTCGACTCACCTGTACTACAGGAGGATAGGTGCTGGCGGGGGTTGTACTGGTGTCACTAAAGCTGTCAGTGTCTTCTGGAATCAGAGAGAGCGTTGAGACATTGTTAATTAAAGTATTCATCTGTGTAATTGAAATATTAAGGGCGGAATTAATAGACAACATCAATAACTTAAGTCGTTGGTAAGTGTCGATTTTCCCTATCTTACACAGTACGCAATCCGTCACTTAGCGCCACAGAGGTATTACAAAAACGTCTATTAATTCCGCCCTAAGCGCGAAATAAATAGACGTTTCGAAATACCTCCGTGGAGTTAAATATTGTAGACGTTTTTTGTAATACCTCTGTGGCCCTAAGTCACGGATTGCGTTCTGTGTAAGATAGGGAAAACCGACGCTTGACTTGTGATATAGAAATTGTCTAATAATTTCGCCCTAAATGTATGCACCTTTTATTTCACATGTAAATAAAACTGCAACTTTAGTTGTGATATTGTTCATAATAATAATAATACTACAGATATAGCGTATTGTCTCAAATCGGGAAAACTCATGCTAAGTAATGACTGAAGTTCTCCATTTGTCTATTAATTTCGCACTTTTAGTTTTCAAAAAAAATACCAACTGACATTTTGATAAAATCCGTTTTTGGAATCAAGAGAGTCCAAGTGCGAAATTAATAGACAATTTCTTTTTTTGCTAAGTGTCGGTTTTCCCTCCGTGACTTAGCGCCACAGAGGTATTACAATAACGTCTTAATTCGCTTTAAATCATCCAGAAATATTATCAGAGCCATAATCCCCAAATCTCCCTTTCAACTTCGCTCTGATGGGGTGATTTGGGTAAACAACACACTCTGTTTGGGTTATTTGAACGAACTTTGCCGGTTGAAAGGGAGATTTGTGGATTATAAGAGTGCGAGTGCTTTCTGGAATGATGCCGATAGTAATATTAATAATACTCTTTAGTGGAAGGTGACTAGTAGGCGAGATTAATGCTCAAAGCATTTCCTAACCCTCAGAGTCTTATTACTATGTGGTCACATACTAAAATAATGAGGACAAATTCATGCACTGGGTGCGATTCGAACCAACGGATCCCTACGCTACCTGGATTACCAGACTAGCGCGTTAACCATTTAGGCCAATTGACCTTGGCCAATAGTTCCTATACATTACAGGTAATAGAAAGTTAAAAGGGGCGGGTTCATTGCCCATGGCAATCTCTTCCACCCAACTCTACCTACTTATGGTTGGGTGGAAGACACTGCCAACGGCAATATCCCCGCCTTTTAGTTGGGACATGTATTATGTATACATTTATTTATTTTTTCTTCATTTTTTTGTCTTTTTACTTCTCTTATATTGTATATTAATTTGTAATTATCTGTGTTGCATATAATTATGTCCAAAATAATAAAGTGTTAAATAATAATAATAATAATACGTAAGCATGATGTACATCTGTCTTGCTTAATTTCGGCGTGAGTTATTTTTTCTCATTTGGAAAGTTTTTCACTATTGTGTGAGTCGTTCTCGTTTTGCTGAAGCCAGCTCTGAGCTCCCTGGCAATAAACATAATTCCACAAGTCAGAAAGCATGACAGCGAGCGCATAAACTCAAATAACGTAGTTTTTTAATGTTCCCCAGAAAACCCCAAGAAGTGAGAAGGAAGAGTAGGAAAGAAAAGGATATATATATATATATATATATATATATATATATATAATTATAAAGAGAGAGACAGAAAGAAAGAGAGAGAGAGAGAGAGAGAGAGGGAGGGGGTGAAAGAGAAGTAAGAAACGTGAAGTGAAAAGAGAGAAATATTGGTCTGAGAAAAGGATGGAAAATACGAAAGAAACGATTGGTGAGGAGATAGAGAGAGAGAAAAAGACAAAAATAGAGTACAAGAGAAAAAATGGGAAATTAGTATAAAAGAAAATAGATAAGAAAGAGAAAGGGATAGGAAAAATATGGATAGAAAATGAGAGAGGAGAAAAAGGGAGGGGCAGAGAGAGAGAGGGAGAGGTGAGTGAAAGAAATATAAAGAAGAAATAGAACGAGTGAGAGAAAGTGATAATGAAACAGAGAGGTGGAAGGAGATAGAACATCGGATATGGAAAGGAAAGAAAAGGAGGATGGAGGAGAGTTGGTGAAGTGAAAGTGAGAGAAACACATGGAAATAAAGAGAGAGAGGAAGAAGATTAGGAAGAAAGAAAGAGGATCGAAGAAAGAGAGAGAGCTAATGTAAAAGCACGAAGTAAGTATATACCTACCATGACATACATAAAGCATACATGTATTATGAATGTAAGGGACAGGAAGGAAGAAGAGAAAGAGGGAGATGGAAGGAAGGAGAGAAAGAGACGGAGAGAAGGTAGACATGTTGTTGAGTTTTTTTCTTCTATTCAAAAGACAGCAACATCTCTAGCACCTTACTGTGCCAGGATTCAGGGCCGGCATGAATTTGATGAATTTCACAAGAAGGGAATGAATACAAAATATATTATCATGAGGTGGAGCTTTCGCACTGACTGAAAAGAAATAAACCCTAGAATATAAATAGAATAAATAAATACTGCCAACGGGGGACTTGGGGAAGTTCCTACAAGGTATTTGCTGTTTTGAGTACCTACATTATTGCGTAGTCGAATCATCAGGATTTGAACTCAAAGGTCTATCTTGTATGTTATTTTTCTAATTTTGATAAAAAAAATCATGAGAGAATACAAAGGCTAACAAAGTGTATAAAACTCTGTCCAATGTTCTCAAGAGAGCGCCCGATCATAGTCGAGGCAGTGTTTCTAGGATATCCGACCATACCCGAAGTTCTGTATTTAGAATCTAGGGATCCCGACTCTAGCCGAGCCATGGCTCTAGGGAATCTAGGGAACCCGACTCTAGCCGAGCCATGGCTCTAGGGAATCTAGGGATCCCGATTCTAGCCGAGCCATGGCTCTAGGGAATCTAGGGATCCCGACTGTAGCTGAAGCAATGTCTCTAGGGAACCCGACTATAGCCGAGCGAGTGTCCTCAGGGATCCTAACAAAGTCTTTAGGGAATTCAACTAAACTCAATAGAACCTGGTGTTTCTAGAGAGCCGAACAGAGGCATAACTCCCAAGGAGCCCCAATATAGGCATCGCCGCGCCTGGCTCGGCTACAATATTCAGGTTAATGATACAATGTGCGACACAAAAGACACATAACGAGCTCGAGTATTATCCTTTTTCACACCCTTCGCTACTCTCGGCCACTCGAAACTTCGGGAGAAGTTACGACGTGAATTTTTTTTAAAGTTTTTTTTTTTTAATTTCAAAAGAAGACACCTTTTTAGTTTCCTTATCCTATAGAAAGAAAAGCAATGGAATCACCCAAAATTTTCGATAGTCAGTTTTTAGTGCCAAAACACGTTTTAGGGCCCCCAAAGCTTAAAATCAAAGTTTCAGCCATTCGTCCGTGTGTCTGTCGGTCTGTAAACAAAATATCTCAAGAACAGCATAAGCTAGTACATAACTTGAAATTCAGTACATAAGTCATCAATGTAGCACGAAACTTTTGAAAAAATCGGTTTTTTTTATGGGTACAAGTATTTCTTGTCATAAAAAAATAATAGGGGGTTTTTTTTGATATCTTGAATTTTTGGAATTTACCATATTTTGGGGAGAGGGGGGCCGCTTGTTGATCTCGTTCACAACCTCTAAAATTGTGAATTCCCCAAAATTAATTTACATAAATGCTTTTGAGAAATCAATGTAATTTTAATAAATATTTCAAAAACTTTTTGCGTAAAAAATTTCTGCGTGCATTGGTTGGTCCTCAAAATTCGACTTCTCCTGACAGTTTTGTTCTAATTCTTCGCAATTCCCACCCCACAGGCCCACAACCAATCTTTGTCATCACAAACCAGAAATTTCACTGTCTGATCTTTTTGAATTTTTTGCATGAACAATGATAATTTTCAACAAAAATTAGCCTCCATTATTCACCATAAAATCTTTAATTTCCTGGAAAAATTCAAAATCCGACGAACGAAAATTTCAAACCGCATTTTTTTTTTTTTTTTTTTTTTTTTTTTTTTTTTCACCATGAAAAAGGGATTAAGACTATTAAGAGCCTTGGTATTAAAAAGCAATAACTTTGATATTTAAACGTTTAATTACGACGCGTGCACTGGACGATAAACCTTTTTTTTTTAAACACTTTTCCTTTCGCGTGCTAGTTTAATTTAATAGATTTGCAAACAATCTTTTCGTGATTTAAATCTTTACACGTGTTTTTTTTTTCTTTCTTAAGTTCATTTGAAGTAAATACCTGAAAATAAGTGTACATTATATAAAAAAAAAACATTATAATAAGACAAAATCAGTTGTTGGTAAAGCAAAATTCATGTATGTATAACCATTGCCTAAAATTAAGATTTGATTTAAAAAAATGAACTCATTAGAGTGAGAAAAAAAATGTATTGTATATAAATGCGAAAGTAGGCATGTAGGTCACTTTAAGGTCTTGTGATTCCTAAAAATTAGATGGGCGACACAATTTTTTTTACGTGTTTTGACCTATATGACATTTTCTCTCAAATATGAAGTGAAGACCTATCAACTAAAAGTGAGAAAGGTTTGGTGACACAATTTTTTTCTCACTTTTCTGTGTGGTGTGTGTGTCTGTGGGTGTGGGTGTGTGTGTGTGGTGTGGTGTGTAATTGTGTGTGTGTGTGTCTTTGTGTGGGTGTATGTGTGTGTGTGTGTGTGTGGTCACACATGGGCTGGCGAAGCGGTGGATGTCACCCGCTAGTAAATTGATAAATGCACAATAAGTAAAGAACATTCTTACTATAGTTATTCAAATATTCATAGATATATTCCTCTTAAATTTCGATAACATAAAGTTATACAATTAATACAATACTATATACTCTCTTTTATAAGTATAGATAATAACCTATGAATGTTTCGTCTAGCGGAAGGTGTAATCAACATTCTTAATAGATTTGTTTCACCGCGCTAAAACTGCACATAATTAAGAGCATTGTAGCGCCAAAGGAAACGCTATACTGCCCTCTAATCAAGACCTAATAAATGGTAAACCTTATATGTATATGTACGAGAATTTTACGAGCAGAAACAAAGGTTCAAGAAATACACCCTTTGAGCTTTAAGTACGGCAGTAAAATAAGAAATGGGAGCATTTTGCTGTCGAAGTAGTATTTGAAAATCGTTCGTCTTTAATGCTGGAATTTCCGGTCCTACCCAGCATGGGTGAGATTAATGTGGGAAGTTGTTAGTATTCCCAGCAAATAGAGGGTAACACCCTCTTCTTGACTATTTCAAATCAGGACGTTTAAACCAAAGAGAATCAACTGGATACAATAAATCTAAATGCACATATTCATCTGCATCTAGTACAACTTCTCACTTTTCTATTTATACTGATACTGATAGATGAGTAAGAGAAACCAAACACTGAACAAAAAATTGTGCAACAAAAGGTGTGAACATAGAGATATCGATCACTGCACGTACTAAACTGAAAGTTATAAATCATTCAAACAACCTCCTTAAAAATATGAAAAAAAAACACACTTTCATGAACAAGACAGACAGAAAAGAATAAAAGGAGCATTTTACAACCTCACATCAACAGCATCACATTGCCATCTGTGCCGTTTGTTCAAACACCAAGATGGGCAATCGATAAGGGTTGAATGCAGTAACCTTCCGCAATTCTAGCTGCTTTTCATGCGCGGATATAGGGGGGGGCACGGGGGGCACGTGCCCCCCCAGATTTTTTCGGTAAGCGGTGTTTCTCAAATTTCATTATACCTAACCCCGTATAAAAAATGAGTTAAGGGGGCACGGGCCCCCTAACTCATCCATAATAATTCCCAATTCTAAGACTAATCCCCTAAAAGAAAAGATCTCAATAAGTTAGGAGGGCACGGGCCCCAAAATAATTCCCAATTCTAAGAATAATCCCGTATAAAAAAAGATCTCAATAAGTTAGGGGGGCACGGGTCCCAAAATAGTTCCCAATTCTAAGACTAATCCCGTAAAAAAAAATCTCAATAAGTTAGGGGGGCACGGGACCCAAAATAGTTCCCAATTCTAAGAATAATCCCGTAAAAAAAAAGATCTCAATAAGCTAGGGGGGCACGTGACCCAAAATAATTCTCAATTCTAAAACTAATCCCGTTAAAAAGAAGATCTCAATAAGTTAGGGGGCACGGGACCCAAAATAATTCTCAATTCTAAGACTAATCCCGTTAAAAAAAAAGACCTCCATAAGCTAGGGGGGCACGGGACCCAAAATAATTCCCAATTCTAAGACCAATAAGAAATAACTAAATAAATAAGATACAGAGACAAACTTGCAAGACAGACAAAAAAACATCCACATAATCTAAGACTTTTACATTACTACAAACGAGTTAGGAATATACTATCTACCTCATTACGAATTGCAAAAAATAACTACTACAAGACTAAAATTGACGAAAACAAAGAAGACAAACACAAAGTATGGACAATTATCAATGACATAATTGACAAAAACAAGAAAGATAATATTATTAAAAACATTAAACATGATAACACTTTACATGACTGTCTGACCAATACCCGAGAATGTGCCAATATAATGAACAACCATTTCAAAGATGTTGGAAAAAATATCTCTGATAAAATTGAAAGACTAACCACTACTGAACAAAATCACTTGAATGACTTAAACTTGACACAAGACACTGAAAACAAATACTCTACTTTCTCACTGACTACTTCAACTGAAATTTACAAAACAATTATGGGGTTGAAAAACAGAACTACTCCAGGTGAAGACGGACTACAAACAAAAATACTTAAACATATTGCACCATACATTACTGAACCACTTAAACACGTAATTAACTTAAGTTTAGACAGTAGTATATTTCCTTCTTGCTACAAATCCAGTATAGTTGTTCCTATTTACAAGAAAGGAAATAGACAAGACTTGAATAACTACCGACCTATCTCCTTACAGACAAACTTTAGTAAAATACTTGAAAAATGTGTACAAAACCGACTTGAATATTATTTGACAACAAACAACCTTTTGACTGACAAACAATATGGGTTTCGACGTGGCATAGGTACTGAAGATGCTTTACTTGACTTAACAACATACTTACATAGTAACATAGACGACAATAAAAAAGTAATCGCCATTTTTCTTGACATTTCAAAAGCATATGACTCTATAAAACATTCGACATTACTGACACAACTTAAAAAACTAGGACTAACAGACAAAGTACTTAAATGGTTTGATTCCTACTTGACTGACCGAACACAAAAACTGAAATTGAATTCTCAGTTATCTGAGAGTGTACAGTGTCGTGCTTTTTCAATTCCGCAGGGCACAATACTTGGTCCTTGTTTGTTTAATTGTTTTATTAATTCTCTTCCTGGAATAAGCAAGGGTCAAGTATTTTGCTATGCAGATGACACAGTACTATGCTACTCATCAAATAACTGGGAAGAGACTCACCGACTTGCATCTACTGACCTGACAAACATTCAAAACTGGTATTTACAAATGTCCTTACAAATCAATCTTTCCAAGTCTCATTACATGACTTTTTCATCAGACAAAAGAGGACAGCCATTAACATCAACAATACAACTAACTGACATTGAAAATAAAACAATAACATTACAAAAACTGACAAACATACGTTACTTAGGTGTTACACTTGACGAAAACTTAAAATGGACAGCACATATTACTTCACTTAAAAACAAACTACGATACTTGACTTATGTTTTCTACAATCTAAACCAAGTTTGTAATGATACACTACTTCGCGAAGTATATTTCGCGTTAGTTCAATCACTCTTACAATATTGTATCACAGCTTGGGGAGGGGCGTATGAAAATATAAAGACTCAACTTAGAAGAACTCAAAATATACTACTCAGGACTATACTAAAAAAAGACAGACTTTTTCATACTGACCAACTATACGAACTATTTAACGTTCCAACACTAGATGACATTTACATTTACAAAACAAGTACATTTGCAATAAAGAAAAAACATACCTGGACTATAAACCCTAACACATACACCACAAGACAGACTGGACAAATTATACAAACACTCAAACACAAATCACTGACAAAAAGACATTTTTCATACGTAGGTAGCAAAATTTTAAATGTTATACCTGATGATATAAAGGACAATCCAATTTTAACAATTTTAAAATACAGACTGAAACAATGGCTGTCTATTAACAATAATAAAAATAAAATCTTAAATATTTTAAAATAACAATTTTTCCCTAATTATTTGAATGTATAAGTACTTACTAAAACAGACACAACAATCAAAAACACTCCACACATAACATGAAAACATTTTCAAAATTTATAATATATTTTTTTTTTTTTTTTCTTAACTAAAAGGACAGTTTTAAATATTAATATAATTTTAATAAAAAGTGGCCTAACACATGCTTTGCATTATTGGCCACTTAAACTTGCCATGTTCTTAATTTTTATTTTATTAATAAGTTATTTTTTACATTTATTTTTATTTATGAAGATGTAAGAATTTGTTGAATAAAAAATAATCTTTTGAAAGTACTAAAAAAAAAAAAAAAAAAAAAAAAAAAAAAAATAAAGTTGTCACATCCACACAGATTGTCCGAGAAACCTGAAATTTTACCTATATGTCAATTTGGATCAGGGAATATATCTCTAATCTCTAGGGTTCAGCTCCACGGGGTAAGAACAAAAAATGGATGGGTGACACAAAAAAATCACATTTTTCGACCGAAATTAAATTTTTTTTCTCAAAATTTATCGTGACGGCGCCACGGCGGCGGCGTATCAACTCAAAAAGAGAAAGTTTTAAGCAAAAGTTCAAGTTTTCATTTGAGATATCAATCACGAAATTCTGATGAGCCGTTTTTGAGCCACGTTGAGTAAGGACATAAAATGGATGGGTAAACAAAAAGTATTTACGTTTGTTGACCTGAATGACATTTTTCTTGAAATTTGTCCTGACGACCTATCAACTCAAAGCGAGAATGTTTTTGCAAGGGTTGGAGTCTTCATTTGACATATTGATCGCGAAATTCTGATGAGCCATTCTTGAGCTCCAGTAAGGACAAGAAATGGATGCGTGACACGAAGAATATTGACATTTGTTTGTGTATGTGTGTGTGGGTGTGTGTGTGTGTATATGTGTGTGTGTGCGTGCGATAGGCTTGCGAAGCGGCTTACTAGTTAGGTATATTGTGCGATTGTGCCCCCCCAGTACAAGAGGGCTATATCCGCGCATGCTGCTTTTATGATCCCATTGAAGCTCCATGCAGTCTTAACTCTGCTGAACTATAGAATACCATAGTCAAATAAAATAGGGAATCCTTTACAGCTGAAATAGATATTTTCTGCATGCAGCTGAAATGGGAAATTCCGTTTAAACGTAGCTACCTACGTTTCCCTTTGAAACGTAGATCTCAAAAGGTGGTAATAGTGAAAGAACCAACATTTTTATTTTTTTTAGTTTTTTTTATTTATTTATTAAAACTAATGAGTCTTACTATTCCAGCAGTATTACTTATTATAGACGTAGTTTTTAAAATTCATGGTAAGGCACCCCGGCTCCATCTTCTCTGTTGATCTTCTACGTCATGTTTTTATTCCATTTATCTGAAAAGGTCGAAGCTTATCTTTGGATGAACATTTTAAATTCTGAGTGAAGTGCTCCATCTACAGAACAAATCAGAGGAGAAAAAGATCCTCGAATACCTTCTACTGCCTTGTCATCCTTTTTGTGTTTTTCGGATGAATGACATCTTGCAGTTGTAGTACTTCCAATCTTGGGATTCGTAGGGAGGTGCGTCAGCATTAATTAAGCGATCATTAAAAAACGCAGCCTTTCCAGATTCCCAGATATTATTGATGTCAGCTGTTAAGGCGCCTCCGTTTTGACTTGCCTCTCGGACAACTGGTTCAACACATACACCATTATGTGCAAGTCCAGCGCACTCATCACGCAGATAATCATGGCCATATTTCACAAGCCCACCTTTTTTAAAGTCTAATGCATGACTTAGGTTCACCAACATTCAACCAACATTGGTTTCTCTCCGGTCATCAACTCATAATTGTGAGAATTGATTTACATATTGGCTCTATTGCTGGCTATAGCAAACATTTTCATTGTCTCATAAAAGATTACATTATTGGAAACATCGGAAATTTTCTCACACGAAATACAACGCATAGTTTTTCCCCGTCAATCCTTCATATCCTGAATGAAGTTCAGATCATGCAGACACCTCAAGAGAGCAGTAAGTGAAGATAGTGAGGACTTATTATTATTTATTGACAATAGGACTGACATCAATATACAGGGTGTTTCATTTTAAGCGCACCAGCGCGGTTACTTGGCCCCTGTTGGAAATACAAAAAATCTATTCCGAGGTCGTTTTCCTAGCTCATAAGGGGACGTGTATGACCTTTGCAGATCTGTCAAGTTTGTCCCTCAAGATTATTTCAAGGTCAACTTTAAAATCTTAAATGGATCGCCCTGACTTTATTGCATGTTCAGATTTGTCATGAAAAATTGACTTCATTAAACTATTTACATGATATGTATTATTTTGATTCAATAATCTGTTGCTGAGTGAGTTCTTTATTTAATTTATAATTGCAATACTTTGTAAACATTGAAATCAGTTAATAGTGATGTAAAGTTATTGTGACATGGTGAGTTATACATAATATTCGTAATAATCAGGTCTAATATTTCTTCAGAGTTTATCAATCAATTGCCTCACGGTCACTGACGGATCAGGATCATACAATGATCAATTTCATGCGGTCGTCCGATTAGTTTTTATGTTTACAATCACTGGATTAAGACGCAGTATCTCGTTTTGTTTTGGATTTCTAGTTACGCGTCGGACTTGTTTGTCAGTTAGTCTGTTGTTTATGTTATAATTTATGTCAGGGACGTCTCGGAGTATGTATTTACAATGGAAATATCCTGATTAGTAACGTTCGCTAAAATTGACAAATGGAAAATTTTGACATTGAATCGATAACATCCTGAAGATTCTAGATGAATCTCATCTGACGCAAGGTTTCTTCAATGAATGGACTAAGGACATTTATTGTACTCTCGGAACAACATGGAATATTTTATCTCCATTGATACTATTAATTTTTCGGTCTTAAGAGAAGGTTATATTTACCAATTGCATCAGATATATTCTTCTTTTTTCACTTTGACTTTTTCAAAACCTAAATGGGGTCGGTATTGTACAACCTCATCCTCGTGGTTGAGATTGGTTGGTTCTTGAACTTCTACTTCAGTACTTTACGACTGGATGGCCTTTCTAACACCCTGTTAAAGTCGCCAGTGTTTTGTGTTAATTTCTTTTGACCTGTGTGATTTCTGACTACTTCAGATGCTTGCGGTCCAGGTTGTAGGTTGTTTATCTTGTAGTAGTATGCCTGTATGCCTCACCTATGATGTACCAGAAGTGACAGAATATTTCTGACAGAAAAAATTGTATATATTGAAATATTTCTTATTCAGTGCTAAGTCAACACACGCGCACCCGAAAAAATCCTTTACAAGCAACTGGAACCAAATTTTGAAAACAAATCTTTTGTATACAAATTTGGTTCTGGGGTTTGGACCTGATAGCTTCTACATGGCAAACGAGAACCTTAACTCTGAGCTTATCGTGCGTTCACATCTAACCCATCAATATTCTTGTTCCTATTGTTTTACGTGGCTTGAAGCACTGTAGCATTATTAACATTTTCTTCAGCGGAAATCTTCTACCTTAAAATTTCATTTATACAGTGATTATAATGATTATTATTACACGGTAATTATTATTATACAGTGATTTAACGTGAGTCTGGCAAAAAATCGAGAGACATGGAAAAGGCTGTCAAGAAATGTCGACCCCACTTGAGTGGGAAATGACGTAGAAAAAGAAGAAGATTATACATTGATTATAAACATTATTATACAGTGATTATAAAAAAAACGAATCGTACGAGTACATGAAATTGACCATTGTATGATCCTGATCCGTCAGTGATAGTAAAAAAACAATACTACACAGGTGTTAGAAAGTAAAAGCTGTTTATCAAAAACACAACACCCAACACCATTCTAACGAAAACTTCTCGAAGTACCAGGGCTCCGAACAGGTCAGCTTTCACTGGGGCCAAAAGTCACCGAAATGAAAGTTGATATCCTCGCTGTCAGTTTTTTTTTTTTTTTTTTTTTTTAGAATAATTTGTTTTATTAAAGGAAGATTTAACAATTCAAGTCCTACCTTCCTAATTATAGTAAAAATTAACATATTTTATATGATACAATAATGATACAAATTAGATGAAAATACAAGAAATTTCCTACAAAATTATTTTAAAATAGATACTAATTCCACTTGGTGCTTAAGCATGATTTTGAATCATGCTAATTAAATTTTGAAATTATACTTTTTAAATTTTATTTAATAGATCGGCATCAGAAAGATATGCCAAGCATTTCTCTAATGAGTCTGTGTTGTCTTCTAATAATTCCTTTATTGAGGAACTTAAATTATGTTTGCGTCTGAGGTGTCTTAGTCCAGGGCAATCAATGAGAATGTGTTTCACAGTTAGGGGGTCGTCCCGCATTTTTCACAAGTAGGAGGATCTCGTCGATCCAGTAAGAATTTATGAGTTGCCAGGGTGTGGCCTATTCTTAACCTGCATATAACTATTTCTTTATTCCTGTTCTGCCAGTGAGATGATTTCCACGGAACACATGATCTTTTATTTTTCTCAATTTATTTGTTAAAGCTAAATTTTTCCAATCATTCATCCAATTTTGCTTGATTGCTCTCTTGATGTAATTTCTAAAATCTTCATAGGTACACAATGGTAGGAGTGCTGAATTATGCGATGTCTTAGCTGCTATGTCAACTATCTCGTTTTCTTTTATTCCTATGTGGCTTGGTATCCAGAGGAACCGAATTCTATATCCGAGAGTATTGATGTTAGTTATCATGAATAATATTTTCCGCACAATTATAGTAGAGCTGAAAATATTCTTGATCGCTAGGAGTGAACTCTTTGAGTCGGAACAAATAATGAAATTTTTTGTACTGAAAGATTCCTGTGTAAATAAAAAGATCGACTCTAAGCATTTAAGAATGGCTGTAAGTTCAGCTGTATAAACAGAACACATAGGGTTTAGTTTAAACTGGTGTACGGTGCCGTTCAGTAAGTACGCACCGCCTGTGTTATGTTCGGTCCTGGAACCGTCAGTGTAGCATAAGATATTGTCCTTGTTATGCTCGTTCCGGAATTCAAGATGACGCTGAATTATGCCTTGCGGTATCATCGAACTTTTGGATCCGGTTGTTAGCATTTCGACTTTTGGTGGAGTGATACACCACGGAGCTTCCTCGCTTGTTTCTTTGTAGATCAACCTTGGATTCAGAGGTGTATTACATGTCTCAGTAAGTTTTTGGAATCTTAAAATCAGGCTTTTAGGTAGATTATTATTGGTAATGTTGATTCTTAATAAATTACTGAAGAATATATCATAACATGGATGATCCGGGTTGCTTGCAACTTTACACACATAGTTTGTCATGAGTAGGTTTCTTCTAATGTCGAGAGATGGCTGTCCACATTCTACTAATATGCTAACTATGGGGGAAGTGCGAAAGGCTCCAGTTATCATTCTGAGCGCTGAATTGTGCACAACGTTGATTTTGTTTAATTTCTTTTCTCTTGCTGATCCGTACAAACAACAGCCATAGTCTAGGATAGGTAACACGAAAGCTTGGTAAAGTTTAAGCAAGGTGTGTCTTCGCAGTCCCCAGTTTCGATTACATAAAATTTTCATTATATTTAAAGCTCTTAGACTTTTACTTTTTACTTCTGTAATATGATTATCCCAAGATAGTTTGGGGTCAAGATGTAAGCCTAACCATTTAGTTTTCTTTTCAAAATTAATTCTCACATTTTGGAATGATAGTCGAGGTTTTGGAGTGAAATTTTTTCTTGTGAAAATTAACCCCATTGTCTTTTCAGGCGAAAATGATAAGCCATTCGTATCTGACCAAGATGATAATTTGTCCAGTGTTTCTTGTAATTTTCTTTCCAAAATATACATGTCAGGACCTCGTACGTATATTACTAAATCATCTACAAACATCCCGTGCATCACATCATGGGGGATGAAAGAAGATATATCACAAGTAGCTACATTACATAAATCACCCGATAACGAAGATCCTTGACGGATACCATTGTCTAGCTTCTGAATGGATGATACGTGATTTTCTATCTTTACCGCTATTTGGGGTTGGTCTAAGAAGTTTTTTACATACTTATACATGGGTCCACCTATGTTTTTCTCCATGAACTTCTTTAATATAGTGATCTTACATATACGATCAAAAAATTTATTTACATCTAAAAATATAGCTACCACATCTTCTTTTTGATTGAAAGCTGTAACAACCTCGTGCTCTAACATTAATAAGTTATCCATTGTTGATCTTTGCTTTCTATTTCCACTTTGGTATGAATCTACTAGGCTTTTCTGTTCAAGTAACCATTTTAGTCTCTTACTAATCATTTTTTCTAGTATTTTATTGGTACAAGACAATAGAGATATTGGTCTATAACTGACTGGGTCCAATGTATTTTTATGTGGTTTTAATATAGGTATGACCAGAGCGGTTTTCCAAAGTGAAGGAAATTTACCACTTGTCCACACATAATTATATATTTGCAATAATTTTTCAAGAGCATCCATTGGTAAGTACATTATCATTTGGTAGCAAATATTATCTATTCCCCCGGCTGAAGATTTACATGTCTTAAACGTGGCTAGCAGTTCTGTCATGGTAAAAGGTAAATTATAAATTTCATTCTCCGTGTTTAATGGGCATTTTAATAAAGTTTCGTGGGCGAGTTTGAATTTTCTAAATGTTTCATTATATACAGAATTTGCAGAATTTTTTAAGTAAGATTGAACTAGTATTTCTGATATTTGTTTTTTATCTGTCGTTAAAATACCATCCGAGTTTTTTAAAGCGGTGACAGGATTGTATGGTTTTTTGCCTTTGATTCGCCTTATCTGTGCCCACATATCTTTTTGACTTAAGGGTGAGTCTATGGAACCAACAAATAATGACCAAGATTCTTTTTTGGCACTTAAAATTAAGCGTCTGGCTTTGGCTCGACATCTTTTGAATTCTATAAAATTTGAAGGCGTAGCATTTCGCCTAAATATTTTTAAAGCTTGCTTCCTTTTGTCAATGGCTTCTTTGATTTGAGTAGACCACCAAGGTGTGTATTTCTTGAGTTTTCCCGTGTCAATCAGGGGAATTGAACTTTTGGCTGCTTCCAATATATTAGTGTTGACAAGGTCAATAGTTTTATCAACGTCAGAAATATCAGTTATTTTATATTGAAAATCAATTTTATCTCGGTACTTACTCCAATCAGCCTTTTTAAAATTCCATATCGTTCTACCTGAGCGCTGCACATCACCAGAATTCTGCAGGGTGATGATTATCGGGAGATGATCTGAGAAATGAAGGTCATCATGCACTGCCCAGGTGACGTCATAAGCGATGGTTCTGGTGACGATGGTTAAGTCAATCGTAGAGGTGGTACTGTATGAAAAATTAACATGAGTAATTTCATTATTATTGTTGAGTAAGTAAGCATCAGAGTTATTTAATAGAAAGCTTTCAATTTCTCGCCCGCTTGCATTAGGACGGCTACGCCCCCACATAGGGTTGTGAGCATTGAAGTCGCCACACAGTAAGTAAGGTTTATCAATTTGTGAAACAATATTTAAGAGCTGTGCTTCAGTAATGCCCTCGTTAGGTGCAATATAGATCGAGCATACCGATAATTCGTAATTTAGATGAGGAGACTTTACCTTGATGGCTACCACTGAGAGTGGACTTACGACGGGGATGTGCTCTGAGTAGACAGACTTGTGAACCATTAGCATTACTCCCCTGCAAGCAATCAGACCGTCAGAATAGTCCTTGCGATAAATATTAAAGTTGTTGAAACCTTGAACATTCATAGTAGGTAAAAGTTTAGTTTCTTGGATGGCAATAATCAAAGGTTTTAAATGGTTAATTAGTAATTGTACTTCACACTTCTTTCCCAAGAAACCTCTAGAATTCCACTGAATGATAGTGGTACTATTAATATAATTATTATTTGAATTCCTAGTACGTAACATGATAAATTATTGGTAGTTAAATAATAAGTATGATAAATCTAACAAAATAACCGTAGTTAAATAGGTTATAGGGGAAATATAACACATAAACAAATAAAAAATAAATAGAATAAATAAAATCCTAATATCTAACTAAGATCAGGACTAAGAATATTAGGATAATTATCGCAATTTTCCTGATTCTGAATCTCATTAATAACCGTTCCTGTCTGAATTACTTCATCATTATTTGACATATCAACATCTTCACTTTCATTATTATTTGATATTACCGAATTTTGAAGAGAGGGGGTTATAACACCTTCGGATGATGAGTTCTGACTAATATTAGGCATAGAATTTAAAGCGCTTGACTTTAGAGTTTCAGCATTTTTATAAAACATTTGAGAAATCTCTTTGTCACTATGATATTGCTGAGGTAGGGTTGTCTTTTCGAGTGAAGCCGGATAGGTAGATTGAGTTTTATTTTTCTTCGAAGCTGCATCACTTGCGTGGACGGAGTTGTAGGTGGGTTTTCTTTTTCCTGTGTTCGACATCGGTGGAGGAGAGTACTTGTTGAAGTTCCGTTGTCCTCTGTGGTATCTATTCTTCAGCTCAGGAAACTGGGCAAAGTCCTGAGGCACGTCTCTCAATACTTCAAATGAGTTCTTCGTCTGGGTGGCGTACAGTCTTTTGGCAGAAGGGACGAGGTCAGCTGCTTCAGGGAAGCACAAGTTTCGTGTGCTCATTAACATTTTAATGTTCTTCTGGCGGTCGTATTCTGGGCAGTTCTTACTGCTTACATTATGGGGTCCATGGCAATTCAAACATCTTAAATTGATCAAGTCACACGCATGATTTTCTTCTTCGATTTGGTAGCATTTAGTGCACAAAGTACTTCGTGTCGAGCAGAATTTGGAGACATGCCCGAATTTAAAGCATTTGAAGCACTGCACCGGATTTTGAATGAAAGGTTCACAGGTCAGTCTAGTGTACCATAAATAGATATAGGTCGGCATCTCTTGTCCTTCGAATACTAACTTTATAGAAGTAGATGGAACGTATACTGGTTCGCTACCCGGAACAACTACTTTTCTATTGAGACGTTGAACAGAACGGAGCTTGAAATTACCAGTGTCGATGTTTTCCAGAATTTCTTGATCTGTGATAGATTCACCATCAATGTCTACGTCTACATCACGTACGATTGCTGTCCTTGTTAAGTATATTTGCGGGATGAATGCAGCAAAGGATTTTCTGATCTTCTCATTTTGGACGATCTTGTTTGCACAGCCAGCGGTTGAACAGACAACTAGAAATTTCATTCTATTCAAGCGCCTGACTTCCGTAATATCTTTTGATTGATTAGTGATTTCACCAAGGAGTCGGGATACTGCGAGTGCACGCACGAAAGGTTTGCTTGTTGCATCATCTTTATCTTTTGAAGGCTTCGCTTGAATAATTAGTTTATACCAGTCATATTTATGTTCATTAGAATATAGCAAAATCTTATCAGGATCAGAGTTGAGGGAGCCATTGGATTTCTCCAAGTCTGGGGGCTTTTTACTGTCCCCCATGGTGACAGGCCTGTGAAGATCTACACCATTCGAAAATGAAGAAAATCTTCTATTTTATTTTATTTAAAAAAAAAAGTGACTGGCCAAAATTGAAATAAATTTGAGACGGGAGAGTAGGTATTCAATATAGTTAATGGGGGCTTAGCACTGTACTAAAAAATGTCAAATAGTCACAGAGGGTAATAGTTTTTTAACTTTTTGATTCGATTTTCGTGTTCAGCTTAGTTATAAATGTCACTATGCAAAAAAAACCTACACGAATCGGACCAATTTCACAAATAACTTCGAACAAAGCGGGAGCAGAAATTTTAACTGTTGACACTTTGAAAGAAAATTGAGACTGTCGCTGTCAGTGGAGGCAAGATTAATTAGAATCATTAGGGTCGTTAGCAGAAGCAAGGCGGGGGGGAGCTTCCCCCTAATTAAAACACCTGAAACTTTTTCGTGTTCGTGGAAGCGTTTACAACTGGGAAAGGGGCACTTGACACACTTTGTGATTCGAAAAACATACGTTTTTGATAGGGGAAAAATATACGTACAAATTGTATGTACAACTTCTTTTGCGGTAAATTTTTTTTCACCTATTCTTCGGCCCAGAAAGATTCTGAAATCATGTTTCAGTCCCGCTTTTTTTTATGTCACAGAGTCCGTCTATCCATAACTCATGAGGAAAAGTGAGTACTTATTTTATTTAGATTCACTGTGGCGGCAATATAAGCAAGCCGAGCAAGTAATGACTTTGTTGGGTGAATGGTACAATTGAGATTCTCGTAGGTCGTAATGCTAATGTGTAATCACTTTATAACATAAGATCAGTTACCCCGTAGACATATAAAATAAAAAACAGGGATTTACACCCATTGCCAGGGCCATTAGGAGTCTTCATTAGTCCTAGTATCTAGTAACCATAAAAAGTCACATCATAAAGAGGAATATTCATTGGGTCATAAAAATGAATTTATCACTATGGTAACCACACAGAAAATGATAGTAAAAGAAAATACATAAATATGGTAAATTAATATCATGTCTTTATCAGTGTTGTGACAACATTGTAAAAAATATTAGGTGTACTCGTAATACATATTTCAAAATAAATATGCACAACACCATTTATTCCTCGGGTATTCCATTTCTAGAGCTACTGAGCTACTTATCAGAAGGATTTAATATTCTGAGCTCGTTGATAAAACTAATTTACAAGGTTTACTCATTTTTCTTAGACTATGTCATTATTATTATTTCATGTTGCGATTGTATATTTGTATATATTTTTCTTTGGACTAACTAATAAAACCAACCACATTCTGTCCCGATAGCTCATTGGTAAAGGCGACACTCTGGGAATCCAGAATTTCGAGAGGTCGCGGGTTCAAAACTCAGCCGGAACATGACAAGTTATCCTCCCATTCGGAATTTTTACTTCATAATACGTATTAAGCTCAATAGTGATGGAATACTGGAATGATATGATGGTTGGTTGGAGATATGATGCATTAGTATTAGTTCTCGTAATGTCGATGTTCTGTCACTAAAAATTGTAACATAATAACACAAATGTAACTATAGCTCTTTAGTATTTATCTTTTTAATTTGATATACATAACTAGGATTCGAACCTCGAACTCTTCATTCTGAGTTTGCCCAGTGCGGTATGATTAGCCATTGATGAGGTAGACTGAGTAATGAAATGAGGTAAAAAATTTAGTTTTTTATCAGACTTGTTACACCGACCTCCAGGTTACAAGTCCGGTAAAATAATTTAGTTGATAGAACATTCTACTGATTCTAAAAAAATCTCACCCACAAATTTAATCTAATATCTAGTTGAACTTTAATGACCTCAAAGTTCTAAAAATAAGGTTGCAGGAAATATTCTCGAATTTTGTACAAAAAACTACTTTACGTTAAACTTGTTTGCCAAATGTTTTAGTTGATTGTGCAAGTTTGTTTCGAACTATTTTATACAAGGTAACAAGTGCCATTAATTGCATACACCACGGTGGTACAAAAAATTATCAACATTTTGTAGATCATATTTCAAGTACGTACAAACCGCATTACTTAAATAGAACAAGGTCCATATTTGCTAATGATTTTAATTAAAAGGAATTCTTAAGAAATCTGGATAGATTAATCTTACCCAACTCAAAGGATTTTATTTTTTTATTTACACTTTATTAATTGGACACATTTCAAACAACATAGATAATTACAATATGCATATAAGAGAAATAAAAGAGAAAAAAATAAAAAAATATTGTTCCATTCTAAAATTCTAAATAAAATCAATAATTTTAAGAAAATAGATTGAAATTATTGTTTTGGCAGTTTTTAGCACATTCAAGGAAGTCACAAAAATTAAGTGAGTAGGAAAATCGAAAGAAAATAGTTGGGAGAAAGAGAAAAAGTTGTAGGTTCAAGCTTGATGGAGAGATAAAGAAGAGACTAGGGGCGAAATTCATATACCGTAATGGTTCGGTGGAAGAGATTTAGTTAGGACATATGTTTTTATATGTTTTCTATTCTTTTTAATTTTTATGGTATATATTGTTTCCATTTTTTCATTGTTAAAATTATTATTTGTATGTAGGTACATAATGTCCATTTATATCTAATAAAGTGTTGTATAATAATAATATTAATAATAATACTGGTGGGGCGAAGGATTTATCCTTGCGGTACACCTTCCATGTGGAGACGTAACAACCGTCACATTAACGGTTAAGAACTACCCGGTTAGTACACCGGTGGGACGAAGGATTTATCCTTGCGGTACATCTTCCATGTGAAGACGTCATTGACAACCAACACATTAACGGTTAAAAACTACACGGTTAGTACACCGGTGGGACGAAGGATTTATCCTTGCGGTGCACCTTCCATGTCGAGACGTAACAACCGTCACATTAACGGTTAAGAACTACCCGGTTAGTACACCGGTGGGACGAAGGATTTATCCTTGCGGTACACCTTCCATATTGAGACGTAACAACCGTCACATTAACGGTTAAGAACTACCCGGTTAGTACACCGGTGGGACGAAGGATTTATCCTTGCGGTAGGTACACCTTTTATGTGGAGTCGTTATTGATAACCGTCACATAAACGGTTAAGAACTACCCGGTAAGTACCCTGGTGAGACGAAGGATTTATCCTTGCGGTACAACTTTTATGTGGAGGTGTTATTGACAACCGTCACATAAACGGTTAAGAACTACCCGGTTAGTACACCGGTGGGACGAAGAATTTATCCTTGTGGTACACCTTCCATGTGGAGTCGCTATTGCCTACCGTCACATAAACGGTTAAGAACTACCCGGTTAGTACACCGGTGGGACGAAGGATTTATCCTTGCGGTGCACCTTCCATGTGGAGACGTTATTGAATGAAACTCGACCTAGGTGGACACTGGACAGACGTTTACTCACGCGGTGTCGGTAGTAGATCTCAGGTAGGTATTTGATCTCCCGTGTGCCTATTTCACGCATTAGCTACTTAATTACTTCTTGTGCTGAGATTCTTGCCTGGAAGTACCGCGCAGTGCTTCCTCTAGAATCTAAAATAACGGTCACAGCAATAGCCTGGTGATGTACCAGATCTAACTGGACAGTATCACATCTATCTACTTATACTTCATCGATGTTAAGCCGTGTCCCTACCGGTGTTGTTCAACAATCCACAATGTTGATCAACACAGCACCGTTCCCACCAACATTTTGAATACGCTTACAACACAGACAAAAATTTATTGTTAACACAACATATTGACCAACACGTTCAATACAGGTGCGGACGCGACTTTACTGCAATATCTTCCTCAGTTTTTATAACCTCGAATAGTACTTGTAAATCTTGGTCCAATACTCCTATCCAATGTCCTACACCCTGCTTCAAGTCAAACAAATGGAGGAAGCAGTGACCACCGCGATCTCATAGCTCGTGCCAAGTCAAGGGGGCACAATGCTCACAATAGATACTGGATGTGATTCATTACACCTTCATTGTTACCAGTCACTTGTTCGGCCTATTCGCGAAATCAATCACCTTGTCGCCACTATTGAGTCACAATTGGGCCACTTTGTGAATCATAACTTATTGTTTTTCCTTTGTTTGTATCTGTAATCGATTTGAGGATAAGTAGTTACAAGTCGTTCTCGAGATATTTGAATTTGATTACTCAGTGATTCATCTGCGATCGACTAATACGGACGGATTCGAATAATCTACATTGAAATTTGTTTAGCTCATACGTTGTAAAGTACGGTGTTTTTATTTGTTCAGTTAACGTCATACGTTCTTTTCACTTCAACATTTTTGAAGTTTATATACACAAATTCTTTCACCTTATTTTGAACAGTTTTAACATATCTTTTGTTGGGTTTTTTAATTAACTCATTAGATTTGAGTCAAAAGTTTGGATCAAGATGGGTGTATCGGGAAGAAGTGTTTTGTATCTGGTGCTGATTGGGACAGTGCTGCATTCCGGAGATCACTATTCAGCAGCCCAGGAAGCTAAGAAAAGTAAGTTTTCTTTAAACAGACCAAAATTAAGTGTTAATAATTACAAGAAAAAAAAAGATATCCTTTGTGACGGGATTTTTTTTTCTTTCTCTCTTTTTTTGTTGTTGTTCTTGCATTTGTTAACACTTTATTTACTATAGTGCCTACATAATAAATAAAGCAATAACAATTATGAATACACCAAAAGTACCCTAACAAATACCTTAAACAGTAATAAATTTTAGATTTAATAATACAGTACAATTATGCTACTTCAATAAAAAAAACTTTTGTTAACTATCATACTTGTAGCTGTTATTATTTTTTTTTAATAAATACAACAGTTTTTTATGTATCTATCTAAGATTATTTTTCATTTATTAATCATTATAATTATTCAGTAATTCATTTTACTCTAATGTAGATCTGGAAAAAGTCAAAGAGAAAGTAAATTACTCTTTGAATATTATCTTCATTTATCAATAAACTATTTATGTATTTCATTTAATATCAGTAAAAACATGGAATCAGTATCGTGGTTTATTTAATTGTTTCTTGGCATTGGTAGGACATTGTCATTCTATACCAGCTACTGTTTCGTCACGAGTAATACGAGTATTGCAATACAAACCTAATTCAGACGGAGTAAAAAAACGATTCAATATACATTTTTTCCTTAATCTATGAAAAAGCAGTTATACCTACTAACGAAAGTACTTTAACTTTAACTTAATTTACAAAAAATGAAGAAATAGACCCAAACACCAGCTTATTTGCTGAAATGGGTCTATAAAATGGGGTTCGGTGAAAGAGAAAGCCACAGGCTTTAACCTCGCCCCTTGGTTCACTACATATTCTATTTTGTTTTTGTTTTATCATGTCCTATTTTGTTGAATGTATGTAGTTGACCAATAAAGAGTTAAATAATAATAATAATATTTTTCTAGGTACTAATTTTATTAATTGTATGTATTATGTTCATTTACTGTTATTTGTTTGTACCAAATTTAAAACTAAATATATATTAATTTGAGTATGTTACAAAACAAAACTTACCACAAGCTGCAAGTAGCACTCATATAAAAAAAAATATTTGGATTCATAATGATCAACTAGCTAAAACGTGACATTTTGTCGCCGTTAAGGTTTTTTTCCCGTGGCTAGAGTCCTACTTGAAAATGCTAATAGATACTTAATAGGTACTCGTCTTTTAATTCAAAAGTCGAAACCAAGCCGTAACATGACAAGATATCTCCCGTTTGGAATCCCGTTTGGAATCCCGTTTGGAAGCATGATACTACGTCCAAGGACGTAGTATGATTAGGGTACTACATCCTTGGACGTAGTATGATTAGGGTACTACATCCTTGGACGTAGTATGATTAGGGTACTACATCCTTGGACGTAGTATGATTAGGGTACTACATCCTTGGACGTAGTATGATTAGGGTACTACATCCTTGGACGTAGTATGATTAGGGTACTACATCCTTGGACGTAGTATGATTAGGGTACTACATCCTTGGACGTAGTATCAATAGTATCATGCTGTCGGACTTATTGTCGGACTCATTAGTCCTAGTCGGGCGGTAAATTTGGCGCTATTATTATTACTTTTTATAGAATACTAGCCGTTTGCCCGTGTTTTGCAACGGGACTAAATTTCAAATTTACTAAGGCATGGCCGTACCGCTGGACAGCAATGCCTTTTTGAACTTTTTGTAATTTTTCTGGACAAAGCGATAATGGTTTTGGGGGGGTCAATTCTGGTCCATTTTCGGTTTCTCTTAACGTTTTGGCTAAACAACTCCGGACAAACAAACAAACATAGGTAGGTAGGTAGGTAGTCCTTTTTTCTGTTTTATATAGAGATTCTAAATCAAAGATATGTAGCTTGGCAATCAATCTAATGACTTGACCGGAAAACCACCAGAAGGGGTTGAGTTATAACTACAGAAATACAGAATAATACTCGGAAAATCTATAATTTCATGAATTTTTCGTCTGGAATTATTTTTTCCAGCGTAACGAATTTTTTTCTTCTTGTTTCACAAAAAGCTAAAAAATTCTTCATCTTCTATTCAAAGAAAATAATACGGTCTTTCCCTACTGGTTCCCAGTCCATCCGCTATTATTTTGAGGTATTCCCTATTCCGGCAAGAAAATATTCCGGTATTCCATTGAAAATTTTATACAAATTTTTATTATTATTTCAAAATTTATGATCGTACTTTTGTAAACGTTAAAATTGAAAAGGGAAGAGACAGCAGAGATAAAGAGAGTGGGTTATGTATGTGGGAGGGAGAAAGTGAGAGAGAGTGGGAGTTCTGGGAGAGAGAGAGAGAAAGAGAATGGGAGATGTGGGAGCGAGATAAAGAGAATGGGAGATGTGGGAGAGAGAGAGAGAGAATGCGAGATGTAGGAGAGAGAGAGAATGGGATATGTGGGAGAGAGAGAGGGAGAAAGAGAGAGAGAAAGAGAGAGAGAGAGAATGGGAGATGTGGGGGAGAGAGAGGGAGAAAGAGAGAGAGAAAGAGAGAGAGAGAGAATGGGAGATTTGGGAGAGAGAGAGGAGAAAGAGAGAATGGGAGATGTGGGAGAGAGAGAGGGGGCTGCTCCTACCTATTTACTTATGTTTTACCCTGAATCCCCTAGGGCTTTTCTCTTTCTCTCTCTCTCTCTCCCTCCCTCTCTCTCTCTTACCCCTGTTTTTCTCTCCCTCCTCTTATCAATCTCATTCTCTCACTTAAATTTATCTACAAGTATATAAATAGATATTATATAAACATCAGCTATACATATCTACGCCTCTCACCTATTGACTTTATACGACCCTTTAACACAGTATCCTCTCACATTCTCACTCATATTATGTCTAATTCTCTTTTTCTCACCCCTATTTCTCTCTCTCTCTCCTCTCTCTCTCACTTTCTTTCTCTTCAGTTGATAGTAAAAGGAAAATAATATCACCTTATGAATAAATTGTATCCGATTAAGACTAATAAGAAAAACATGAACAATAATTTAAATAGTCGGGATATAAGAGCCACTAGTAGCATGATGTTGAGGACTTACTGTGTGATGTACTGATTGTATTCTCAGTGTTTATTTATTTATATAAAGAGAGGTCTGTAAGAGTGTAAGATTCAGGGTCCTTGCCCCTAATAAACATTTTACAACAAGGTATAAAACATTTTTAGATTATTAAAAAGCTTCAAGGTTCGCGGGTTGCGTAAAGGTGACGTTTAACAAATACCTTTAAAAAATATAAAACTCTCTCTAATAGGTAGGAACCTTGCTTTACTCTGCACCATATTTATCCAACTTTTTATTTAATCCCTAGATATAATTTTATTCATTTTATTTTTTTAGCTCCCAGTTTATGCCTGTTTAAAAAGTTTTCCGGCTCCAAGCTTGAACATTAGGCCTGAAGTTGGGATGGGGTGGGCGATGCAGTTCTCAAGTTTTCTTTCGGGAGGGCTGATAAATATTCATGATGCCAAATCAAAGAGCCCCGATTGAAAGTTTTTGAATTTCCGAACGGGGCGAGTTTCATTTATATTATCGTAATAAATTGAGTTTCAAATGCAAATCCAACACGAGTTGCAGAATTCAAAATGATGCAAAATTCAACTGATGTTTTAAATTTTAATTGAAAGGGTATCGAATGGTAATGCCTTGGAAAGCTGACAGCTGACAGTACCAACTGATAGCTACAGCTTTGGAAGGTAAAATTTTGAAATTAGACTTTTCAATGAAATGTACTCCGAAACGTCCGTCACCCCTCGTGAAGAAATGACGATATCTTTTTTTTTTTTTTTTTTTTTTTTTTTAAGTTTCCATTTATTTATTTTTTACAGTACGTATCATCTTCAACAAACTATGAGGGTATACCCACCTTCAAAAGATAAAAATCTTGTGCTGAAGGTGGGGAATTTATCAGTAAGACAAGCATAAAAGCATACTTACTTGTGTGTAAGTAATAGGTACCTATTAGGTATATACAGGGTGGTCCAGAAAGTTTGCACCAAAATGATAGGGGTAATAAAAGAGACCATTTCCAACAAAAATATTCCCGGACATTTTCCTTTATTTTTTGTCGTTTTCAAAATGGCGGCCAAAACGTGTGTTTTTCAAATATGTGCGTTCAGAACGTTGACAGCCTAAATGAGCATGATCATTAAAAAATTGAACTTGTTAATTTAACTTATTTTAATTAAAATTTTATTTTCAATTCAAAAATGCAATCCGTTTTTTCTAGGTGGTACAGAAAAAAATAAAAAAAAATCAAAAGCCAACCAAAGTCGGAATATTTGAAAAACACACGTTTTGGCCGCCATTTTGAAAACGACAAAAAATAAAGGAAAATGTCCGGGAATATTTTTGTTGGAAATGGTCTCTTTTATTACCCCTATCATTTTGGTGCAAACTTTCTGGACCACCCTGTATAATTTTACTATATATACGCTTTATACTTTACTATGAAGTTATGTATCCAATTCGTAAGCAGAATTTGACTAATTAGTCAGCATTCACTGAAAGAAAATTTACATTAATTTGTTACTATTAATGTTCACGATTTTCGGAATTCAAAAGAAAATTCAGGATTTCCTCTCCATATTCTGAATGAAAAATACTGTGCTGAATTTCAGCATATGCAACGGAACTATACAATTAATTACTGAATTCGCGGTATTAGCAAAAATTTCTGAAGAAAAATATGTGAAGGATTCGGAATGGAAAACATTATTCGCCGAATTGAAATATTTACCCTACTTCAATATAACAATTTTATACGTACAGGGTAGCGCAACTCACGAAGCCCTGAAAAAGGATTGATTTTATACAAAAGCTCTGTTCGATAAATGAAATAAGGGTTGGGTGGAAGAGATTGCCACAGGCAATAACTCCGCCCTTTAGGTAGGACATAAATTCCATTCTCTTTTTTTTTTTGTTCTTGTATCTTCGCTTAATCTTTTTGTTTTTCTGTATAATTTCATTGTATTTTACTGTATATATATTTTTTGTTCTACCTAATAAAGTTTACCATAATAATAATAAGAATGGACTTGCATGTTCTATCTGTAAATGTTTAGAAATATATATGTTAATACCTAGCGAGTACCTCAACCATGAGGAAGAGTTTGCACAATGTCAAGCCCAAGTAGAGGTTTGGAAAAGGGCAAAGTGATGTATTAGATAAGATTAGAAATTAGATTCATATTAGTTAAAGTTATCATTTATTTGTGTTAATCACTTTTGTGAGATCACAACTACTAAAACTAGCTTTTTTTGTTCTACCTAATAAAGCTTATACTATAATAATAATAATAATAATGAAACCTCAGTAATAAATAATAATAATTCTGCTTTATTTTTAATGCTGGAATAATAGGACTAATAAGTTCTATTATTCCAGCACTTCCAGCAGTAAACCTAAGTATTGTTATGTGGCCAGAATCCCAAATGATAAAATAAATATAATGTCCCGGCTGGGTTTCGAACCCGAGACCTCTGGAGTAAATAATTAAATAAATTTGTTTCTTTTTGTTATTATATCACAATTTTAGTGAGTAGCACAGCATTATAGGACTTTTCCATGTAATTAATATCCCATGCAATATCTTATTTTTGCATATAATTTCGCCACTGGTCGCTGTTCACATTAAAGCAGCTACTCATTTTTCCTCACGAGGTATGAGTGGACCCCAAACACCCAAGTACAGAACAGAAAAACTCCTGTCCCGCTGGGAATCGAACCCAAGTCAACGTGCGTGCAATGCCTAGCGCGCTAACTCACTCTGCCACGGCGTACGAGAGCAACCGAGAGAGGAGTCGGATTAACAAGAGCCGACTCGTGAATCGGAGGCTCAAACCGCGCTGGTGGTCTGTGTTGTAGCTTCGCATGTCGTAGTCTATGGCAGTGGCGTAGGAAGGGGGGTAGTTTTGGGGACAACCCCCCCCCCCCCCGGAAATTTTCAAGAAACCCCTGCAACCCCTAAATACGATGGAATATACGTAGTCTCTTTTGTCCTCAACCCCCCCCCCCCAACTCCCCCCCCCCCCTCGAAATGTAGGTCTAGCTACGCCACTGGTCTGTGGAACCGACCAGTTCCAGTCCGGGACGATACACGGCAATGCCTCATTCTGTAGAGTAGGGTTATTAGCTGACAAAAATATAGAGCTGACTTTGTTTTTTTTTTTTTTTTTTTCCTTGTTTATATTATTAATATTGTCTATTTTTATATTTACCATTATTTGTCTGTATATATATGTTCTTCCTACTAATAAAGAGTTTCTAAATAAATAAATAAATAAACCATGCCTCGGGCCGTAACTCAGCTGCAGCCTGGCTCAGTCTACCCTCCTTCTGATGGACGAGAAGTGACATAATATTTCGCTTTTTGACCAAGGTTAGGATCAACACGAGTGATGCACCATAAGATGGCCCTCACAATCTCACCAAAAATTGTAACAATTTTTTTTTTCATAATTTTTTTTGTCAGCTCTGGGGTTCAAACCCGGGATGTTCTATAAGTCAACGTCTCATTTTTTGAACAACCCTGTTTTCATACGCAGTCATTTGACTCATTTGAAAGTGTTCCTTTTGAATTTAGAAAATTAGAAATTCCTGTACTGAAAAATGGAAGGTAAGACGTTAATGAATAGGAAGTTAGGTATTCCAAAAGTCTTCTAAAAGCACCAAGAAAGATCAAAAATCTAAATTTTAAGAAGATATCTTTATTTTGTTAAAATTAAAACAGATCTTCTAAAAAATAACGATAATAAATAAAACAATAAATGTTATTTTAGTGGTCCATGAGTTGGATTCCAAACCAGGGGTTTAATGTTATTCGTTGCAATTTGTAAAATTTGTCCAATTGAAAATTAGAGATTTTGATAATATGATTTAGAAAATTTTGATACTTAAATAATAATTTATCAGTGCTAAGATAATCGCTCGGCATGCAGAATGTCCCGGGTTCAAACCCCAGAGCCGACAAAAAATTGTATTCATAATTTGGTTAAGGGATACCTTTCGGTGCGCTCGTGACACAACACTTCAATGGAAAGTTTTTGGGTCACTTCTCGCCCATCAGAGGGGAGGCATGGAATTGGCAAGCTATTAAAACGTAGACCAAAACCGTCTACAATAGCTGCTGGCTCTTACTCCACGTGAATCACTCATTAGAAAAATAAAAAATATCAACGATATGAACATACTTAATTCAATACACCTTTTCACCTTTAGTATTTCATTTTCCTCTATAAAGGGGGTCAGAGGTAAAATCCGCGTCTCTTAAGATTGCTTGCCTGGGTATAACTTCAGAAAATGTAAGTTCTCCAACACGTCAGAATATTAATCCCTGGCAGTCCTCCCCAGCTGAAACCTTCAGCAGAGGCGCGTTATCCCTAATCGCTTAATGTATCCCAAATCCTGCCTTACCCCCCCTTCACCAACATCTCTCGAGTTTCGCATGTTAATATATTTTAACTCCTTACTTGAATTCCCTCACCCCTTTTTGTAGACATACATGAACTCATAACACAAGTTCCTTAGTCTTCGCTTAAATTCAGCTACCATTCCTGTTTTCTCTACCCTCCTCTCATATGAAATTCTCTGTCTAAAAATCACGTTGATATTAATAAATTTTTGTATGAGAACACTTTTTAGAATTCAGCGGTTTCCAAGGTGTTTTGAAAAGCCAAAGTCGCCGTCGGCGTCGATGGCACTTTAAATATACCAGTTATCGTTATGTCACTGAAGTTAAGCAACGTCCAGTCGTCCTCAGAGCGAGGTTAGGACTACGATGGGTGACCATTCGAACTCACGTGAATCTCGTGATGCTGGGGCTATTCCCGGCCCAACCCCGGCTGGGTGAGGTTAATGTGGGTAGATATAGGTAGCTGGTTAGTTCAAACCATAAAAATCCTACAAACTTGGGACTCGAACCACCGACCTCCAGGTTACGAGTCCGCCGCCTTATCCATCCAGCTACTGAGATACGTATTACTGCCTGAATTATTTTTGTAGTTTCCTATTTTTTTTTGCGGCTTTGTGAAATAAAAGAAATATGATCATCATTAATGAATTCATTTGTTTCTCAAAAATAAAACATATAAAACATTTCATCCAACACAATGAATTCATCAACAACATATTTGAAGAAGAAATTAAAGAAAAAGACGGCCAGAGGAAAACCTAGTTCCAAGATGTGACGAGAATGCCTTTGTAACTGCCCTTGATCAAGTTCTGTTTTATTAATTTGTTCTACTGAAATATTTAATGTAATTTATTTGTAAATACAACTCGATCAAACATGTTTAATAATAATAATGCGATGCATACAATATACTGCAAATCTTATGAACACATCATGAGATAATGATGAAATCAGGAGATTTTGGGATACTTTAAGTGAAAACAAAATTAAAAAGATTATCTGATCTAATTGCATTTGCAAAACCTCAACAGTAGTAAGACCATTTCTACTTTTGAGTGAAAATGAAAGTCAAAGTGAAGGGAAAACAGGTTGGAAACCTCTGTACATGAGGCAGTTTATGTTCTCCGGCAAAAATTCAACAATTTCTCCCTCCATTCAATTTTCCTTCTTACGTCTTGTCTACATCCTATATAGTAATAATATACTAAACACTTAGGTAACATATGTTGACATACAGGGTGATATGACCGGGCTAATGTATACCAGTTCCGGGGCTCAAACTACAAATATCTGTAAAAAAGGGGGTTTTTTTACAGGGTAAAAACACTTTCAATGGCTCTAATTAAAACCACGCAGAAAATTTTCCCTCTAAACAAAAAGCTATACGGTGAAACCATAAAACATACTTTCTGTAGTGTAGGTACTGTCTAAAATATTCATAAAGAAAAATTGAAAATGAACCAATAAGGGTGAGGTTATTGTGTCTGTCCCGCTAGCTCAGTGGTAAAGGCTTCACTCTGTGAACCCAGAGGTAGTGGGTTCGAAATCCAGCCAGGACATGACAAGTTAACCTCCCATTAGGGATTTTTACCACATAATAATGTGTCTTGGGCTTACTGCTGGAATAATGGGACTTGATAGTCTTATAATCAGGTTGTATAAATAAAGCGATATTATTATATTATTAGCTGGTTTGTCAGTTTCTGGCGAATGAGGGTAAAATTCTCGTTTCGAATGACTTAAATGTTATAGAGACGTGCAAAAGAAATTGTCTAACTCTAGACAAAGGCAACTAAGGCCCGAATAATGAAACAGGATTACATTAACTTAAACTACGCTATCCCTCAACACGACCTCTAGTGGAAATTTCAACCGATCACAGCGTATTTATATCAGCTGTTAAGTGATAGTGACTTAGATAACTGGGATTACCTAGCAAATCCTAGATATTTAATCCTGTTTCATAATTCGGCTCTAAATGACCTATGCGGTAAAAAAGATCGACCTAGCAAATAAGTATTATAAAGAAGAGTTCTTAGACTATTTTCAATCCGTTGCCGAGATATGATTGTAAAGAGTATTGTTACGAAATAAAATTGGCAATAAATGCGATGTTTAAGGGAGGATTTTCAATCCGTTCTGCACCATTCAAGCGTCGACCAAATTTCGCAACCCTCCCTAACAACACTTTTTTTTTATTGGGTTTAACTGAATGGTCATATCACTACAGCCCGTTACCCTCCATTCGCAGGAAACTCACAAACCTGCTACCGACATTAACCCCACCCAACCTGGGTTGGGCCAGATTGCTAGAAGCATCACGAAGAATTCACCTCGCTGGACGCTCCTTAACTTCTGTGATCCTATGAGAACCGGTGCATTTAACGCGTCATCGACTCTGGCAAACATTACTTTGATGACATAAAATAACGACTCGAAAAATAATAAACACCCTGGCAAATATAATCATGGTTTAATGAGAGCAGAAGCATACCTCAGTAATTACAAGATTTCACTGTCGGAAAAAAATACCGTTTGTATGAAATTTTAATGAGAAAAGCTCACAGGAATTTTCTTGTATTGGGCGGAATCTTGCACAGAGGCTTTGAATTGAAATGAGTTTTACCGACTCGGAATTAGAAAATGTGAAAAGGTAAATTAATTTCTTTCAAAACGAGGACTTTCGACTGAAGTGTTTTTTATTACATTTTGTCATTGAACTTTATCAATGAGGGAAATAATCCGGGGGGGGGGGGGGGGGGGGGTGAAGGGGAGAGAATATTGCAGGGAGAGGAGGATTGAGAAGAGAGCAAGGGAGGTATAGATGTTGAAAATAGAGGGAGAGATATAAAAGCGATGTGTAGTGGGGGGTGAGAGAGATAAAGAAGATATGTAGGTGGGGGGAGAGAGAAAGAAGGGATGTATGGGGAGAAAGATTGAAGGGATGTAGGGGGAGAGAGAGAAAGAAGGTATGTGTAGTGGGGGAAAGAGATATAAAGAAGGGAGGTAGGGGAGAGAGATAGAGAAAGAAGGGATGTAGGGGGGGGTAGAGGGAAAATGATGTAGGGGGAGATAAATAAGGGTAGAGGAGAGAGAGAGAGGAAAAAAGAGAGAGCTACCTCATAATAATATGAAAAGGGGAGATTAGGGCGTTATTGCAAAAACCCTTTTCAAAATTCCTGAAAGCCTCAATATGGCTTCTAATATGATGTGGGATCTGGGTGTCACTATGTCCAGATCAATTTTGATTTTTAGTGCAACGTTAGCCCTAAATATTCAGTAATACGGTCTGATGAGAAACGATTTTTAGCTATTAAAGTAATTTAATACAAAAAACCCAAAAGTATGTTTTTAGGTATTTGACCATATAGCTGTTACCTAAAGCACCCAAGGTTCAGGCGACAGTAAATGCTTTAAGTTGGAATAAGCATTGTAAGAGCGACGAGCATGTGTGTAAGAGGGACAAGAAGAAGGTACAGTAGTGGAGCGTCTTTGTTAGAGTTTGAGTAATAGAGAGAGAGAGAGACAGTTTATTTATATAAATATATATATAAAAAAATTCAAAGCATTTACTTTAATATATTCCTTTATTACTAATAATATTTTGTTAATACCAATAATTCCAATAAGTAATTCGAGGAAAGAGTTTTATAATTAATTCTCTCCATTCGCTGGAAAGTCTAGAAAGTCAAAAACCAGTTACCAAAATAGTAATAAATTCTCAGGTATCTGATGTTTTTCATCAAATTAATTGAATGAAAATTTATTATGTTTTTCCTTTATTTTAGAGTTTTGATAATTAAAAGATTCCAGGTAGCTCTATTTTTGTCGTTTGAAAAAAAAAAGGTTTTAATAATAGAACATTTATTTTTTTTCTGAGCTAGAGTAACAAAAATTCCTTCCTTTGTCTCGTGGAAGATAATTTTTTATAGAACAAACAGGAAGACAATCTAAACTAAGAGGTCAGGGGAAGTTTGAGAGAGAGAGAGAGATTGACTGAGAGAGCGAGAGAGAGAAAGAGAGGGAGAGAGAGATTAAGAGAGAGGGAAAGAGAGAGAGGAAAAGGGAGAGGGAGAGAGAGAGGAGAGTGAGAGAGAGAGAGAGAAAGAGAGAGAGAGAGGGAAAAGAGAGAAAAAAGAGTAAGAAAACGAGACAAAAAGAAAGAGAGAGAGAGCATGAGAGGAAAAGAGAGAGAGAGAGAAAAAGAGAAGATAAAGAGGACAGGCAAGGAGTGAAAAAGAATAAGAGGCAATATAGAGACAGTGGAGAATAGATTGGGAAGAAGGAGGAGGAAATAAGGACAGGGAAAAGTTATGTATACGAAGTGAAGGGGATACATTAGGGGGTTGGAAAGGGATAGTGAGAGGCAGTAGGGGTGGGAAAGAGAGAGGAGAGGGAGAAAGAGGAGGACAACCTGTCACAACTTTAGTGGACAATGGACATTCACAGAGCTGAAATATGTCTACCCTGCTGGGGACTGAACCCAGGTTGCCGTCTGTGCAAGCCTACTGCGCTATTCACTCGGCCATGCTGACTGCAGGAGAAGGGAGATGGTAGGGAGAGAATATGGGAGGGGGTACAGGTGGAGGAGGGATATGGTAGGGAGAGTATATGGGAGGGGGTAGAGGAGGAGAAGGGAGAGAAGAGGAGAGGGGTAGAGGAGGAGAAGGGAGATGGTAGGGAGAGAATATGGGAGGGGGTAGAGAGGAGAAGGGAGATGGTAGGGAGAGAATATGGGAGGGGGTAGAGGAGGAGAAGGGAGATGGTAGGAGAGAATAGGAGAGGGGGTAGAGGAGGAGAAGGGAGATGGTAGGGAGAGAATATGGGAGGGGGTAGAGGAGGAGAAGGGAGATGGTAGGAGAGAATAGGAGAGGGGTAGAGGAGGAGGAGGGTGATGGTAGGGAGGGGAGAAGGAGACTGGACAAGGTTGATGAAAATAAAACTAATTAACGTTGCGTTTAGTGCTAGTAGCAATGATCATAGAAAATACTATCCCTCCCCTCCTCCCCATCCTAGGGGATGAGAAACAATTTTTTAATTAAATAAAACAGAGAGTGCGAGAGAGAGATTTCAGATTTGGGAGGGAGAAGAGGAAAATAAAGGATAGAGAGGAAATATAAAAAGAAAGAGAAAGAAAGAGAGAGGGAAGAGAAAAAGAGAGAGAAAGAAAGAGAGAAGGAAGAGAAAAACAGACAAGGAGAGAGAGAGAAAGAGATAGGGAGGGACAGAAAAAATCATAAGAACTAAAAGCAAAACTATTATGTTTTAAAATGAAAAGTTTTTTTTTGCAATCTTGAATCTTCTTCAGAGGAGGAATGTGTATCTCTATTATCAATTACTGAGCGTTCAAATTGAAGTTGTGCTCAATTTTTAATACAATTTTTTTTTATTGAATGTTTGTATTATGGAACCCCGCTCTTTAGGTAGGACATGTTATGTCTATATTTCATTTTATTTTTTTTATTTTATTTTTTTCTGTTTACTTCTATTAAATTGTATTTGTAATTATCTGTGTTGTATGTAATGTGTCCAATCAATAAAGTGTAAATAAATAAATAATAATAATGATATTATCGCTTTATTGATACTGCTCAATTAGGATTCATCCCTCCCATTATTCCAGCAGTAAACCGTATTATTATGTGGTCAAAATGCCGAATGGGAATATAGATTGTCGTCCTGCTGTGGCTTGGTTTCGAACCCACGACCTCTGGTTTACCAGACCGATGCGTGACGCCTTGGACTGCCAGTCACAACGTTTTCTTTAACACAAGAGTGGTACTGTAGGATTGAAGAGGATTCTTATTCTACTTCATTTTTCTTAATTTCGGTTTAATGAAAAAATGCATTCTTTAATTTGCGAAATTAAATGTAAGAAAGCGTTAGGAAAAGCTCCAGGGGCCAGTCAAATTATTTCACAATGGACTTTTGTTTTTGGAACGCTGGAAATTATGTTAAATATACCTTTTGTTTAATTAAGTTGTATAATAATTCGGACTCGAACATAAGGGAAACGTCTTAATAATTTTATAATGATTATTTATTTCTAGCTCGAGATGTCGCGTCGCTCGGTCTGGTAATCCAGAGGTCGCGGGTTCGAAACCAACTCGAGACACGACAGCTTATCCTTCCCTTTGGGATTTTGACCACATAATATAACATCTTATGTGATAAAAATTAGTTTTCTTAGGCCAAAGGACAATAATTATACAACATCTATGTACCCTTGACAGTAAAAAGAGTTGGTATGAGGAAGGGCATGCAGCCGTAAATGTGGAAGTATAGGGGCGGAATTAATAGACGTTTTTGTAAGACCTCTGTGGCGCTAAGTATCAATCCAAGATAGGGAAAACCGATGCTAAGCAATGACTTAAAGTATAGGGGCGGAATTAATAGACGTTTTTGTAAGACCTCTGTGGCGCTAAGTCTCAATCCAAGATAGGGAAAACCGATGCTAAGCAATGACTTAAGGTATGGAATTTGTATATACATTCGCCCTAAGGAGTGCCAGAAACAACTAACACCATGAGAATGAGGTTGATCAATGCAAACCCCAATTAGTTTTGGAAGAATCAAAATTAATGAATAAAAGGATTATTTTTGTCGCTCTTAATTTTATTCCATTTTTGTTTTTAATCATAGACCGTTCACCCTCAATTAAAGGCTTTCTGTTGCCGCAAGAGGTTTTCTTCGGCACAGTATTTTTAATAATTATGATTGAATATGAAGTGGATTTTCTTTTACCACTTTGGTAAGCAGAAAGAGATAAGGGGTATTTTTCCTTTTAAGATAAATTCCAGGTGCGATATTTCCAAATATTTCCATTTTAATCCAAGGTCAACTGCACCACATTCGTGAAAGAAAAATGCGTTTCGGTACTTTTAAAGATAAACAATGGACATAATCTATAAAAGAACTGGAAGCAAGAATTTTCTACTTCCATTTTGGTTAACCAAACTGGAAGAAGGAAGAGGAAAAATTTCCTCTTCCAAAAGAAAAATGACTTGCTTCGAGTTTGGTTCATTTGATTCCCGTTGCATCCACTTTGGTTCGAAAGAAAACTACGGCTAAAGTCTCGAAAACAAATGAGTCTAGGAAAACTCGAAATAGAAACAATTTCCCCGGATTGCAGGGAAAGCTTATCCAAGCAAAGTAATTAAAATCAAGGCATCCAGAGTCCCCTCCCCCCTTTCCGCCTGGGGTACACAAGGGATTTGGCTTTCCAGAGTTGCCATTAGACTTTATCTTCCCCGAATATGATTGGTCCTAACCCGAGCTCCCGAGGGATAGCCGCGGCTCATTTGAATACGAAATTACGAAAACAAAGGAGAGACTTCGAGGCAGCGTTTGAATGATAATTTTGGCCGAACACTGGTACTGGTTCGAAACGCTTGTTTTTTTAGTTAGTGAAACCCATTGAATTTTAGTTTGAATTTGTTTGAAGGTTAATTAATTAATATGTACAATAATGTATAGGTAGGTACATTCGATAATTTTATTGTATATACATATACATTGGAAGAGAATCCCGTAGGCATTAGCACCGCCCATGATCAAGTTTTGTTTAATAATGTCAACTTTGTTTCATGTAACTATTATATCCTAGATTTATTTTGTAAATAAAACTTGATTGAATCTGTTATAAAATACATTATGTTTATACCTACCTACCTACATTTTATAAAAGGCTTTGATATATTCTGTTCAACAAAAATTCTATGAAAAAAGGATAAATTTTGATGAGCTTTGGTAAAAATTAATTTATTACATTTAGGTAATTCAATATTTGCCTAATACAATATGAAAATCACGTGCAGTGTTAAAGAAATGTAAGACAAAGAGAAAAAGTTTTTAGAACCGAAAGGTTCTCGCAGGATTACCGAAGTTAAGCAACGTCCAGCGAGGTGAAGACTTCCTGATGTTGTCAATCCGGCCCAAACGAGACTATTTGAGGTTAATGTGGTAAGAATGTTTGAGAATTTCCTGCGAATGGAGGATGAAACCGCTGTCGTGATATGACCTTGACCATACAGTTGACGGCGACGTTAACCCCTCCCCTCACAAAAAATAGAATCGAAAATTTTACAAAATCAGACTTCTCTTTTACCTTAAATTTCATAGTACCCTTACAAGTTCACAGTACACAAACAATAGAGCAAAAAAAAATCAGGAATTTTCTGAGATAAAGAAGAAAACTTTTAATAAGGTAAAATAATATTCCATAATTTACGAAAAGATTTTTTCTTCTTTCGAGAAAAGCGTCAAAAAGAATCTCCATAAAAATATGGAGCTGATACCTTAAAAGCTGAAGATTGGAAAAAGGTTAGAAGTCTTTGTCAGTAACAAATGCCAGGGATTCTAGAGTAAAATTAAGTTCAAGAGAAAAAAATCTTTCTTTGTAAACGGGGATTTAGAAAAACTCGATCATATAAAAATTATGAGAAGATACAGGATGACGCTGTGTACTGTAACCCAATAGGTTTGGCTTCAGGAAAGGTATTCCACCTGTAAAACGTAGAAGTAGGAGTGGCTCAAGTCTTGAACCGAAAACCTCAAAGAAAAAGAATTAAATACTTTTATTTATTTGTACAAGAAAATAATACGTACAAAACATCACCAATAGACCTATAAGTTAATGGCTAAGGCTATTTTCTGAGGTTTTTTTGGTTTTGGTTTGGTAAAGCAAAATGAAAGAAGAAGAAAACTGGGTCACACCAAAGTATACCCGTTCTTTGACAGAATTTGATGAACTGCCATGTTTTAAGCTAATACATATGTATATAAAACATATTATTAGTTTTTAGAAGTTGACATGCAGCACTGTAGTCTAATAAAATATTTATATATTTTTTTATTATTATTAGAAATGAAATATTTCTCCAAAAAGGAGCTTGAGATCCTGTTACAATCACACTGATTCCTCGCTGATTTGTACAAAGCGCTTCTTTCGACGAGGAAAACAGCAGACCTACTGCTTATTATTATATGTATTGTAATATGTAAAAGAATCATGTCTTTTTCTATACATCATCGTTGGAATAAAATTCTGTACTATAACTTGATGGTACTAAAACTTATGTTCTCTGAACTCCAAACATCCAAGACGAGTTCTGCCTAGTGAGCCTCTTGTCAGTTTGGAGCATTCCAAAACTCAAAGAAACAAAGTTAAGATCCTCATTACAAGAGCGATGACTACGGATTTCATTTTTTGGAAATTCTGTAATCTTGTAATATTAAAAAAAAAAAATGGAACAAAATGCAAAGTTTGCAGATTGCGCCATGTCCACTGTCCAGTGCAAAAACTTTCTCCAGTACCGGACTTCGCCAAACCACAGAACTGTCCCGAACCTGCATTGTTCTCGAATTCAAGGGAAATGTCTTGCAGATAACAAAACAAAAGACAAACATTTGCACAACACAAGAAACTTGGCCAATGACGACCCAGGAATTGCTAGACCAGAGGGAGAAACCAAATTGCAAAACTTTCTGATGTCTTCAACGAAGAAAACCCTGCGTCCCTTTGATATTGAAATTATTCTGCAAGTTTCATTTGGGAGACAAGAACGGGCATTGCTTGAAGACGAGGCGGGGAACATTACAAGATATCATGCAGAAATAAGGTCGATGTGGAAAGGATAGTTTTTCCTGTCTGAACAGGAGAAAGGAAATGCAAAGGAAACGGAATGGGGTCAAGAGATTGTTTGATCTTCTAATATACCTGAGTGTTCTTGAAGGAAACTCTCAGTCTCATCGCCAACTACTTGAAGGGGTTTTGAATGAAATGGAAGAATTGTTAGAAGATTTTGTTGATACTAAAAAAAGGATTATTGCTTTTGGCGAATCAACAATGGAGGGAAAAAATTTCTTCAGTTCAAAATTCCAGACATACTCTCTAAAAATTTGATGGTTCTGCTCATTCTGCTGTTAGTTGACAAATTCCACTCAAAAGATGGTGACAAGAGAGCGAAATACGAAGAGAGAGAGGAAAAAGAGTCAGAGTGGAGAAATAGGATGAACATAATCTTGGTAAATGTTATTTAATCTCACTTAGTCTACATATATTCAAGATCAAACGCAAAAATTTAGACGTATGATAGTCACCTTGCAAATTTAATTTATGATAATTGAATTAGTTCCACACCTGTGAAGTCTTAAATTGTTTGCTTATCTTATTCAGTAGGAAAGTGTAGAATTCACAAGACAAGGTCATGACAACACCAACGCGTAATTGACAATGCAAACAGTGGACCCGGATATTGCAGAAACAGAAGAACTAACGAAAACAAATAACACTGTCAATGAGAGACGCAAGAGAGTGATAGACATTAACATGAGTGGAGTCATGGACATAATAGACATTGGGCAAAATTAACAAACTACAGGAGGAAATCAGAGGACCCGGATATTGCAGAAACAGAAGAACTACCGAAAAGAAATAACACTGTCAGTGGGAGACGCAAAAAAAGATAGACAGTTACATGAGTGGAGTGGATGGATAGTGGAAAAACAGAGGAGATAAAAACGTGGAGATGGATAAGCTTTTCTTTTTTTTGTTCTGAACCACTCACTAGTTGAATAATGAAAATTGGTAATGGTAATGGTGCTCAAAGGCACTTTTATTAACGGAAAGAATCCAATATAAACATTTAACAAAAAGTTAAAGAATAAAAATAAAATAAAATACATTCCTACAAAATTCAAAATGTTCCTACAATGTTCGGATAAAACACGTCCGCAAAGTAAAATGTAGTTAACAAATTAGACAGTTAATTGATATTTCCCAATGTTGTGAAATCTTACACAACAACCAACAACAGACTTTGTCTTCTTGTCAACGTGACTAGACTAACTGGAGCCCCTATAACCTTGGACTGTCGTAGTAATGAATGAGTCATAGAAGGAATTCCTGATAGATCAGATGATGGATTGTTTTGATGAAATTGAGAATATTCGATTACCTATGTAGATAAATATTGCAGACATGAAACCTGAACACAAAATATTTTTCATGGATTTCGAGTGAACGTTGTAATAGATATGTGTATGCTTCTCCGAGACATGGGCACTATTATTATTATTTGTAGGTATATTTTATTATTATTGTTATCTGACCTAGTTGCAGGGTTTTCAGTGAAACCCTTACAATTAACACTGCGACCTAAGTAGATCTATTGTGACCAGTTGATTCTATTCGGTTTCAATGTCCTGATTTGAGATAGGTAGTAAGGACGGGGGTTTAACCCTCCATTCGCTGGGAATCGTATCAGCTAAGCACATTAATCTCACCCAGCCTGGGTAGGGCCGGAAATGCCAGCCTCACGTGTTTGGAAGGGACAGAATTTTCTTCGAAAAGTCTGCCCCAACCGGGAGTCGAACGCGAGACCTCTGGACTTTGGGCAGTAGTCACAACCATGACGCAATGTGGGCACTAACTTTTATAAAAAAGATTACAAAGTAGGTTCTATCCATAGAGAAATCATTAAAAAGAAACGTCATATCGTGTATCTCATGGGAAATAAATCGGTCCAAAACATTTATTATTATTAAAAAACAGCGGCACATTCTGAACATAATATGGCTACCGTTATTGTCTTCAAAAGTATGGAAGAAGAACTAATTTGTTAT
Source organism: Bactericera cockerelli (assembly GCA_024516035.1). Classification (NCBI taxonomy): domain Eukaryota; kingdom Metazoa; phylum Arthropoda; class Insecta; order Hemiptera; family Triozidae; genus Bactericera; species Bactericera cockerelli. Next base: position 9,966,054 of record CM044958.1, on the reverse strand, counting down.
TGTTGTGATTTCCTCTGTGCTAAAACTGAACAAGAAGTTTTTATATCAGTATCTATATTAAACTATATTTTTTTTTTAAATTGCCATATTTTTTATACAAACTATGTAGAATGTTGCATACTGTATACGTATATAATACATAGATACCAATATACTTTTCCTTTTTTCTCCCACTCTTTCTTGACATTTGCCGATTTGTATTTCACTCTTTAAACCTTGACCTTTGAAACTTTGAGCTGTATCAATTTATGTTTCCCACTCTTTCGAAAACCTTCAATGCACAGAATCCAGGAAAAAAGGTTTGTTCCGAGACTTTTGTTTAATTTTGTTCTTCTCTTGGAAAATCAGAATTAACTCTGTTTCACGGCAAAATTAACAAACAAATTTGCATTACTTTTGTTTCCTAGAAAAAGAAAGATACAAATATAGGAGAAGCCGAAAAATTGACATTTTTTGAAATGCCGAATTTTTTTATTTATTTTTAAATACCTGTCTATTGCAATCTTTTCCTATCAACACAGTCACTCATCTTTTTTTTTTCTTATGTCACTTTGCCTTTTCTCAAAACCTTGCACTTGGGATCTGCATTGTTCAAGCTCTTCCTCATGATTCAGGCTGGTAGGTTTTGCTATTTCTGGGACCAAATTATAAAAATTGGATGAAATTTAAGATTTGTCAGACCGCTCCGCGCTCCTTTGTGTTGGAGTTTCAACCAGTCATAGCGCACTACAGTCTGACTTGACGACCGCTCTGGATTTTCTTCGTTGTATACCTATTTTATAATTCAACTCCTAATTGTTTAACAGGGATGGTTACAATATTTTATACTCTGGTGATCCAGGTAGCGTAGGGCTCCGTTGGTTCGAATCCCACCCAATGCATGATTTTTATCTCATTATTTCAGTTTGCGATCACATAATAATAAAATTCTGAGGTTAGGTGGTGAAAAATGCTTTGAGCATTAACCTAGCCTGGTGGTAGCCTTCCACTAAAGAGTGTTATTATTATTATTTGGTCTGACAAGACTGGCAACCGACTCTGTAACGTCCTCATGTGAGACCATAATTTCTATTGTCTTCAGACAAACTTGAGACAGTTGAGACGGTTACTCATCTTTCTATTAACATAGTAATGAACACATCAGCGGTGCATATCTCACTGCGTGGCAGGAATACATTTCCTGCTAACCTCTCCTGCCATTGTGCTCGCTGTTTATTTGCCCCAGAGTCTTGCTGTTTGCTGCTAGTTCTAATTTCGGCTAGATTACAAGAGAAGCTGGATGATGTGACTTGCATTTCAAATGAGAATTCTGCTGTTGTAGGACCTGAGTTATGGGGGATGCAGTGTCGACTGTGTGTCTGATGAGCAAGGATGTAGTGTTGACTGTAGTACCTGAGTTATGTGGGATGCAGTGTCTACTGTGTGTCTGATGAGGGGGGATGTAGTGTTGACTGTAGTACCTGAGTTATGGGGGATGCAGTGTCTACTGTGTGTCTGATGAGGGGGGATGTAGTGTTGACTGTAGTACCTGAGTTATGGGGGATGCAGTATCTGCTGTGTGTCTGATGAGGGGGTAGGTAGTGTTGACTGTAGTACCTGAGTTATGGGGGATGCAGTGTAGTACCTGAGTTATGGGGGATGCTGTCGTCTGTATGCAGTATAAAACCGGATTAATTTTTAGGATTAGCCAGACCCTCCTGAATCTCGGAAATTCAACCAATCACAGCGCAATATGATCCGACTTATCGAGGCACAGTCTGGTTTATCTTAACTTTAATCCTGTTTTATAATTCGGACCTTCGATATAATTCAAGTGTTTTACTGTCGTTTACTCTTTTTAACGCCACATTCAGCAAAAGCGATGGCATATCAGATTCAGAGCTCAGCGTAACCCTTTCCTACACCGCTGTGTTAACATCAGCACAAAGTACACATGAAAGGTAAAACTATAAAGCTTTTGCTGCAATTTCAAAAGTTGCTGGGGGATAAACTGTTAATTAATAGTGCAAGCAATCAGGAACTTGAGCATGGCATTACAAAGCAACGAGTAGTCAAGTTTAGAATGTTCGAACGTAATAAGCACATCTGTAGGTAGATTTTGTGTTAAAATCCCTGTTTTATATCTTCATACCCTCCTCTTCTCTCTTTCTTTCTCACCTCATCTTTCTCTCTCTATATGAATCTCTCTCTTATTCTCGATCAATCTTTATTTCGTATCCTAAAGGAAAAGCCTGTATCGAATCTCTGTACCTACTGTTCCAATATAACTGTTTATAAATCGCTTTCTTTCTCTTTGTCTCGCTGACTCCATCTATATTTTTTACCCTCTCTCTCTCTCTCTCTTTCTCTCTCCGCCTCTCTCTCTCTCCCCCCTTCTCTCTCTCTCTCTCTCTCCTTCTCTCTCTCTCTCTCTCTCTCCTTCTCTCTCTCTCCCATTCTCTCTCTCTCCCCCTTCTCTCTCTCTCCCCTTCTCTCTGTCTCTCCTTCTCTCTCTCTCTCTCTCTCTCTCCTTCTCTCTCTCTCTCCCCTTCTCTCTCTCTCCCTCCTTCTCTCCTCTCTCCCCTTCTCTCTCTCTCCCCTTCTCTCTCTCTCTCTCCCCCTTCTCTCTCTCTCTCTCCCCTTCTCTCTGTCTCTCCTTCTCCTCTCTCTCTCTCTCCTCTCTCTCTTCTCTCCTTCCTCTCCTCCCCTTCTCTCTCTCTCTCCCTTCTCTCTCTCTCCTCTCCTCTCTCTCTCTCCCCTTCTCTCTCTCTCCTCTCCCTTCTCTCTTCCTCCTTCTCTCTCTCTCTCCTCCCTCCTCTCTCTCTCTCTCTCTCTCCTCTCTCTCTCTCTCTCTCTTCTCTCTCTCTCTCTCTCTTCTCTCTCTCTCTCTCTCTCTCACTCCTCTCTCTCTCCTCTCTCTCATCTCCTCTCTCTCCTCCGCCTCTCCGCTCACACTCGGAACTGTCTTTACATTAAATCATACGAAACTTCCTGCTCATGTAATCCCATAGAATATAAAAATGAATCCAAATACCTGGGAGTTCACATCGATAGTGAGTTTCAAATGAAACAGCATGTTTTTAATCTGTGTAAAAAAATGCGCATAGTGAAATATAAACTGAACAAAATAAATGCTCAGACCTTTCCTCTAACTGCAAAGAAAACGATATATTTTTCACTCGTTGACTCGATCCTGAGATATGGAGTAACCCTCTACACCTACGCCCCTCAATATATCCTGAGCCCTCTCAACACCCAGCAGAAGCAGATTAGAAAACTCCTATTTGAAAATTCCAATGTCTCCTGTCTAACACCAGATGAGCTGTCTAAATACGTACTAATATACTCAAATTTTTTCAATGATACGTTTAGACAGCTCAATGATCAGCCGTATCAATTACGCCGCCAGGTATTCAGGCGGACACGCGTGAACACCAAGCGTTACGGAGACAGGAGGCTGGAATATAGAGTGCCAATGCTGCTCAATAAATACTGCCAGGATTTCTTGAATGAGACAAATTTTTTTGGTTAAATCCAAAATTAAGGATAGCATTCTGAATTGCCGATCAGATCGGGGTTCGAATCCCTGAACTGTGGTATCTGTGCGACCTATCCATGGACCAGGGGACACATCCATTGAACGAAAATATAGTTACCTAATATGTAAATAGAATCATAGTTAATTTTCCTTAGTATTATAAATTATCACAGTGTATCTTTTAATTTTTGATTTTGGAAGTAAAGCTAAAAATAATGAATTGTAAAGCACATAGATTTTATAACATTTAAGAGAGGAGCATACCTCCCAATAAGTTATCATTAGCTTAGGAGGTGTTAATTTGTATATTTAATTTATGTAAATAAAGTTTCTATATTCAATTCAATTCAATTCAATTCTCTCTCTCTCTCCTTCTCTTTCTCTCTCTTACTTATCAGCCATACACTCTGAGGCATCAGGCCTTCAGGCGCATCAAAGTTAACACCATAAGATATGGAAACAGGAGGCTAGATTATTGTATTCCCAGGCTTCTGAATGATTACTGTCAGCCATTCTTAGAAGAAAAAGATAAAAACAAAATAAAAGAAAAAATAAAACTTAGTATTTTAGCGAAGAGAGCACATTAGACAGAGCTATTTAATATTAAAATTATAACTGTGTGGTATAAAAACAGGATAAAAATATCATTGAACTTCTTAATTTTGCCTATACAATATAATGTATGTAATACATTATAATGGATTTATTACATATTGAGGTATTTTATACTGGTAGGTATTACCTAATTAGTAGCAAAGAATTTCATATCATATGTAAACATATAGTTACACTACTTTAGTATCTTTTATCATAAGTAGATGATTATTTTAAAACTAGCAAGATTATTATAAAATGATTAGTATGTTGTATGACGCGGGGGTGGCCTGTATTGGTTGAGGTTGATGCGGGCGACTTTTTGTTATACATTATGCAAGTTCTATTCTACTGGTTTTACTATTAGAAAACATATTTTCATAACTTACACCATTAGATTATGAGTAGGTATAAGACTGGCTATACAATTAATGCAATAACAAAATTACGATGATAAAATAGCACCTATAAATATGTAGTTATCTGTAATCTATGTTATCTATTGTATTTTTTATAGATATTTTGGGAAGAGAGATTCCCCATTATAAGTTAGCTCTTAGCTTAGGGGAATTATATGATGTAAAAAAAAAAAACCAATACAACAATTTATATTATTATCAAATCAATCAATCAAAAAATCTCTCTCCTTCTCTCTCTCTCTCTCCACCTCTCTCTCTCTCTTCCTCTCTCTCTCTCTCCCTCTCTCTCTCTCCTACACGGATTGGACTCCTGCAAGGTGGCTCAATCACGCCCGGCGAGAAGGAAATAAAGTTGCCCATTGAAAAGCAATATTTCACACATCAGCCCTCCTCACCCAGCCTGTGCCGGCCCCACTCTCTCTCTCTCCCTCGTACTCGAAGCTTATAAATTACAATAAAGATCCATAAATTTCAAACTTGGAGCAGTTTGCTAAAGTTGGAAAGCAATACAGTATCAGTTTTCCAGACTTTTTTTCCGCCCTTTCGCTCCCGCGGGGAACGATAGATTGACAAAGATCAGGAAATGCAATTTCTATTCATATCATGACCGAGTAGAGTACTTTACGGGGTACATAACAACATAGTTATGTATGTACATAAATATATAAGCTCTGTATATATGACGAAACTTTCTACTAAAAAAAAAATTAAAACCATTTACTGAAGTAGGAACTTATCTTGACCTAGGTAAGGGTGCGCCCTTACCTAGAGCCTCCTTTTCTTTTGAAATTCGGTCCCATATTCTGACAAAACTCAATGCAAAATTTTGGGGCAAAATTAACAGACAAATTCTGTTAATTGCTTAGGATCATTGCGCAGCGTTGGTTTTCCCTATCTTACACAGTACACAACCCGTGACTTAGGGCCACAGAGGTATTAAAAAAAAGTTTATTATTTCCGCCCTTAGAGATTTAGGGCAGAATTAATAGACGTTTTTGTAATACCTCTGTGGCGCTAAGTCACGGATTGGGTACTGTGTAAGATAGGGTAAACCGACGCAAGCTTAGCAATGACTTGAGTTATAGAATTTGTTTATTAATTTCACCCTTAGAGGGGGAAAAATCTCCTTGTAATATTCATATGAGTAGGCAATCAAATTTCCAAATTCAACCTCCATACAAAACCCGGAGCGCGGTAGTCAAGGGGATCTTCATAATCGAAATTGTTCACCAATAGTTTGCACATAAAAAATATATTGTTGGAAAACTTTCGAAGCACAATGCCTACTAGCTGCGGTCCTCACAATTCTAGGAACAAGATAATAAGAGACGCCTCAACTCCACATACGGCCTACTAGAAAGCCATGAGTTATGGCTGGGGGGGCAATCGAAGGCATTGTGCGTGATTTCTTTAGAGTCTGCCTTGCGAAGAATTTATGTTCAAACTTTCAGGTTTTCGAGAGAGAAAAAATTTGGGCAAAGTTTTAATCGGATTTTCCGACTGCTGAAATTGGCAGAGATGTTGAAAATTATTCGCGTCTCTTGAAAAGGTGGATTAGTTCTTTATTTTATAAAACAAGTTTGGCTAGCTTGGCATGGTTTGGTACTTACTGCAAAAAAGTGGAATTTTTACCTCGATTTTTTTTTCAAAGTATACGTCAAAATAAATTATAAATAGTTGTTGAAAGTCTTGTTCACCAAAGACTTTCCACCAATCACAGGACAAAAAAGGACTGATCCATAATTTAAATATTATATCGGATCCCTGTTACTGTCAATAAGATTAGACAATAATTATGATCTAGACTATCTAGAGTATTCTAGACTCTTGTAGTTTTTATTTACAAAGAGGAGATCTAGTACAATTTAACATTATTATAATCCAGAATAATAAAATAAATACAGTAAGATACCTACATAATATATATTTATCTTGTAATGAAAAGCAACGATTCTAAGGCCCAGATTCTAACCGTGTCCTTAAAAGGGACAAAAGAAATAAAATATGTATTAAGCTCTCCCTCTTCCTCTCTCTCTCACTCTTTCTACCTCTCTCTCTCTCTCTCTCACTCTTTCTACCTCTCTCTCTCTCTCTCTCTCTCTCTCTCTCTCTCACACTCTTTCTACCTCTCTCTCTCTCCCACTCATTATTATCAACATTCATTCCGGCTAAAACGTTCTGTCCATTGTTTCGCTGCAATATTTACAGAAATAAAAAGAAAAACCCCTTTTTTCTTTGTGTTTGTAAAACAAAATGCTCCAGAATAAAAGAGCTCCGAGTTACATAAATTTATTATTTTAGGTACCTACTAGCATTTTTATGTACTTACCCCGCCCATCGATCCCTTTGTCTCTCTCTTTCCTTTCTCTACCTTCCGTTTTCACTCTGTCCTGAGCAAGAAAGATGAAGTTACACGAGAACAAAGATATCTTACTACTTTTCCTTACAAAATTAATGAGAGCCAATTTCTTTGCAACTCAGCCTCTCTCCCCTCCACTTCCTTCCCCTCCTTCTAGACTCATCCTTCCCCTCCTTCTAGATTTTTCCTTCCCCTCCTTCTAGACTCATCCTTCCCCTCCTTTTAGACTCTTTCTTCCCCTCCTTCTAGAATCTAGACTCTTCCTTACCCTCCTTCTAGACTCTGCCTTCCCCTCCTTCTAGACTCTTCCTTCCCCTCCTTCTAGACTCTTCCTTCCCCTCCTTCTAGACTCTTCCTTCCCCTCCTTCTAGACTCATCCTTCTCCTCCTTCTAGACTCTTCCTTCCCCTCCTTCTAGACTCTGCCTTCCCCTCCTTCTAGACTCTTCCTTCCCCTCCTTCTAGACTCATCCTTCTCCTCCTTCTAGACTCTTCCTTCCCCTCCTTCTAGACTCTGCCTTCCCCTCCTTCTAGACTCTTCCTTCCCCTCCTTCTAGACTCTTCCTTCCCTCCTCCTAGACTCTTCCTTCCCCTCCTCCTAGACTCTGCCTTCCCCTCCTCCTAGACTCTTCCTTCCTCTCCTTCTAGACTCTTCCTTCCTCTCCTTCTAGACTCTTCCTTCCCCTCCTTGTAGACTCTTCCTTCCCCTCCTTCTAGACTCTTCCTTCCCCTCCTTCTAGACTCTTCCTTCTTCTCCTTCTAGACTCTTCCTTACCCTCCTTCTAGACTCTTCCTTCCTCTCCTTCTAGACTCTTCCTTCCCCTCCTTCTAGACTCTTCCTTCCTCTCCTTCCCCTCCTTCTAGACTCTTCTTTCGCCTCCTTCTAGACTCTTCCTTCCTCTCCTTCCCCTCCTTCTAGACTCTTCCTTCCCCTCCTTCTAGACTCTTCCTTACCCTCTTTCTAGACTCTTCTTTCCCCTCCTTCTAGACTCTTCCTCCCCCTCCTTCCAGACTCATCCTTCGCTTCCTTCTAGACTCTGCCTTCCCCTCCTTCTAGACTCTTCCTTCCCCTCCTTCTAGACTTTTCCTTCCCCTCCTTCCAGACTCATCCTTCCCCTCCTTCTAGACGCTTCCTTCCCCTCCTTCTAGACTCTTCCTTTCCCTCCTCCTAGAGTCTTCCTTCTCCTCCTTCTAGACTCTTCCTTCCCCTCCTTCTAGACTCTTCCTTCCTCTCCTTCTAGACTCTTCCTTCCCCTCCTTCTAGATTCTGCCTTCCCCTCCTTCTAGACTGTTCCTTCTCCTCCTTCTATACTCTTCCTTCCCCTCCTTCTAGATTATCCTTCCCCTCCTTCTATACTCTTCCTTCCCCTCCTTCTAGATTATCCTTCCCCTCCTTCTAGACTCTTCCTTTCCCTCCTCCTAGAGTCTTCCTTCTCCTCCTTCTAGACTCTGCCTTCCCCTCCTTCTAGAATCTTCCTTCCCCCCTTCTAGACTCATCCTTCCCCTCCTTCTAGACTTTTCCTTCCCCTCCTTCTAGACTCTGCCTTCCCCTCCTTCTATACTCTTCCTTCCCCTCTTTCTAGCCTCTTCCTTTCCCACCTACTTATTTTTCTTATCCTACTTCCTGTCCCGGTAGCTCAGTGGTAAAGGCGGCGGTCTGGTAATCCAGAGGTCGCGGGTTCAAAACCCAGCCGGGACATGACATGTTATTATCCCATTCTTTCTCTCTTAGTTTTCCATCTCATTTTTCTCCTATTCTTCTCCTCCTGTTTTTTTTTCTCTTTCTTTACCTCCTCCAATTTTCTTCATTTTCAACTCTATATTTTCTCCAAAATTTTCTCTTCCTCCTCACTTTACTCATACTCGTCCTTATTCCTAATCCTCCTCCCTTCGTTTTTTTACCCCTTCCACCTTCCTATTTCTTTTCCCCTTTTTCCTTCTTTGTTCACTTCCTATTTTCGCTCCTCTTCTTCTTTTTCCTTCTCCACCATCTCCTATGTATTTTTCTTCATTCTTTCCTATCCCTGCGTCCTCCTATTCCTCTTTCTTTTTTCTTTTTTTCTTTTCCTCTTTAATTTTATTCCTTCAGCCTCTTTTCTCACCATGCTTCTTTTTCATTTCCTCATTGCCCTTTCTTCCTTTTCACTTTATTTCTCCTCCATATTTCCATTTCCTTCTCCGTCTTCTTCTTCTTTTTCCTCTTTCTCCTCCTTTAACTCTATCTTCTCCTCCTCTTCCTCCTCTGAAGGCCCAACCAGGGCTTCTTATTGAATTGTTTATGTTTCAAAGCTTTTTCTTTCCCAGGTTTTGTGTCCTCCGCACCTTACTCAACAAAACGTTACTGAATCCTAAATCTCAAAGGACAAACAAATTTCCTGCTACAGGAAACTGAGAATAGATCTAACTGACCCATTTCATTCCGTTTTTTCTATGAAGCTTTTGATTTCCTTTCAAAAACTTTAAAGGAAATGGAATATTTTTCTTTTAAGTAGATATTTAATTATGAGTTCCCTTTTTTGCTGCAGTGTCAGGGAAAGAAGACAACTTATCATGAAGCTAAATCAATATAGAATTAACGTGAAAGGCACTCATAGCTTTTCGTCTGTCCCAGTAGCTCCCTGGTCTAGTCCGTCCAGGTGTCACTCTAGTAATCCAGAGGTCGTGTGTTCGAGAGCCAGCCGAGACATGACAATTTTGACCACATAATTATACATCTTGGGCTTACTGCTGGAATAATGTGACTCATTAGTCCTAAGGCAATATTATTATTATTTTGCACTTTATTTGTATACAACTGTAAAATTGAAAAACACCACTTTAATGTAATTGGAGATAGATAAATAGGAAGCAGGTATTGAGTTCGTAAAATAATAGTATTTTTTTGCTCCGATTTCAATTCTTTCCATATTTTTTAACGTTTCATAGTCTCCTGAATAACTTATGTACTGTGTCCGGCTGTCGGTCTGACATTTTGACAGGACATGGCTGGGATGCTCAACACATGTTCCCCCTCCCAATTCTCTCCCTCTCTCATACTCCAGCTAGCTGCTATATTTCTCTACTGAAATATTAGCTGACATGCACGGTGACCTGGGTTCGAATCTCGGGACTATTTAATAATAATCATACCAATTTACAAGAAACAAACATTAACAAAACCTAAGACTTTTTTTCTTCTTTGTACAAATACTTCTTTTTACAGATACATTTACTTGTACATGATTCACGACTAGCATCACGAGAAAGAATATAAATTGTTAGTCGCGCAAATGCTAGGGAGTTTCTTGATGTTTTTCTGAAGATTGGAAAGCTGATAAAGAAAAGTTTGAGATTTAGCCACTAGGTATCCATTACTGCCTACCCTAATAAAACTAAACTATACCGTAGTCGGACTGTTAAATAATACTTAAACAGATATTGAACTTACCCACTAAAGTTGTGATATAATACCACAGAGAAATCACCAAACATAATACGAGTAATACATAATTATGTAAGTACGAAACCTACTACTGAAATGTCCAGGTATGTTCTGATATTCATGTACATCTAATACAACGTTTCACATTTCTAGTTATACTGATTCTTCCTGCATTCAGAACATGATACTTGGACTTTATTTGGTGTACACAAATATACTCAATTACTCATATGTACAAATATACACTATACTTGGTGTACACAAATATACTCATATATACAATTATACACTTTACTTGGTGTACACAAATATACTCATATACAGGGTCTTCATAAAGTCTCACCCAGGCCTAGGTTTCTCGAAAACGACTCAGAATATCAAAAAACGCAAAAACCCGTATTGCTTTATATTTAGAGGGACTGATTTTCAGCCAAATTCTTTTTACCTACACGGCCCCAGTCAGGCTGGGCATGGACCAACTTTAAAATCTTAAATAGAATGGTATGTCTTGTGGCATATTGTTTTAAAGGTCTTATTAAGAGAAGTTCATTACAATAAATTTCAGTGTGCTACAACTTACCGTTCTCGAGATACAGGGTGGGACGTAATGCGTAATATCCCTATATTTTGACCTATAACTCGTCAACCGTAAATTATGGAGAAAATTTTTCTTGTTAATAATAACTCCTTATAGCAAGAACTTTCGAACAAGTTAAAATTTGATTTGTTTTTTCGTTAAAATTTTTTCGACTGTTCGTCCGGCTGGCTGACGAAACCGACCAGAAACTAACATCAACAGAGTATGTCGAGTTATAACTTGTTCGAAAAGTCTCATCATAAGGAGTTATTATTAACAAGAAAAGTTTTCTCCATAATTTACGGTTATCGAGTTATAGGTCAAAATATATGGATATTACGCAGGACGTCCGACCCTGTATCTCGAGAACGGTAAGTCGCAGCTCACTGAAATTTATTGTAATGAACTTCTCTCAATAAGACCTTTAAAACAATATGCCACAAGACACACCATTCTATTTAAGATTTTAAAGTTGGTCCATGCCCAGCCTGACTGGGACCGTGTAGGCAAAAATTTTTTGGCTGAAAATCAATCCCCTTAAATATAAAGGAATACGGGTTTTTGCGTTTTTTGATATTCTGAGTCGTTTTCGAGAAACCTAGGCCTGGGTGAGACTTTATGAAGACCCTGTATACAAATATACACTATACTTGGTGTTCACAAATAACAGAAACAATCCTCTCAACAAAACAATCGTTTTCTTCCTTGAGTACCAAACCCAAGCTTGTTATGTCTCCATTACTCATTGTGAACTGCTCAAGTGGCTCCTCCCTCTTGCACCCTCTAAAAGCTCATTTTGTCCCTCTCTACCACCTAACATTTTGGCCCCGCCCCTTTCCGCAGCTCACCTTTCCCTATAAATCCTATAATCTACCCTATAGTGAACGGTAAAAAACCAGATGTGGTCACTGGTTATTGCTCAAATCGTTTTTTTTTTTTCCAACCAAACCTTCAGTTCAGAGTGCTAAAAAAATGAGAAAAATTACAAGAATTGGATTTTTTTTAATTGGAATTTTTTAGATCTGCAGATAGTGGTGGTTTTACACTATTGGTCGAATTATGAAATAGAAATAAACATCTAGGATTCGTCAATCCAAGTCACTATTACTGAACAGCTGATATAAATGCGCTGTGATTGGTTGAAACTCCCACCAGAGGGCGCGAGAATAGTTTCATAATTCGGACGTTCAGGTCCATCGCCGCAAGCCCATCACATTCGGGTGCCATTCCAAGTGGTGTAAAGTTGGAAGAAATAATTTATTTGTAAAGAAAATAGTAAAAAAGAAAAGAAAAAAAAAAGGAAATAGTGGTAAAAAAAAGTCGCTCCCGCGACTTTGTTGTCTCTCAAGTTCCTTCACTTCTTTGAGCTTTCCATTCTCCTACTACTCTTGTTTTCTATAATCCTTACTCTCTAATTGTTATTTTATTTACATTGTATTTAAACTCAAATAAACAAAGAGGTGCTTTGTTAAACTGTTGGCATAATGGGACTACCTGTCTTGCGCTGACAGTCTTAAATAAAGCACTACTCACTTATACCTACTTATACAATTTTTCGTATCGACTCTTTTCAAGTTTTTTTTTCATTATTAACAAATTTTAGAGGTAGGAAGAGAGTGAGAAGGAGAGACAGAAAGAAAGAGAGAAGAGAGACAGAGAGAGAGAGAGAGAGAGAGAGAGAGAGAGAGAGAGAGAGATAGAGATGACTGATCTTCTACTCTTTGAACATTCCTATTTCTTTTCAAGCCTTTTCTTATTCGTTTTAGCTTTCTTTCTATAAGTCCTTTCATAATTTTCTTTCTCTATCTTTTCTTATTTTTTCCTTCGATCTTTGCTTTCGTTTCCTTGCATGGATAGCTTTTCCTTTCAAACAATTTTCATTTCATTGTTAAAATAACATTTCATGTTATTTTCTTTTCTTATAAAATTCACCGTGGTCAATGAGTTAGAGCGCTAGGATTGCATACACGGTGACTGGATCTCAACTCTGTACTTGGGTGTTCGGAGTCCACTCATACCTCGTGAGGAAAAATGAGTAGCTGCTTTAATGTTAGCAGCGACCAGTGGCGTTATGATAGGCGAAAATAAGATTTTGGGATATTAAAGATATGGAAGAGTCCTATAATTCTCCACTACCCATTAAAATTGTGATATAATAACACAAAGGACACGTAAATAAACAATATAAAACTAGGTTTCTTTTCAAGAGTTTTTTTTTTTTCTTTTCAAATTGAGCTGCACTACTAAGTAATAATAATAACAATACCTACTTCTTTTCTTTTTCTTTTTACATGTGTTTGTGAAAAAATTCTGTAATTTTCCATGTAGAGAACCATATGGCAGTTTGAGTGGAAGTACGTTGCTCCTCTTTCACACTGCAGCACAAAGTGAACGGGGGGGGGGGGGGGTCTGTTGTTGAGAGATCTGTGTTCTGCTACAAGTTGCAACGAGTGGTGGCAATAAATCAAAGCCCTGAACAAATTAATTACCCTTGAAGTGGGTAGCTGATGCATGGCCCTGCTAAGACGCATGTTATTCTCTATGAAATAGGAACCTATATAATTTATATACCTTATATACATATGTATATGTTGTATAATATTATGTATGTGCAAAGGTATTAAAACATAGCCTTAGCTTCACTAAGAAACAAGTAGGTAGTACTTTGATGGCAATGCAGTACGAAGAAACAATAATTAAAAAAAAAAAATGACTTGAAGAAAATATAATATTTTCAAGAGAGCACATAACTACCATACAAATAGTAATTTAATAAGAGTGATTATTATAATAATCACTGCCAGAGAAGAGTCTAATAATTATAATAATCTAGGGTCTAGACGCTGCTTTCTATCAACAAAGAGCATAATATAAGTGGTTCTTTTATGTGCTACAGGTCCAAAAATGTGATGGTTACACTCTTCATACTTTTGTGCCCTCTCCTACTTTCTAATTTGACTGTAGCTGTGACTACTAGGGTTGGGTGGAAGAGATTGCCACAGGAAATAACTCCGCCTTTACGTAGGACATTAACTATATTCTCTTTTTTTTTTGTTCTTGTATCTTTGCTTGTTCTTGTTGTTTTTCTTTGTATTTTATTGTATTTTAAGGGATATATTTTTTGTTCTACCTAATAAAGCAATAATAATAATAATACAGGTACAGTCAAATTACCATGTAGGAAATTATTTGTATGTACGCCGTACATTTTCTAACTATGCAATGTGCAATACCATACACATATTTACTAAGCTCGTATGCTATGCAGTTTACTATTCATAGCTATTTATGAAAGGAAAAGTTCATCCCATCTATGCATAGCATCTAGTTTTATTTAAATTGAAAAGAGCACCTGAAATGAATTTGTACGCTTCTACAGAGTTCCGTTAGATTAGCAGTATAAGCTTGAGCAGAGTCTGGAGTTACGTATCTGACTGAAGCGACATCCTCCCTTTGCATACGACTCCTCTTTCTCGATGATTTTTTTCATACCTTGTGGTGTAGGTTTAGTAAGTAGCCTAGATTTACTAAACACCACATTTTTCATTAATTGTATAGTCAGCCTCCGTGGCGTAACGGTTGTGACTACTGCCCGTAGTCCAGTGATCCTGAGTTCGATTCCCGGTTGGAGCAGACTTTTCGCACAGAAAGTTCTGTTCCTCCCAACACGTGAGGCTGGCAATTCCGGCCTTACCCAGGCTGGGTCAAGTTAATGTGGGTAGCTGGTACGATTCCCAGCGAATGGAGGGTAAAACCCTCGTCCTGACAAGTGAGGACGTTGAAACCATAGAGAATCAATGGACATGAAAGGAGCCGAAACATTGGATCTAGGCTTCCAAATAATCCTCTTATAGGTATCTATCCCTACCTCACGGATACGGAATTATACACTATAATATATTCACTGGTCTTACGAAAATAACAACTAATATCCAAAATGAATGGTCTATCGAGTAATAAAATTTCATAAAAACATTAATATTTGACACAGATTCACATGGGATGTTGCCATTACATTATCTACTAATAATATTATAAGAAGTATCAAAAATAAAAATTGTAGGTAGGTATTATGAAATATTTATTTTGACGAGCTTCATGATACTTATTTTATAGATATAAAAATACCTTACACTATATAATATGATGTATTAAGAAAGAGGCTGATGGTCTTTGCAATGAATGAAATCAGAGTTCAGGGATTTTTCGCTTTTTAGGAGTATTGTAGGTAATCACCAGAAAAAATTATTCAAATAATAACAACCATCAATGCAAACATTTTTTATACGGATTCTTCCTAACTGCTACAATATTATACACTATAGGTACAGGTAATATATAAATTAGCCATCTATATTAATGATAAACTGATTCCATAAGAAAAAGTCAAACTAGAGGTGAATCGATAGAGACAAGTTATGAGGAAAAGTTTTTAAAAAAATTAATCATAAAGAAATACTTCCGATTTTTAATATTAGAAATTTCTCGGAAGTAAAAAACTAAACCCAGCTTTTACGTGTTTCAGCCGCTCAAATAGGGGGGAACAACACCATAAAAATAATAAAACTACGAGAAAGGGAGAGAGGAAAAAATCCCCCTGTTTTCTCTATTATCTGTTAGCACGTTCTACACCTAAAACCAAAAAACACATTAATCAACTGGCTAGAGAAAAATCCCTCTGCCCTGAATGAATGAAAAATCCCTCATGTATTTAGAGGAGTGGGAGAAAGTAGAAAGACGGAGAGGGAGAAAAGAGAGAGATGAGAGAATGAGGGAGGCAGATAAATAGAATATGTGTGAGAGAGGGAGAAAAAAAGTAGCGAACATAAAGGGAGAGGGAGAGAGAAGGAAGGAATTTGGGAAGGATATAATGAGAGCTTGTTGTGGATCCATTCATATGGGTGTATAGAGAGGAGAGGGAGAGAGAGAGAGAAAAGGAGAAGAAAGAGAGAGAGGGAGAGAGAGAGAGAAAGAGAGAGAGAGAGAGAGAGAGAGAGAGAAAAGGAACAGAGAAATAAAATTATTGTTTAAGCTTGGAATTTCCAGCACAAAAATATAAATGATCAATAGGTATGGGATTTATTGTTGACACCGCAAATCTGCTCTTGTATGATTTATGTAATTATACTAGCTCTCTTCCCGTACTTTGCTGCCCTCAGTTCTGTTGGTCAGTGGTCGAGGGGCTTTGGTGTGGTAATTCACTCGGTCACGGTGACTATATTATTATAAAATAAAAACTTAGTGAATATCTAAAGTCTCAAACAGAAAGCCTGTTTGAGATGAATGCCAGAATGCTAAAGGCATTATCATCACCCTTGATCAAACTTTGCTTAGCTTTCATTAATTATAAATAAAAAATTGTAAATAAAGATTGATCAAAATTGTTGAATTGTTGAATAATCCTGTAGAAATTTTAAGTTTATTTGTCTTCTGATAGGTACTCCTTTATAACATTGCTTTTAATGTAATATTTTGCAGTGAGACTGTGGACTGTATGGAAGTGAGTAATAAAATTAGATATTTTTTAAATAGAATTTAATTAATATATTTCTTTTTAACCAAATATGGATTTGAACAATAAACTTATGGTAAATATAGAAAAGAATTTCCAGATCTTCTGTGACCAGTAGGGTAAGAAGGGGGTGGTTTTGCCCCCCCCCCCCCCCCGAAATTTTCAAGAAACCCCTGCGAAATAAATACGATGAAATATGCGTAGTCTCTTTCGTCCTGATTTTTTGGACATGAAGGGCGCTGGACATGAGAAAGTAGGTAACCCCCCCCCCCCAATCCATGCCCAATATTCTCTACACATGGTTCAGGTTATTAACTTGCCTATGTACATGAATACTCGTACGTTCATATAATTCACCCACAGGGACAGGCAAAATGTCACACATGGTTCTAATAGAAGATATTATTACTAGCCTTGAGTCAAGTATGTTGATATAAATAGACCTTTCGGTATATTTAGACTTTTGTTGGACGATGGGAGGCGGGGTATTAGTCAGGAATATCTAATCCATTGTCAATCGTAAAGTAGATTGCGATGTTGACAGGTGAATTCCATAATATATTTGTTATCACACAATGTGATTACGAGGTACTTACGTAGTTAATGACATTTTCAGTAGTGATTTGAGCCTGAATATAATAACTTCTCACTTTTCTTTTCTTACTTTCTCACTTTTCTGTTTTTACTGATTAAAATAGAGAGGTTAGTTGATGACATGGATATTTGATAATCACAACCTCGACATAAGAGAATAACTTCTCTATAAGAGAAAATATACCCAGGGTTCTAATAAAGAGGTTATTTTCCCTTAAAGAGAGTTATATTGAACTTGGAAATTGTTCTGTTATATCCAGGTTTCTCTTACTTCTGATAATATTGGTAGTAGTAGTAGTAGTAGTAGTAGTAGTAGTAGTAGTAGTAGTAGTAGTATTTATTTGTATTTATCTAACACCAAGTTTTTCACGTTCTTTAAACTGTAGACGGCGATTCTAGCCTACATCTTGGTATTTGCCCTTTATTCGCAGGTTTAACCCCCCCTTTAACTTAAAAACCTGCTACCCACATTGACCTCACTCAGCCTGGGTTGGGCCGGAATGCCAGCATCAAGAAGTCTTCACCTCGCTGGACGTTCCTTAACTTCGGTGATCCTACCAGAACCGTTGCATTCAACGCGCCATCGACGTTTTTTGTTTGTTACCGACCTCAGTAGCTTGATCGATAAGGCAGCGGACTTGTAACCTGGAGGTCGGTGGTTCAAGTCCCGGTTTCAGCGTAGTTTTAGTAAAGCGAGTTTGAGTAGTTGTGATATCACGATAGTGATTAACACAAATATGATAACTTTTTTGTTTGTTTTACAGAAATAATTTACTCTAACGTTTCCTTGTGCATTTCCCTTGTTCCAGACCCCCGCTGTCACGTGTTCGAGAGTTCCACGTGCAACACGTCGCTGTACGAGCTGCCGGGGTTCGTCAAGAAGGGCTGGTTCTTTCACGTGATGTTCAACTCGTGCCGGGAGTATTACGTGAATCAGGGGGACGCCGACTGCACGGAGAATCTGAATCTTTTCCAGACGTTCGAGGAGTGCAACAGTGTCTGTGGTGAGTGACTCAACCCTGTCGATGTGCATCCATTGCACTTTTCATGATATATTATCTTCCCGACGCAATATAGGTTTGTAATGGTATCTTCCAAGTGCATTCAAATGCACCAACACTTTTCTGAACTCATGTTGATTTAATCTTTAATGGAACGGATCTTTACCACAGAGGTTTGTTTTTTCAAAGGAATTAAGGAGAACTCTGTGCGTTTATTAGGCGAGACAATTTTGTCTTGGTTGATAAGCATACCACAAAAAATGTGCATTCAGATGCACATGGGAAGGGGGAAGGTTATTTACACTTTATTAATGGGACATTTATTACAACACAAATAATTACAAATTAAAATCTATAATATAAAACAGAAAAAGGACTACCTACCTACTACTAGTTTGTTTGTTTGTCGGAGTTTTAGCCAAACGGTAAGAGATAGCGAAAAATTCTCAGAATTGACCCCCCCAAACCCATATCGCTTGTCCAGAAAAATTTAAAAGTTCAAAAAGGCATTGCTGTCCGCAGTACGGCCATGCCTTAGTAAATTTGAAATTTAGTCCTGTTGCAAAAGCACGGGCAAACGCTAGTACAATATAATAGAAGAAAAAAATTAAGAAAAAAAATAAATATAAACATATAATATATGTCCTAACTAAAGGGCGGGGTTATTGCCTTTTGGCAATCTCTACCACCCAACCCTTGATCAGTAAGGTGGCGGACTTGTAACCTGGAGGTCGGTGGTTCAAGTCCCGGTTTCAGGGTGGATTTAGTAATGTGAGTTTGAGTATAGTTGTGATATCGAAGTTGAGTAAGTTGTATATCGGGAAAGTGAACACAAATAGGCGGCGACTTGTAACTGGAGTCGTTGGTTCAAGTCCCGTTTCAGCGTAGATTTAGTAATGTGAGTTTGAGTATATGTGATGTATCAGAAGTGAATACACAAATATGATAACTTTTTTTTTGGTAGGTCAGTACTCGTACTAGTCGTTACAGTATTGTTGGTCTGTTGTTAATTAAATAAGAGTTCTCTTTTTTGCTGCAGTGTCAGGAAAAGAAGACAACTTAACATGAAAGAAAGAAAAGAAGACTAGGTAAATGGATATAGCTAAATGGATTTTATCGGTTGGGTGAAAGAGCTCACAGGAATCCTGCCGTTAAAGCCATAAAAAAAATATATATTATAGAATCCACGTGAAAGACACATGTAGCTTCTCGTCTGTCTAAATAACTCAGTGGTCAAGGCGTCGCGTCTGACTGATAATCCAAAGGTCGCGGGTTCGAAACCCCGCCCAGACATGACAAGTTATCCTCGCATTTGGTATTTTGACCACATAATAATATGTATTGGGCTTGCTTACTGCTGGAATAATGGGACTCATTAGTCCTAATAGAGAAGTATAAATAAGCTGATATTATATTATTGTTTGGTTCCAGAAGAAAGATAATTATACACAAAAAGAAAGATAATTATATGGAAAGCATAACCCAAATAACACCAATTCTTCAGTAGTTTGCGTTTGTGGAATAGGGAGTCTTGCTCTTCTCTAAGGGTTGGGTGGAACAGACTGGGGTTCCTTCAGTTAGGGCATATTATTATGGATATTTTGTTTGTTTTTTTTTCCCAGTTTATTTTTTTACAATTTGTATTTTATTTTTTACTATTATTTGTTTGTATTGTATGTTCTTCGAATAAAGTGTTTAATAATACTATGAATAAGATGAGGGTACACCTACCTATAGCTATACTAATATACTAAGTACTTCAAGGGTAGGTACATATTTAATTACTACTGATGCACAAGGAAAAGTTCGCTTCTATGTTGTACCGAAAACTTAAGCTATAACAAACTAGTCTATTCATAAGAGTGTATTCATCAGAGCTTTCAGAGTCTTAGAAGCTACCATATTTCATTTCAATTAATACCATATTTCATTTAGATATAATACGATAGAACTACTTATTATGTATGTGTAGTTGTGTACGTAGGTATATTGGATGCAATTAAGAGGGAAAATAGAGAATTAAATTGATGTGGAAAGGAAAGAGAAAAAGAGGGAACGAAGAGAAATTGAAAAGAGAGAGAGAGAAAAGTAAAGAGAGAGAGGAGAAAAAAAAAGAAAGAGAGGTAAAGAAAAGAGAGAGAGAGAAGGAGATAACGAGGTGAGTATTAGGTAAAGGATGCTTTTTTCTAGATAGAAAGAAAGAGAGAGAGAATGGTGGATAAAGAGATAGTGTGAGAGAGAAAAAGAGAAAAAGGAAATGGGGGAGAGAAAGAAAATGAGAGGATTTGGGGAGAGAGAGAAAAATAGAGACACAAAGTGAGATAGAGAGAGAGAGAGAGGAGAGAGAGAGAGGAGAGAGAGAGAGAGAAAGGAGATAAGAGGTGAGTAAATAAAATGAATTTTCAGTGGAGAGATAGAAAGAAAGAGAGAGAGAGAAAGAGAAGAGAGAGAAGGAGATAACGAGGTGAGTATTAGGTAAAGGATACTTTTCTAGATAGAGAGAGAGAGAGAGAGAGAGAGAGAGAATGGTGGATAAAGAGATAGTGTGAGAGAGAAAAAGAAGTGGGGGGGGGGGAGAGTTAATGAGAGGATTCGGGAGAGAGAGAGAGAAGAGAGAGATATTAGGTGGTAGATAAATAAAAAGCATTTCTGATTTTGAGTAGAGAGAGAGATTTGGCGAAAATAAAATGAAACCTGAATTTTCTGCAAACAGGAAGCAAATAATCTTCATCTCAATGTTTTGAGAATTTCAAATACTCGGGTTTTCAGGTTTTTCTTTCTCATTTCATCTTTGCTAATCTCTCTCTCTCTTCCCTCTTCTCTCTCTCTCTCTCTCTCTTCTCTGTCCTCTCTTTTCCTCCCTCTTCTCTAGTTTTCTCTCTCTTTCTCTCTCTCTCTCCCTCTCTCTCACACACATTCTATTTCCCAATTAACTTGCACTCGTATTTTACTTCCAAGAACTGAACCTTGATAGATTCATTGTTAGGACCGAGGGGCTCATAACCTGGAGGTTGGGGGTTCGAGTCCCAAGCATGGACTCGGTTTAAGTAATTTTATTTAATTTTTCACAGAAGCTAAGGAAATCTTCTTTGGCAACTGCTCAAGGTAAAAATGTGATTGTGACATTTGTATTAAAATTAAGAAAAATACTATCGACTTTTGCTTCCGACCGTATCAATTGTTTTTGAAAAATAAAATGGATTCATTTTCTTTTTTTTTTCCTCTGATAGAAATGGACGTTGTTCTCATAACTAATAAGATATACAGGTATTTTTTCATTTTTTTTTATTATTAATTAAAATTTTAAAAAGGAAGTTGAGCCCCGGAACCTCACCACTTCAGGACACTTTACCTTCACATCTATGCCATTCCCAGAAACTGAAAAACTCGGTTAGAATTTTCCACTCTGGCCGAGATTCGAACCCGCGACCTCTGGATCAGCAACCAAAGCTATTAACCACTGTGCCACGCAGGTCTTGCTGAGATGTTAATTATGAATCAGAAAAAGAAGAAGTCAATGAACACGAGATTGACAAGGATGAGAGAAAGTTGGTTGTTAGGGCCTAAGTGGCCTGTAAATGTAAAATGATGATTTTACAACGCCCTTCTTAGATTTTTTAGTTTCCCAGACCTTTCACCTTCAAAGGGACCAAGAGAGCCCCCATTGTGAAAAGTTCCGTTTCGAGAAGTAAAAAAAACCTAGGTATTTTGTGTCTACAAGACGTTTTTGAAGAAAAGTTAATTAAATATCTATCTGTATACATTTTTTTGCCTTTGCGAAGAAATTCGAGTTGAAATTTTTACAGGGTCGACTAAATTTTAGAACCTCATTGAATTTTTTGTGTGTGCTTTTAATAAGCTAATTTGACGACATGGTAGAAATTGGTATTTTATTTGGCCACTTAATATGGTAGAATACCGTTTTTACTACATTCTCAATAATATCTTAACTACCTATACAAAAAAAATATGTCTCGATCAGTGTCTACTAAAATATCGTGTGTACAAAATTTCCTTGAAATCCATTCGGTAGTTTCTGAATTTTGCACATTGTAAGGAATGCAAATAATAAACCTACCGACCACCAGCGTCGATATTGACTTGAACACACCGGTTCTCGTAGGATCACCGAAGTGAAGCAACGCTCAGCGAGGTGAAGACTTGGTCATGCTGGAATTCCGGCCCAACTCAGGCTGGGTGAGTTAATGTGGGTAGCAGGTTAGTGAGTTTCCTGCGAATAGAGGGTAGTACCCCGTTGTAATGTGACCATACAGTTGAAAGCGACGTTAAACGACCGACCAACTAAAAACGAAAGTTGCTCAGGAGCATACGACCGATAATATTGGATAATATCGGAAGTAAAACGGTAAAATGCTTGTCAACAATTTGAATATCAAACGAATTTTGATTTTCTGATGACGCCCGTACTCTTAATTACATTTCAGCTGTATTCGGGAAAAAATGTAATTAAGTATTGTTTCATTAAAATGTTTTTTTAATTTGAATTTTGTTGAAGAAGGGGAATATTTTAAAAGCTTTGCGATTTCAAAGTATAGGGTAGGAGAAAGAGAGATAAAGGGAGAGAGAAAAACAAAAAAGAGAGAGAGAGAGAGAGAGATAGAGAGAGAGAGAGAGAGAGAGAGAGAGAGAGAGGGAGAATTTTGAATTGAATACTTTTATTTATTTGTACAAGAATGGTATTATAAACAATACATCTCCAGGATCTCCTATAAGGTAAGTTTAACTTCTGAGGAGTTAGAGAGACACAGAGAGAGATAGACAGACAGACAGATTGATTGATTGATTGATAACATTATAAATTGTTTTATTTTATTATTTTTACAACATAATTCCCCTAAGCTAAGAGCTAACTTATAATGGGGAATCTCTCTTCCCAATTTATCTATAAAAATTACTGATCCTTAAAAAAATTTTTTGCATTAATTGTTAAAAATATAGTCATACCTTCTCATAACCTGATGGTGAAATTCTACTATTTTACATAAATCTTTCTAGTGAAAAAAAAACATCTATGATAAAAGATACTAAAATATAGTGTAACTATGTACATAATATATGATGTGCTATACTATTTATAATAATGGACCTCACCTCTTCGCTACTCATTATGTAATACCTATCATTATGAAATACCGTGATAGGTGATACCTGCATTATTATTCATTACTTATACAGGGTGTCCCACCAAACTTGGACACCTCAAATTACTCGGCCCCTGAAAGAGTTTTTGAAAAATAAAAAAATCTAGGGTACATGTGCTAATTATGCGGTTTCAGTTATGAAATTTTTTTTATACAGGGTGGTTCAAAAGTTAGAAATTGAGGTGTCAACTTTCGATTTTTAAATGGATCGACCTGAATTTTATTTGATAATTTTACTTTTAAATGATTCTTGAGTACTTTTTTAAACAAAAATATTACATACAGGGTGGTTTTTTTTCGACCAATTTTTTTTCTAAATCTTGAATAACTCAAGTTCGGTTAATTTTTTCGATAACAAGAATAGAATGTGTTTGTGTAATGAATACACGCACTTTCAATCGGCATCAAAATTTTTTATACAGGGTGGTTCACAAGTGAAATAATGACTTGATTTTTTTTTAAACCCGAGTTTTTTTAATTTTTTATTTAGGATTAATAATTCTCGTCTAATTTTTCACACTTTTCGTTAGTCATATCGAAAAACAAAACTAAAGTGTTGTACAGGGTGAGACATAATTTTTTTGTAACACCCTGTATATGGGCAGTCAAAGAGACGCAAAATTAAATATAAAGACTAAATATGCAAGAAAAACTTTGATTTTTAATTAAACTAAAAAGTTATGGTGTTTTAACTAATATTGTCGCATGGACCACCCTGTAGATATTTTCTTAAACTATCATGTAGGTACTCTAAGTTGTATAAAATTTAACGAACACTTCGAATCATGTGGGAAAAACAAGTAAAAAACACGAATTTGAAGCCATTTTCAATTTGGTGTCCACACTGAATGATTTCAAAACTTGAAATAAAAAGTAGGTAGGTGTAGACACAAAATTGAGCATGGCTTTTTGAATTCATTTTTTTTTCTTTCAGATTTGGACTCCTCGTTGAATTTTAGACAGTTTCGACTACCCATATGATGGTTTAAGAAAATATCTACAGGGTGGTCCATGCGACAATATTAGTTAAAACACCATAACTTTTTAGTTTAATTAAAAATCAAAGTTTTTCTTGCATATTTAGTCTTTATATTTAATTTTGCGTCTCTTTGACTGCCCATATACAGGGTGTTACAAAAAAATTATGTCTCACCCTGTACAACACTTTAGTTTTGTTTTTCGATATGACTAACGAAAAGTGTGTAAAATTAGACGAGAATTATTAATCCTAAATAAAAAATTAAAAAAACTTGGTTTTAAAAAAAATCAAGTCATTATTTCACTTGTGAACCACCCTGTATAAAAATTTTTGATGCCAATTGAAAGTGCGTGTATTCATTACACAAACACATTCTATTCTTGTTATCGAAAAAAATTAACCAAACTTGAGTTATTCAAGATTTAGAAAAAAAATTGGTCGAAAAAAAACCACCCTGTATGTAATATTTTTGTTTAAAAAAGTACTCAGAATTTATTTAGAAGTAAAATTATCAAATAAAATTCAGGTCGATCCATTTAAAAATCGAAAGTTGACACCTCAATTTCTGACTTTTGAAGCACCCTGTATAAAAAAAATTTCATAACTGAGACCGCATAATTGGCACATGTACCCCAGATTTTTTTATTTTTCAAAAACTCTTTCAGGGGCCGAGTAATTTGAGGTGTCCAAGTTTGGTGGGACACCCTGTATATTATTAGGTATACATGTAAATTTAAATTTTCAAATGATATTAATATTTTAATATAAAATTGCTGCCTAATATGTTCTCTTTTCTAAAATACTTAGTTTTAATTTTTCTTTTATTTTGTATTTATCTTTTTCTTCTAGGAATGGTTGACAGTAATCGTTAAGTAACCTGGGAATACAATATTCTAGCCTCCTGTTTCCAAATCGTATGGTGTTAACTCTGATCCGCCTGAACGCCTGGTGCCTCAGAGTGTACGGCTGATGAATATGCTGTCGAAATGATTTATTGAAAAAGTTGGAATAGATTAGCGTGAATTTCGACAGTTCATCTGGGGTTAGGCAGTCGACATTTGATTGGTGGAGTAAAAGTTTCTTGATTTGATTCTGTTGAGTGATCAAAGGTCTCAAGATGTACTGTGGAGCATATGTATATAAGGTGACCCCGTATCTCAAGACAGAATCAATTAAGGAAAAGTATATAATCTTTTTGGTGGTCAGAGGGAGAGTTTGGGCGTTTATTTTATTTGATTTATACTTGATAATTCGTAACTTTTTACAAATATTATATACATGTTGTTTCATTTGGAAGGAATTATCAATATATACACCAAGATATTTTGCTTCATCTTTATAATCAATAGATATACATGAACAGGAGGTATCGTACGTTTTATCGTAGAGGCATTGGCGGGAGTGACAAATGATTTTGTGTTCGTCCATATTGATTCTCTTGCACATGTAACCTATCGCTAAAGCTTCTGTTTTGGTCTGATTAAGGAAAATATGATTATTATAAAAATATTTCTGGAGGTTTATCATGTCTTTTTGCGCATTTTTAACTGCAGTTATAGGGTCTTTGTGAACTGAGACAATGCAGCTGTCGTCAGCGAACATCTTGAGACTAGAGACTTTAGTTAGATATTTTACATCGTAGGTATAGATGAAAAAGAGAAAAAGAAAGAGAAAAAGAGAGAAATGGAGAGAGAGAGAGAGAGAGAGAGAAAGAAAGAGAGAGAGAGAGAAAGAAAGAGAGAGAGGAATGGGTGTAAAGCAAGGTTGTAGACCGAGAACAAAAGCCAGGAGGGGGAGACACAGTAAGATAAGGGAGGGAGGGAATAATAGCTAGACATTGGGAAGGAGGGATTAACGACTGAAGGAGTACAGGAGAATGAGAGGTTGAGATGAACAAAACAGAAGGTGGCTATTGTCTAAACTCTAACTCTAAATGTAGGTGGACTGGAAGGAAAGGTAAAATTATACGTCAGCGGACATTGACCCTAACACACTAACGTTGAAAATTTCTTGGATAGGTATTTTTTGTGAAATTTTATCCCACATTAAAAAATCTGTTTTTTTTTTTTTTTTTAATGTATATCTTTTTTTAGGGCAAGGATTATGAGAATGTTACATACTTTTCTTTAAATAAATATTCATTAAAAAAAAAAAATACATCCAAATATTAAGTAGGTCATTCATGGGATGGGATAGTTATTTTTGGTAGGTTAATATTTTAAGAGGAACATCTTTTTTTTTTACTTGTGGTTACAAATAAATTGTCTCGTTTTTTACTATCCGATTTCATAAATGTAAATACAAACTGTAGGTATAGAAGTAGTAATTGTTAATACATACATAATAATAATATGATAGTAAGTTACCACCGACCTCAGTAGCTTGATCGATACGGCGGACTTGTAACTTGGAGGTCAGTGGTTCAAGTCCCGGTTTCAGCGTAAATTTTAGAAAAGCAAGTTTGAGTAGTTGTGATATTACTAAAGTGTTTACCACAAATTCAATATGATGATAATAGTAAGTTAACAAAATTATGTTTATTTTGCATGTAAATTCCTGTTTTGTTGAAAAATACTGATTTTTGTGAAAATTGTGAAAATAATAGGATTACGATAGCTTGTGGTCTCTTTAAGTTTTATCTTAGGTTCATTTTTCTTTCTTTTTTTTTAATTTGGATTTAACCTCGCTTTCAACTACATAATCATATCACGACGGGGGTGTCACCCTCCATTCGCACGAAACTCACAAACCAGCTGCCCATGCCCACATTAAACTCACCCAGCCTAAGTTGGGCCGGAATGCACGAAGTCTTCACTTCGCTTGATGATGCTTTAAATTTTACTTTTAATAGTGTGTTTTTTATTTATTTGAAACATATTCACAACTTAAGTTGTAGTTTTATTTATATTTTTTACAAGGAAATCATACATACATGGATACAAATTTACAAATATGGATGTTTTTTTTATATAAAAATATACAAAATTTACTAGTCAAAAAATTTAGAAAAAAAAAAATGTGTTTTGGACTTTGAAAATCATATTCCCATTTAATTTTACTTACCAGAATCGGAAGATAAGGTTAATATTTTTGACTTTCTATCAGAAAGGAACAATATCTTACCTGGAACAAAATAATAGAGTTCGGGTGAATTAGAAATTAGATACGCTTTTAATAAACAAATCATCATCATCGGTGGTAAAGCGGTAAACCATGGTAAATTCCTAATCCGGGGGTAACGGAATTTAATCCTGGCCTTGACTCAAATCAAATCAAGGCTTTAATAAATGTTTATCAATTTACATAAATTATTACTAGATAATATTTTTTGCGTTACTTTGGGCCTCAAACCACCGACCTCCAGGGCATGACCGTCTTAGCACCGAATCATGAAACAGGATTAGATTTAGTCTAACTGGACACTATCAGCTAACTATAGTGCGCTGTGATTGGTTGAAATTCCCAATGGAGGTTGTGTATAGGTATAGCGTCCACTTTAATTAAATCTAATCCTCTATCATAATTCGGCCCTACCCAAGTTACTGATGTCATATTTCCAACTGCCTACTCCTAAATACATTACTTTGAACCATCACTTTTTTGTCAAAATTCTCAGAGTCTAATGCTGAAATTCCATGTCACATAGGTTGTATAATTATTCATTGCAATGAGGACGTTGAGGTCTCAGCTTGCTAAGTTGACAGTGATGATGTCAGGGCTGACATTTCTCTGGAAATGTGCGGAATTCATTTATGTACGAGTATGTGCCTCTCGTGAAGTATTATAACATGCATACAGGGTCAGCTCATGGAGTATTATAATTTGTATACTGGGTTAGCTTTTTTTTTTTTTTTTTTTTATTTAAATAAGAACTGACGGGATGTATTCTCATTTATTACAATATTAAACATTAAAATACAAACAAAAATCATATGCACAATTCATTTTGACAACAAAAAAATATATCAACTTTTTCAGCTATATTGTTCCCTAGTTTTTGCATTCGCTGGAGGGGTATTATAACATACATTGGTCAACATGTAAATCTAAAGAGTGGTGTTAGGTTCAGTCATTTTTCACGGTTCATTTCCAAGTTTTTAAAAAGAAAAATGATTATTTTACAGCATTTTTTTTTTTTTTTTTTTTTTTTTTTTCTTCGTAGCAATGAAACAGCACCTAATACTGTAGACGTGTGTGGTCTATGTGACTATGTTGTAGCTTGTCCATACCTCAGTATGCCTCCCCTCTGAAGAAGAGACATAGGTACTACTTTGAATTTGATGTTGTTGAATTTGTAAAAATAAATAAATTAATAATTGTTAGTTGAGTTAAAGCTAAGATAC
The DNA here is from genome assembly GCA_024516035.1 of Bactericera cockerelli. NCBI lineage: Eukaryota > Metazoa > Arthropoda > Insecta > Hemiptera > Triozidae > Bactericera > Bactericera cockerelli. The sequence goes on along the minus strand of CM044958.1, from coordinate 9,937,578 downwards.
AAGTTGCTTCGTGCTGTTTCTCTCAGATTGAGAGGGTCAAGATACAAGTTGACGAGGTATGAAGTTGAAGATGGATGTGGTGTGTTTCAACTTTAGACGGAGTTGGCTTTGAAGATGGAAATGAATGTACTTATTTTTAATAAATTATAATTTCCATGTTTGAGAAAAAAAAAAATAATAAGAAAATAAATGCTACAACAGACTCACTCCCGCGCTGGGGAAGTATTCTATCAATTTAATATTTCATTTTTACATACGTCCCGTACTCCGACATTTTTATCATTTCTTGAGAGTCGGTTAGGAGAGAATATTGCATTTGAAACGAGCACAAGTTCCAGCGGTTATGACTCACTGCTTTCTCCCAGCTTAGGAAAGTGGTCCCATGCTGGAGAGAGGAATTTGAAAGCGGGACTTTATTTCGAGAGACGGAGTAAAATCTACTCAGACGTCGGACACTCAAGGCCATATTATGAAACAGGAATCGATTTAATCTAAGTGGACACTATTCCTTATCTTGGGTTATCATCATCATCATCATCATAGGGTGGCGTCATCGTGAACGATGGTAGCCAGACAGTGGAGAAATGACTCAGCACTTCTACCACAGCCTTTACAAGGAGGCTAATAATTGACAAGGGAACCAAGCCAATGCTGGTCTACTCCCTGTTTATAGTCTCCCAGCCAGACTGCTGCTGGTCTCCTCCCTGTTTATAGCCCCCAGCTAGACTTGGGTTATAATAATAATAATAATAATATCGCCTTATTTATACTGCCCGATTAAGACTACTAAAGTCCCATTATTCCAGCAGTAAGCCCAAGACATATTATTATGTGGTAAAAATCCCAAATGGGAGGATAATTTGTCATGTCCCGGTTGGGTTTCGAACCCACGACCTCTGGAAACTTTGGATTCACAGAGTGCCGCCTTTACCACTGAGCTACCGGGACAGACAGGATATATACGGTGTAATTCGTTGTAACTCCGACTTGAGGGCGTGTCTAGCTTAGCCACATTTCATAAGGTGGCTCTCAAAACTCTCAAGGCAACTCTCGAATTTAACGGAATGTGCTTCTGAAATTCCCAACTAACCTTGTTCCTGCGGGGTATGCCACGTCATTCCTGGCAACCCCTAGGGCCGGAAACGGCTGAAACACCCTCATGTCGTGTCAAAAAGAGAACAGTGTCGGTACCTAAATGATTCAGTAAAAATTATCAACCACAAATATTTGTGGAGAGATTCTCACTCCATCACAAATTACTTAGAAAATAAATTGTTATACAAACTGAAGAAATACAAAATAAATTGTATTTGGCATCTGCAAATACGCAAAGAAGAATTTACGACGAAATTCATCTTCACGTATAGTAAATATAGGTACAATGTACATAACGTATATTATGTAAAATTGTAAAAACATACATAAAACATTTATATCCACACATTCGAAGAGAGAAAATAAATGAGAAAATTTATATGACGCGATAAATTCACAAGGAAACCTTCTTTCATGTGAAAAATAAATTATATATAAATTCGTCAAGCGTCGGTTTACTTACCAAAATGGTTCTGTCACACACGAGGTGTCCCTGTTTTTTATATAGAAACTTTCAGCATTATTTCAGGGATATTCCCAGACTAAAATAATATCAAAATTACAGGTGCGTGAAGATAGCACACAACATTAAAGCTAGAATTATGTACCACCTACCATAATTATGTACTAATTATGTACTCTCAGGAACAACAAACCCCGAATTTTGTACTCCAACCGTAACCCCAAGAGAGAAGTTGAATCATGTCGAGTGCTATCTTCACGCAACTCAAAATTACAGGTGAATTGAGATCGGCAGATCGCAAAAAAAAAAAATAAAAAATCAGAATGGAAATAGGTACAAAATGTTAGCACATTAGGTATGGCATGAAATCTTTTTATTTCTTTGAAAGATTACCTGAAAAATTTTGGTCTTGGTCTATGCTCTAGAATTAATTCTGAAATTTCCATTTATAAAAAGTTGGACACCCTTTAAATGTAGTTTTTTTATACCAAAGACCTATAAAAATTCTCCTCCTTCCCATGGCTCCTTATTCTGCTCTCAAATTGGGGTCGTCACATGGAAATAAAATTATTTGACACAAAATAATACTGATATAATCAAGCGATACGATCGTTTCTGGGAGGCGGGAGAACGCCTACAGTGCTTGAATAAATTCTACTTACTCATATTATTTTTTTTCTAACTCGTTATCATTATGTTATTACGAGGAATAAGTCCTCATAATAACATAATGATAAGGTAAGTTCTTAATCCTTAAAAACCTCATGAGGATTATGAAGTGTAGATGTACCCTCTCTTTCTCTCTCTCTCTCTTACTCTCTATTTCTTTTTTTTTCTCTCTCTCCTATCTTTTTTCTCTCTCTCTCTCTCTTCTTCTCTCTCTCTATCTCTCTCTTTCTCTTCCTCTCTATCTTTTTTCTCTCTCTTTTTCTCTCTCTCTCTCTTTCTTTTTATCTCTCTCTCTCTTTCTTTCTTTCTCTCTCTTTCTCACCCTCTCCGTCCCTATCTCTTTCTTTCTCTCCCCCCCTCCTCCTTCGCTTTCTTTATGAGTTTTTCAAAACTTTTTAGGTATACGTCGTACTATGTAGTACTCTACTTATCGACCTCTGTAGCTTGATCAGAATGATCAGCGGACTTGCAACTTGGAGGTCAGTGGTTTAAGACCCACTTTCAGCGTAGATTTAGTAAAGCGAATTTGTGATATCACGAAATTGATTCACACAAATATAATTTTTTTGTTAATATGTATGAAATAAGGCATCCATTACAAATAACTGTAACCAAATTTTGAATACATTTTTTTGTTGACTCTGGAGGTTTGAACCTGATACCTTCTACATGGCAAGCAACTATCTTACCATTGAGATAATCGTACGCTCTTGAAACTGGAAATTGTGAATCCGTTTTGATCTATTAATTTCGCCCTATTAAAAAAAAAGTTATCATTATGGTTTAATCACTTTCGTGATGTCACTCAAACTCACTTTACTAAATATTTGCTTAACTTGGGACTGGAACCACAGACCTCCGATTACAACTCCACCGCCTTATCGATCCAGCTACTGAGGTTGGTAATTTTGCCCTTTTACTCCTCATTTATCTGAAAGCTCCTTAGCTTCAGATTGATGGGGAAGCAGGGGATGACATTTTTATTTCGATGGCATATTTCACCGCGACATGAAAACAAAATAACATTATTTGATATCGTCGACGGAAAAATCTTGTTGGGATGAAATTGGTAACATAACTTAATAAAACCGGCTTACCCCTAAGCTTTTTTCCATAACTGTTACCTGTACATAAATAGGTAATTTTAGCTTTTTTCATTTTATTCGTGTTTCTTGCTGTTTATATAATAAATAGTGTAAATTGTGATATACACAAGTACCGAGTTGTATACGTGTGTCCCAGAATGATTCTAAAAAATGAGCTTTGAAAGCAGCCTAGATTGCGTTTTTCAATAGTCTCACTAATCAATTGATTTTATTTAATCAATGATTAATTTGTCATTGTCATTAGCACTCTAATGCAGAGACGTGTTACTTTGTCTTCATTTCTCTGTCCCAAACAAATGATGACCAAGAACCACATGTTGCTTTGAATATGTACCACTACATAATTGTATCTATTATTATTATTATTATAGTATGCTTTATTAGGTAATATACAGGGTGTCCCACCAAACTTGGACACCTCAAATTACTCGGCCCCTGAAAGAGTTTTTGAAAAATAAAAAAATCTAGGGTACATGTGCTAACTATGCGGTTTCAGTTATGAAATTTTTTTTATACAGGGTGGTTCAAAAGTCAGAAATTGAGGTGTCAACTTTCGATTTTTAAATGGATCGACCTGAATTTTATTTGATAATTTTACTTCTAAATGATACTTGAGTACTTTTTTAAACAAAAATATTACATACAGGGTGGTTTTTTTTCGACCAATTTTTTTTCTAAATCTAGAATAACTCAAGTTCGGTTAATTTTTTCGATAACAAGAAGAGAATGTGTTTGTGTAATGAATACACGCACTTTTCATCGGCATCAAATTTTTTTATACAGGGTGGTTCACAAGTGAAATAATGACTTGATTTTTTTTAAAACCGGGTTTTTTTAATTTTTTATTTAGGATTAATAATTCTCGTCTATTTTTACACATTTTTCGTTACTCATATCGAAAAACAAAACTAAAGTGTTGTACAGGGTGAGACATGATTTTTTTTTGTAACACCCTGTATATGGGCAGTCAAAGAGACGCAAAATTAAATATAAAGACTAAATATGCAAGAAAAACTTTGATTTTTAATTAAACTAAAAAGTTATGGTGTTTTAACTAATATTGTCGCATGGACCACCCTGTAGATATTTTCTTAAATCATGATATGGGTAGTCGAAACTGTCTAAAATTCAACGAGGAGTCTAAATCTGAAAGAAAAAAAATGAATTCAAAAAGCCATGCTCAATTTTGTGTCTACAACTACCTACTTTTTATTTCAAGTTTTAAAATCATTCAGTGTGGACACCAAATTGAAAATGGCTTCAAATTCGTGTTTTTTACTTGTTTTTCGCACATGATTCGAAGTGTTCGTTGAATTTTATACAACTTAGAGTACCTACATGATAGTTTAAGAAAATATCTACAGGGTGGTCCATGCGACAATATTAGTTAAAACACCATAACTTTTTAGTTTAATTAAAAATCAAAGTTTTTCTTGCATATTTAGTCTTTATATTTAATTTTGCGTCTCTTTGTTTGCTCATATACAGGGTGTTACAAAAAAAATTATGTCTCACCCTGTACAACACTTTAGTTTTTTTTTTCGATATGACTAACGAAAAATGTGTAAAATTAGACGAGAATTATTAATCCTAAATAAAAAATTAAAAAACTCGGTTTTAAAAAAAATCAAGTCATTATTTCACTTGTGAACCACCCTGTATAAAAATTTTTGATGCCAATTGAAAGTGCGTGTATTCATTACACAAACACATTCTCTTCTTGTTATCGAAAAAATTAACCGAACTTGAGTTATTCAAGATTTAGAAAAAAAATTGGTCGAAAAAAAAATCACCCTGTATGTAATATTTTTGTTTAAAAAAGTACTCAGGAATCATTTAGAAGTAAAATTATCAAATAAAATTCAGGTCGATCTATTTAAAAATCGAAAGTTGACACCTCAATTTCTGACTTTTGGACCACCCTGTTATAAAAAAAATTTCATAACTGAAACCGCATAATTAGCACATGTACCCTAGATTTTTTTATTTTTCAAAAACTCTTTCAGGGGCCGAGTAATTTGAGGTGTCCAAGTTTGGTGGGACACCCTGTATACCGTAAAATACATAATGAAATTATAAAGAAAATATCAATAGATTGAACAAAGAAATAAGAACAAGAAAGAAAATGAAGCTAATGTCCTACCTAAAGGGCGGGGTTATTGCCTGTGGCAATCTCTTCCACCCAACCCTTCCAGTATCTAGAATTGCATAACCACAGCGACTAACAATGGTTCACACCCACAGCTCCATTAAACTGTTAGCGTAATGGGTCTCCCTGTCTCGAGCCGACAGTCTAAATATAGCACTACTATGCTATACAATCATAGTCTCAATATCCTTGAGATCTTTAAGTGAGGCTATACATACAGTCTATATACCCTTGAAATCTGGAAGTGAGATAGAAGACTGAAGAAAAGGAAATTGAATCTTAAGCACTTTTTTTTTTTCAACATTTCCACAGACGAGAAATCAAGTTTCTCCTTGCGCTAGGCAAGTTTCATTTTCAGAGCATTACCTTGAAACTTATTCCGTGTTTATTTTGTGCTGATGTTTCTAGAAAGAAAAACTCGAGAACCAGGGATGGAAAATGTAAAAAATAGTTTAATTCAATTTAGATTCTAGTTTGGTTTCTAAGCCTGAGTAAAAGGGGTCGACGAAAGGTTTGGACCCCCTTTTACTTGAGATCTAAAAATTCAAGTAAAATAAAGCCAATATTACCAGCTATGGTGCTGAACATAACCTAGATTGATTTGTATGTAAGATATGCACACTCTTTAACAATATACCAACTTATGTGATCTGTATAAGACATATTACATGTAATAACTACTAAGTGCACTGGTGGTCAAGTGGTTAACGCGCTGGTCTGGTAATCCAGGTAGCGTAGGGGTCCGTTGGTTCAAATCCCACCCAGTGCATGATTTTTTCCTAATTAATTTGAGTTTGTAACCACATAATAATATTATGACTCTGAGGGTTAGGTGGTACAGAAAATGCTTTGAGCTTTAACCTCGCCTGGTGGATACCTTCCACTAAAGAGTGTTATCATTATTATTACTATAATATTAATTATAAAACTGGAGTAATTTCTTTTTTTCTTAACCAAAGAAAAAAAGAAAAAAATGATATACGAGTATGTACCAACTTATGTGAGATGTAAAAAAACATATGACGAGTAATAACTACTAAACTACAATCAAGCTATGCGGAACATAAGAAACCAATAACTTATGTGATTGGAAATGTACAAATTGGAAATGTATTTGAATTGCGGCTGTCTACCTTGAATAGATTGGTAATACACAGCAAATTCAAAATTAGAACTTATTATTGAGAACTACTGAATCACAAGTATATGAATGCTATACACAACAGAAGAACTACTATATCCGACCATTAGAAAGCCTTAAAGTACTCATTCAGAAGCTGACCCCAAGTAGGTTTGGGAAAAGGCAAAGTGAAAGAAGAAGAAGAATTGAATAGAACCTCATTCAGAATTGAATAGAAACTAACAATTCAACATTGTGAGGGTGGGCTCTTAGTGGAAAGTTTACGAACAATGGAGAAAGCCAATGGTCACTTAACAATGAGAGAGACAGGGAGAGAGAAGTAGAGGGCGAAATATACATAAAGAGAAAGAGAGATACATGGGGAAAGGTAAAGGGATAGATAAAGCTAAGGAGGAACGGACAGAGAGAGAGAGAGAGAGAGAGAGAGAGAGAGAAAGAGAAAGAGTGAGAAAGGGGAAAAAAAGATTCCCTTTTAAAAGAGAAAGAGAGTGAAGTATTGCTAATAAGAGGGGAAGGAAAGAGAACGCTATCTCTCTTTCTGCTATCTCTGAGGTAAAGAGAGATAGAAAAGGATGGAAAAAAGGGTTAAAAAGTGCAACAGAGAGAGTGAAAGTTAGTGACAAAAGAAATATTGAGGGGAGGGAGGGAGACAGAGGGAGAGGGAGAGGGAGAGGGACAGATACAGGGAAATATTAGGAAAGAGAATTAAGGAACAGTGGATTGGGGGAATATACAGGGTGGGGCAAAAGTCTGGAAACCCCTGAATAACTTTCGAATGGTTTCTTCGGTAAAATTAAAATTTTGTAAGGTGAACCGGGCTAATAAGACCTTCTTTTAGAGTGGGGTCGATTTTTGTTACCGGCCCCCATGTCGGGGCCAGGGGGGCCAACTTCATTTTTTTAAATACGAACCCCCACCTTGCGATAGATTTTTGGAAAGGTCTTTAAATTAGAAATACATTGGTGCAAATTTTATTTTTTAAATATTAACTGTTTGCAAATGGCGTCCAACTTTGTGTATGCAGTAAAGTCTGGAAACCCCTGAATATCTTTCGAAAGGACTTTCTCAGTAAATTTAAAATTGTGTACGGTAGTCCTTGGTAATTAGACCTTACATTAGAATGGGACCGATTTTTTTTTTACCGGCCCCCATGTCGGGGCCAGGGAGGCCAACTTATTTTTTTTAAATACGACACCCCACCTTGCGATACATTTTTGGAAAGGTCTAATCACCCCGACTTACCGTGCACAATTTTGAATTTACTGAGAAAGCTCTTTCGAAAGATATTCAGGGGTTTCCAGACTTTACTGCATACACAAAGTTGGACGCCATTTGCAAACAGTTAATATTAAAAAAATAAAATTTGCACCAATGTGTTTCTTATTTGAAGACCTTTCCAAAAATGTATCGCAAGGTGGGGGTTCGTATTTAAAAAAATGAAGTTGGCCCCCCTGGCCCCGACATGGGGGCCGGTAACAAAAATCGACTCCACTCTAAAAGAAGGTCTTAGTAGTCCGGTTTACCTTACAAAAATTTAATTTTACCGAAGAAGCCATTCGAATGTTAATCAGGGGTTTCCAGACTTTTGCCCCACCCTGTATGCATTGGAGGAGAGGGAAAAATGGAAGGAGACAAGGTGGGAGAGGGAGAGAGACTGAAAGAAGTGGTAGAGAGGAGAAAAGAAAGAGTGAAAGATACAGGTAGATATACACTGAGGAGCAGAAAAAAAGGAACGCAAGCTGTTTATCCCTATAAGACCAAGTATTTCCATGAGCCTGAAGGTGGTGTACCTCTCCTGTTGCATAGATAACATTTTCAAATGGTTTTTGTTTGAAATCATATAACACAGTATTCAGCATTTTTACTCAAAACAAGTGGAAATACTTAATTAAGGAGCGCGGTAGCGCTCCGACCCGCCAAGTCAATCGAAATAGTTTGCGCGCTACCCAGAGTATACTATACGCGACAGCATAAGTAGCACATTTCGTGTAGTTGTAGGAGGAAAAGTACAAGTGATGGAGGAAATTGAACTACATATACAGATTGGGGCACGATAATAGACAAGCTTTTAAAAAAGAAACATCGAAATCGTTTGAGTTAAGTTGGTCAAAACCACACTATAAAAACGTCATTTTTTTTCAAAAAATTCTGCTTCTTCTTTGACGTTGACCGCTCTACAGCCAAAACTACTGGATCGATTTTCATGAACAATGGCTCATTTTTTTTCTTCTGGGTGGTAGGTGTGCCTTTTTATGGTTTCATTATCCCAAAAGCTACCATTTGGCCGTTAATTAGGAAAAGGATCATTTTCAGAGAACAGAATAACATTGGAGTATAGATATTTAATCTAGTTTATTATGTATATACCTATTCACTCACAAACCTTTCAATCCACATGTCCCGATGTGAAATTGTGTAAAGGTATACTAACCCATAAATAGTCGCCGGTGCTGAGTGAGTTAGCGCGCTAAGCTTACCACGCATGGTGACCTGTATTCGATCCCCAGCTGGTCAGGAATTTTTTTGCACATTACTTGGGTGTTTGGGGTCCACTCATAGAAAAATGAGTAGTTACTGAATAAGTAACGACCAGTGGCGGCATTACCAGAGTAAAAATAAATTAATGTAATAGAATTTGAAAAGTAATGGAGGTTCTTAGTAATGCTGCGCTACCCACAACTTTTGTGAAGAGGCCTTGTTCTTGACCACAAATAAATTCATACCTACATACATAGGTATATTAAACCTGTAATGCCCAAGGAGTGAAAAAGACAAGATTTTTTTTCTTTCTAAAATGTTTGTTATATTAGGTTCAAAAATGTAAAAAGATCTGTAGTACCCAATGTTACATAATATTATGTATGTGTAACATGAATGTCATAAATGTTTGGGGACCTTTGTAAGTAGGAAATGTAGAAGTTTCATAGAAAACTTTGTAAAAGCCCCTACACTACCTAATACCTATTCCTAATTAGGAATGTAGGTACCTATTAGGTACATAGGAAGTGAAAGGCTTCCCTCCCTATCCAATTCTCTCTAGTAAATATTTCTTTCGCTGGCCGCTAAAAAGTTTATTATACAAAGTAAAGTAAAGTGAAGCTTTTATGTGTTGCAAAAACCACGCGTTTTCAACAACAGATCAGTTAGCTCAGTGGTAAAGGCGGCACTGTGTGAAGGTAGATATGCTAGAGGTCCGCGAGTTCGAAACTCAGGTGAAACATGGCAGTTTTTTTTTTTTTTTTTTTTTTTTTTAATACTCTTTACTTATTTTAATTTTACATAATTTACATTAAATTAAGTGAGTTAATGAGGTACTATTACCCTTTTTGTTGTGGGTTGTGTTGTACCTCATTTATAATGTATGGTAGTCACTGTGGCAGAGCGAGTTAGCGCGCTAGGCATTGCACACATGGTGACCTGGGTTCGATTCCCAGCGGGGGAAGATTTTTTCTGCTCTGTACTTGGATGTTCGGGGTCCACTCATACTAGTCATACCTCGTGAGGAAAAATGAGTAGCTGCTTTAATGTGAAGCAGCGACCAGTGGCAGAATCTTAGGCAAAAAAAAATAATACAAGATATTGTAAATTATAGTGGTAAAGTCCTATGATTCTGCGCTACCCACTAAAATTGTGACATAATAACACAAAGAAAAAGCATTATTATTATAATGTACAATAAAAAATTAACAGTTAGAAAAAATATATATTTATTACTTGAAAAACACAATAAGCTTCGTTCTCAGTATTCTTTCACAGAAATTAATTGTAAAAATACATAGTTATCCTCCCATTTGGGGTTTTTACCACATAATAATACATCTTGGGCATACTGCTGGAATAATGGGACTTAAAAGTCCTAGTTATTATAATCTGACATAAATTAAGGAAATATGTTCAGGGTGTACCCACTATCTGAACCAGTTGAGGGGCCCATCTGGATAAAATGAATGGCACCACACAGTATCCTTGTAAAAATCTGTGACAAAGGGCCAATTTATGAAACGGGAATAATTTTAGACTAACCCGGACTATCTCTAATCGTTCTTCGACTTAAGGCAGGGTCTCGCTTGTTATCTTACCTTCTTTTAAACATAATTAACCGAACAAAGTGAGAACGAACTCACTAAGTGAGGTTCTGTTTGAAATTGGGTACTGGATGAATTGGCTTTCGTTTGTCTGTCTAAAACCTAAGGGGGCCGCACTGTGTAAAAAATCGATAAATGGCCAAAAATATAAGAAAAAGGCCGGTTGATATGTTTTATATAAAATTTATCGAGTAGGGTATTAAATAAAAGGTCTCGATGTCCTCATGCTTGATTGAACATTTATAATGCGATAGTTGAATCTGTTTGAGGTTTACTGTTCAAAGAAACACTAGTTATTTTTGGATGGAAGAGCTTCTTTAAGGAAAACCCTGCCACGTAAAAGAAAGCCAAAAAATAATAATATTGACGTTACACAATGTAGGACATACTATTATTAACCGAACACAGTGAGGGAGAGAAGCGACCTCACTAAGTGGGGTTCTGTTTTAACTTGCATACTGGACGATTTGGCTTTCGTTTGTCTATCTCATAAATAAAACGAGATCATTATTATAATAATAAAATGCTATCATTATTATAATAATAAAAATTTATAATTTAGGAGCGCGGTAGCGCTCCAAACCTCCAAGTCAAAGTAATTCGCGCGTTACCGAGTGATATTATACGCCAGAGCAAAAGTAGCACAATTCTTGTAGTTGTAGGAAAAAAAGTACAAGACAGTGATGAAGGAAATCGGACCATAAATACATATAGATTGAGGCACGACAAAGTCAAGCTTTGAAAAAAAAACTATCAAAATCGTTTGAGTTAAGTTGGAGAAAACCAAACTTATAAACGTCATTATTTTCATCATTTTCTGCTTCTTCTTTCACGTTGACCGCTCTACAGCCAAAACTACAAGACCGATTTTCACAAACAATGGCTAATTTTTTTCTCGTGAGTGGTAGGTGTGCTTTTTTATTGTTCTATTATCCTAAAAGCGACGTTTGGCCATTAATTGGGAAAAGGATCATTGTCAGAGCTCAGAACAAAGTTGGTGTATAGATATTCAGTATCTAGTATTTTATCACTCTCCCAGATGAGTCAAAAGTCGCAAATCTACTTTTTAGTTGAAAGAATAATTTGGAGAAGGATACTGTGCTTAGTTATGAATATCAAACTAAAATATTTATCTTCACATTCAAACTGTTTCATTTATCAACACTTGTTCCTTTAAAGTCATTATTGAAACAACATGTATCATACACCCCACACCTATGCAGGGCCACTACAAAAAGTTATGAGATCCCCCAAAAAATATCACTTCGTGACATAAAAAAAGTCCCGCCAAGTCGTTCCCTAAAAATATTTCAGTTCCCAAATTCATCCCTCCCTTCCCAAAAAATATATTAGTTATTTATGACCTCCCCCAAAAAAATTATTGAAATCAATTTATGGCCCCGCCTTTTATTCATTCACCTAAGTGCAACAGTATACTTATTAATAGCCTCCCCTCTCTCTTTCTTCTAATGTCATCTTTCTTTTGTTCCTTGTTGCATGTTGGAAAGTTTCCTTTACAAACTCAGAACTTAAGTCTTATTTCCTTGCTCTTTCACCGACTTGGGCTCTTGGCGGAGTACCACCCAGCAGGTCCGTTCTTAGCCGTAGGAACTGATGTCTTGGTTCTTTTCTAAGATTATATATAAATGTAGACATATGTAAACATGTGATCCTTGAAAATGAGCCTGAATCGTGACTTGATCTGATGGTCCAATTCTCGTTGGTGGCAGATATTTTGCGACTTAGATACAGCATCCTTGGGTCGCGGTCGGCTAGACTTCTCATTTCCTGTTCTCCATAAGAACCACTATGTTAAATTATCTCTTTTTAATTGTTTAAAAATAGCACTGTCTATTAGATTCATATATTTATCATTCCCAGTTAGTGGTACTCCGCCAAGAGCCCAAGTCGGTGAAAGAGCAAGGAAATAAGACTTAAGTTCTGAGTTTGTAAAGGAAACTTTCCAACATGCAACAAGGAACAAAAGAAAGATGACATTAGAAGAAAGAGAGAGGGGAGGCTATTAATAAGTATACTGTTGCACTTAGGTGAATGAATAAAAGGCGGGGCCATAAATTGATTTCAATAATTTTTTTGGGGGAGGTCATAAATAACTAATATATTTTTTGGGAAGGGAGGGATGAATTTGGGAACTGAAATATTTTTAGGGAACGACTTGGCGGGACTTTTTTTATGTCACGAAGTGATATTTTTTGGGGGATACAAGATTTATCATGAAATAACAGGTGTTTTAAAACATTGACTGGTAATCTAGAGGTTGCGGGTTCAAAACTCATACGGGAAATGACGTCATGTTACCCTGCCATTTGGTATTTTGACGACATAATAACACGTCTTGGGCTTACTGCTGGAATAATAGGACTTATTAGTCCTAAACGGACAGTATAAATAAGGCGATATTATTATTTAGAACTCATCATTACCATAGGGTGGCGTCATCGTGAACGATGGTAGCCAGACAGTAGAGGAATGACTCAGCACTTCTACTGTCTTTACAAGGAGGGTAATAAATGACAAGGCCCCCCAGAACCAAGCTAATGCTGGTCTACTCCCTATTTATAGTCCCCCAGCCAGACTGCTGGTCTACTCCCTGTTTATAGTCCACCAGCCAGACTATTTAGAATTTAGGTGTCTATATAATTTGATAATCTTTAGCTTCTTTTTCTTCAGAATACAAACAAGTATAAAAAGTATTGTTAGGATGTTTTAAGACACCTGTTAAATAATGTTAAGCTACCTACAAAAAATGTGAAGAAGCTTTGTGAAAGAAAAAAAATACTTGAAAATGTTATCTTCAACAGAATTTAGGTACGACACTTTTCAGCCGCAAGATGTTGTAGGTAACTTCTGCTGTATTTGTAAATATAGTAGGTATGTTATATGTATGTATATAAAAATACATGGCGGTTAAGTGGAAAAAGGCATTGCTTTCCTCTGATAACTGTGCTTCTCAGTGTATATTGGAGGTGGGGGTAGAGACCCCTTGGCTTTCCATTGTCCGAGACTGTTCAACTTGAGCCCTCCACCTGCACAAGTTACACTCTGAAGAATTATAGCCCTTTGTCTGTGTGTGGTTAGAAAGTTTTTTAAATGCCCATTCAACGACTTAGCATGAATGCAGGATGAGGGGGTGGCATGTGGAACTTGGTAGAAGGTATTTTACTAACGAGTCACAAAAAACTTTAGTCTGTTTAATTTTTTCTAAAAGTAGCCACAAGTCTATTGTGTTCAACTTTGTCGAAAACCAGGCGAGAATGATTAGCTATGAACTCTTTTTCGAGCTTACTGATAAATTTTCGCAGATGATTTCAAGATAGCGACAAAAGTCAGGGTACCAGCGAATGCTCAGCGGTTGCAAGGGGTCCTTAATACCCTACATCACTGGTGCTCTAATAACTTTATGGTATTGAATAGCGAAAAATGCAAGATAATGAGTTTCTATACAAAGAAAAAACCCCCTCATATTTGAATATTCCATCAATAATGTCATTTTACAGAGAGTTGAACAAATCAAAGATCTAGGAGTTACAATGGAACCAAACTTAAAATTTAATACCCACCATAGTAACATCTCTAAAAAGGCAAACATGCTGGGATTCCTCTACAGACAAACTCAAGATTTTACCAATACTAATGTATTGAAAATTCTTTATTATTCTTATGTGAGGTCACATCTTGCGTATTGTTCTGTAGTTTGGTCTCCCCAGTATCAAGTTCATATTTCAGCTTTAGAATCAATGCAAAGGAAATTCATAAGACTCATAAGACTCATTCTGATATTAATGTTTATATTGACTGACTGATACATAATATTCTGACTTCAGAATCCAAGTAATATTAACTGATATACGTAATTATTTATTGAAATAAATTACAAAAAGCACGAGTTGCCGATTCAACTCGAGCTTTTGATTAAAGCGAGAAGCGCAATTAGCAAAGTTTATGGCACTGATGGAGAACGATGAAAAACATATTTTAATTTGAAAAATGTAAATTTTATTAAGACAAACTCCACTGAATAAACGCTTGGAATGTTGTAATTTTCAATCTGTGCAAAAGCTTTATCGAAGATGATTAATTACAGATAGAGAGAGATAGCGACAGAAGGGATTACATTAAATTTATTATTCAAAGGAGAGATGGAGAGAGAAGGGGGACGAGATGAAAGAATATCGTGCAAAATCTGCATTTTTGAAATTTTCTCATATTTTAAATCCCTTTGAATCACAGAACGACTGTCCCAGAAATGTGTCGAATCATTTTTTGATCATTTATTGTGAATACCATGGAATATATTTCTCCGCTTGTTTTTGAGAGAGATATTCTCAACTTACAATTTATTTACAATTCAGGTGATAGATATCCTTGTGAAAATATTGAAGAGAGAGGGAGAGAGACTGGCATTCCAGGATTCCAGGAAGGAGAGAGAAATAAAGATAGCTTTATTTCTCTCTCCCTTTGTGGAAAATCAAATATCACAACTGTCCCAAAGGAAAAGTTATAACATTTTTGTGTTAATCACTTTCGTGATATCACAATTACTCGAACTCTCGCTGCATTTTTTTTTTTTACTTGGAAATCGAACTACTAACCTGCAGGTCACAAGTTTGCGTTTCACAATGAAGCTACTCGAAAAGAGAGCTTAGCTTTTATTGATAATAATACATTATTAGACGGATTTTCTATCCGCAGCTATTTTTCTTTGAAATCCAATTAGAAAACTCACAAAAACCTTCATAAAATAAGCAAAACAAGCGTTAGAGAATATCTTGGTGGAAAAGTAAATTAAATTTTCAAAAGAGCGCACAATTCAAAATTCAGACATTATTGATAATGTTTGGGAAGTTCTCAAAAATCTTCATATCAACCGGATATAAAGGTAGAGTCGATGGCACGTTGAAAACACAAGTTTTCATTCTGTCACTGAAGTTAAGCAACGTCCATCGAGCTAGGACTTGAATGGGTGACCATTCAAATTTGAACCCTCGTGATACTTGCTATTGAGTAATTTGAGCAAATGGTTTGAGAGTTGCCATAGTGAATGGAGGGTAAAACCCTCGTCGTGATATAGGTGAAAGCTATGTTAAATCCCAATTATATTTTTTTAAATTAAAATTAAGAATTGTTAATTAAATTACCAGAAGTTCAAGAATCTTAAGATTGAAAATTAAGACTTGTCTTACAAGCTCCAAGAGTACCTAAATCTACATCATCATACCTAATACCCACTCTCAGCAAATCTCTTTCTGCACAAACATTATTCTTGCAGAAAATTGGGATGGGTGAGATTATACAGAGTGATTGAAAAGTCCCGAGACGTATTTTTATCTTTTTAACGCCTGTAGATAATAGAGACTTGAAATTTTGTATGATGTTCTAATACAAATTTATCCATATTTTGGTGCTATCGAAATTATTACAGTATTATTATACAGGTCCCAAAGTAGTTTAATAGGCATTAACTTTAAAAATTTTTGGAACTCCCTATTTTTTATTGAACATTTGAAATTTACGTTACATTCTAAACAATCAACCCTTACAATCGTATTTCATATTGTGTCTTGTGGGTTTTCCATATTTTATTCGAGCGAAATTCTTGGAGGAGAGCAGTTTGAACATCAGCTGTAGAGGACTGCAAGTTGAAAAAAATGAAAAATCAATTATATCATGTGATTCAACATAAAAAAACTACACTGATTTGATGTATCACCTATATTCTCCGACCTCAGTAGCTTGGTCGATAAGGCGGCGGACTTGTAACGTGGAGGTTGATGGAGCTTCCGAGTTTAAGAATAGTTGTCATATCACGTTGCCATAACACAATTAATAACTTAAAAAAAAGGTATCACTTTTTATTCCGAAATGTCCACGATTCCGTGGGGTTGATCAAATATATATACATATGTTGATCAACCCCGATCTAGTGGAGCATCGATTTTGTGTAAAATTAAACGTCGATTTCGAATATCAAAACATGGTAGGTATCTATTTAAAAACAAAAGGTTGCTGCCCGTTTCACTACTTGGTGACAGACTGTATAACGCCCAGAAATTGATTTTATGTTCGATCTTAGAACAAAAAATCTATTCTTATCTGATGTGGCTGTTCAAAAGATGAAAATCCGTCCCGGGACTTTTTGACCACTCTGTATATAAGGTAGTAGTGGGTGAGTGTGAGAACCAAAAGGTGGGGCAGACTCATGAAAATTCAAATTTTACCCGTAAAAAGAGAATAGATGGAGGGAGAGAGAGAGAGAGAGAGAGAGAGAGAGAGAGAGAGAGAGAGAGAGAGAGAGAGAGAGACAGAGACAGAGACAGAGAGAGAAGGAGAGAGAAAGAGAGAGAGAAGTAATTAACGGATTAATTCGGAAGAAAAGGTTTTTTCCTGTAGTTTATGCTCGACAAACAAGCTGTGAAAATGAACTTTTCAGCGAGTAAAACCAGGGGTGGAACCCTGTACGGGCAAGCGAGGAATAATGCATTCACCACGTGCACTTTATAAAATTTATATTTAATATAGTATATCATATTGCTTAATATTGGCGACCTGTAACATATACATATACAAGGAAAGACGGATCTGTTTGCGAAATTTCAGGTCTCTAAAGGGTTGGGTGCAAGAGATTTCCACAGGCAATCTTTTGTATTTTTTAAATAATTTCATTGTATTTTACTATATGTATGTACATATTTTTGTTCTATCTAATAAAGCTTACTACATATAATAATAAAGCTCATAACACACTGACAGAAAATGAGTTTTATTAATGAGATATTGACCTACAGGCCAGTTGGCTCAGTAGTTCTGGTAATCTGGATAATGCTAAGCATAGCCAGGGCATGACAAGATATTCTCCCATTTCAGATTTTGACCACCTGCTAAATAATACTTCGTGGGTTTCCTGCTGAAACCATGAGAATCATTAGTCCCTACCCTAGTAGGGCAATATAAATAAGTCGATATTATAAATTATTTTTATACTTAGCCGATAGTTCCTAAAGTGTTCCTAAATAACTCTAGGATAAATCCTTTATTTGGATGAAACTTTTTAGTAATTAATTTTCATTTACTAATGAGATCTAAAAAATTCTGTGCAATTTTTGGGGCTCACTCGTCATTTACCCTATGCAGAGTTGCAGACTTTGGTCTTAAATATTAGTTTATTACAGAATTTTGTTCTAAATATCCTAACAAAACTGTGCTAAACGTCCTCTTTGTTGTGTTTGACACAGATCCTAGTTTGTGTCCAAGACAAAAAACCCAAACTTTCCTATGAAACTTGTGAAACCCACATTACAAGAGTTTAGTTTAAGTCTGAGACTTGCATCAAGAGAGGTTGACAGATGCCAAGTTCAGGCTATCAGATTAGCTTTGGAGTATCTGAGCGCAAAACATAATGTTAGGAAGAATCTGGGAAAACTTTCAGGAAAGATCAAGATCCTGTTAGAAAGAGTATGGGAAGAGCTCAGAAAGTGGAAACTTTCAAGTCTCAAGTCATGAAGTAAGATCATTAGTATTTCCACCAATACCATCAGCTTATTTATTTACACTTTTTTTTTACAAAACAATCAACAACAACCAAATAACAATGAATTTAAAAAAAAATCTTAGAAATATGTACAAATAAATAAAGAACATTAATTACAATTGTTTTGTAATCCGGGACGAACTTAATGCCTTAGACATTTTCTGCCACTTAACCCCGTTTTTTTTTTAAATTGGTTACAAAGTTTGTAAGGGATATCTTCCGGTGTGCTCGTGCTGACCCAGCACCTAAATGGGAAGTGTTATATTATTTTAAAACAAAAATATATACAGTAAAATCCAATGAAATTATAAAGAAAAAACAAAAAGATTCAGGAAAGATACAAGAACAAAAAGAGAATGAAATTAATGTCCTACCTAAAGGGCGGGGTTATTGCCTGTGGCAATCTCTTTCACCCAACCCTTTTGTGCACTTCTGTCTGGCCCATCAGAGGGGAGGCATACTACGGGATGGGCAGGCTACTACACAGACCACAAGCGTCAACAGTAGCTCCTGTTTCATGGCTACGAAATAAAATAGGCTGTGAAACACGCATTTTTGAATAAAGAAAAAACCCCCACTTCGTTTCTGCCAAGCTTCTAAAATCGCTCCCGCAGTCCCGTATGTACAACTGTTCGATGTTCACAATATGCAAGGGATGTATCAGTCAGTACTCTCTCCTGCTCTCCTAATCCCCCAGATCCTCTGATTCAACAAGCTCTCATGTCTCGCCCTGATGTTTGCTTTCTCTAATTCCCGAAGGAGTAAAATATTCCTGGCATAGCGCGTCGTGTCATTACGTCACGAGAAGAATCAACTCTTTTTAATTAAAACATTCGATACTATGTCTGAATTTTATTGCATGGAATGACACAAATATATTCAAAATGAAATGACATGCCATCTTTTGTACAAGCAATTGTATTCATGTACTTATACAAATACCCTGAAAAATTCTCAAAACAGCTGGGAAACTGGGTTTTTAAGATATTTTTTCTTTTTTTCTTCTTGATTTTCTTAGTCACTTTAACCGATATTTTATGTTCGTTCGTGCCGTTCCTTTGAAGGTCTATATGAGGTGAAGCAGGTTCACACTTCTCAAGAAAGACATCAATGAGTCCACCTGACTTGTAGAGTTTAGTAAGGATGGCTTTGGGTCGAGGGATAGGCATTTCTAAGTATGACATTCATTTACGATGTGACAAACAGACAGGCGTTCACCACAGGTACACACAAGAGGAGGGGTCTTGGTAAAGATGAATAAGTGAGTTAGTCTGATGGTATGGCTAATTCTGAGACGAGCAAGAATTTACTTGAAATCTTTATATTACCGTTTGTAAGAACTAACTTCTGGTCTGGCTGGGGGACTATAAACAGGGAGTAGACCAGCATTGGTTTGGTTCTGGAGGCCCTAGTCAATTATTAGCCTCCTTGTAAAGACAGTGGTAGAACTGCTGATTCATTCCTCCACTGCCTGGCTACCATCGTTCACGATGACGCCACCCTTTGATGATGAAGAACTATCTTCCGAATTTTTTAATTAACTTTGCTTTGAAAATAAAGATTTTCTAATGGAATTTCGTAGTTATTCTTTACTAACAGAAAACTTATTGTAAATATTGTAAAAGAAATATGTCTATTCATACCAGAATTTCGAATTTTTGAAGTAGCTATTTAATGTAAAAATTGGGCAAAAATAATCTTGTCAAAATCGTTGTAGTCAAAATCTGCCCTATAAGATTTCTAAGGACTAAAGTGTAGATTGCAGTAATTATTGTACCCAACACACCAGAGAATCCCTGTTAAAAATTGGAATGAGAGGAAACCCTAGTTTCCTTTCACCCAACAACTACAAGTTTCAAGCTCCGCTAATTAACTACTACAAGAGAAGCATAACCTATTTTTAGATTATATTATGTACCAAAGTCTGAAATTGGAGCAAATGATAACAGGAGCTCCCTCAACCCTCTTCTCCTTCGGTCTCACTTAAAATTACCGTCCATCCAATCTACAATGGAGAACACGAAAAGCGTCTCAAAAGTATAGAAATAATATCGCCTTATTGGTATTGCCCGATTAAGACTATTAAGACCCATTATTCCAGTAGTAAGTAGTAAGCCCAACACGAATTGTTGTGTGATAAAATCCCAACCAGAAGATTAAATGAAATTTAATACCTTGCTCATAAAAATTAACTATACTTCTATTACTGCTTTTCTTCGAATTTTACATTAAACTTTATATGTTATAGGTATAGAATACAATGTCAAAAATGTGATGGACGAAAAATTCCATATTGAGTCTATTTTTGTATCGCCGAGTGTAGCATCAGCAAATTTTCCCATCAGAAAGAAGAAGGTGCTGAAGTCGAGAAAAACTTTCGCCGACTTAATTAATTGGCGAAGAAAAATATTAAAAGAAGAAGATTATTGTTTATTATTATTTCGAGAAGACTCCTGATGAAAAATATTAATCTCCCGAACAAGAAAAACTTCATCAAAATTCATGAGATCGTAAAGAAAAGCGTCATAAAGTTTGCTGAAGGAGCTTGAATTTAGGTGTTGGACTCAGGAGCTTTGCTGATCAATCAAGCTGACACAATCTCTTGACTTTTGTTTTGCGCGCGTATAAACAACAAATTCGGAGGCATGGTGTCAGGGTCAGGGGGCGGAATTAATAGACAACATCAATAACTTAAGTCATTGCTAAGCGTCGGTTTTCCCTATCTTACACAGTACGCGCAATCCGTGACTTAGCGCCAGAGAAGTATTACAAAAATGTCTATTAATTCCGCCCTAAGATAGGGAAAACCCATGCTGAGCAATGAATTAATATTTGTGTCAATCCCTTACGTGATATCACAAATACTCAAACTCGCTTTACTAAATCCACGCTGAAACCGTGACTTGAACCACCGACCTCCAGGTTACAAGTCCATCGCCTTATCGTTCAAGTTACTGAGGTCGGTTATCTATCTATCTATCTATCTTTTATAGGATTATTGTGGTGCATGTTAACATCTAAAAATCTAAAAATCCTAATAACTTAATTCGAGTACCTACTACTTTTAATACACGTAGACATCGTAATGCTCATAATTTAAGAATACTCTATCAAAATGTAAGAGGGTTAAACTCGAAGATCTTAGATTTTTTCCTAGCAACCTCTTCTTGTTCAGCTGACATAATTTTAATAACTGAGTCTTGGCTTCAAAATAATGTGTTTAATTCTGAACTCTTTCCTAGTCATTTTACAATTTTCAGAAAGGACAGAGATTTGAGTCTTGGTAAGTCTGGAGGTGGCGCATTTTAGCTGCTGTCGCTGATCACATCAAGGTAGTACGCCTACAGAATTTTGAGGTGTCTAGTTTACTCTGTGAAACTCTCTTACTTAAAATATCCTTTTCTTTCTCTATCTTCTACCTATGTTTAGTCTATCTTCCACCCCCTGTCAACACTGACTCGCTAAAAATCCTTCTTTTGTCGCTTGAAAAATGTCCCCACATAAACAATGAAAATCTCATCTTGATTGGAGATTTAAACATCTCTCAATGCTTTGACTCATCTTTCAACTTTGCATCTGGAAACAATGTCTCAAGGTCTATCTGTCCTTTATTGAGTCTATACAATCTCAAATCGTTCAATAATGTTAAAAATTATTATGGTAAAACACTCGATCTTGTGTTTTCTAATTTATTATATTCGAACAATATTTCAGTAACCAGAACTTGCCCTTTATCTGTTGAAGACAAGTATCACCCTACATTAGAGATAAAAATCAATTTTAGTCAAACAAGTTCCAACCCCTTTGTTTCATCTGACCTAGCTCTTCCTAATTTATCTACTCGTTACAATTTTAAAAAAGCTAATCTTTCTGTTCTCTACGAGAAAATTCAAAATATCTTCTGGGAACCTCTTTATGAAATAACTGCTCCTGAAGATGCTCTTTTTTTCTTTTATAACCAGTTATACTCCTTATTCGAAAACCACGTACCAAAAATTCCAGCCATACCGAAATCAAAGTCGTCCCGCTCTAAGCTCCCCGAGTGGTGGTCTCGTGATGCATTAAAACTTTACAAACAAAAGAAAAGACTCTTATCGAAACGTTTTATATCGACTCTCCACAAGGAAAAACTTAAGGTCTGCAAAAAGGCTCTTGATGTGAAGTTGAAGGATGACTACTTCTCTTTTTTACATAAAATTTCTTTAGAATCTAAGACAAACTCCCGAAAGTTTTGGAAATTCACGAAAGGCAAAAATTCTACTCCTGCTCAAACCTACTTTAAAATAGATGGAGAGGTTACGTCTGACTCTCAAAAAATAGCCAATGCCTTTGCAAACCATTTTCAATCTGTTTTTAATCCCTCTCAATATGACTATTCTTGTGACTTTATCCCATCCTCTCAACCTACCCTCCTTTCTTTGTCCCCCTCACTCTCTAACCCCTCCCCCTCACTACCTTCTTCACTCTCTACACCACACCCCTCACTACTCACCTCACTCTCTACACCCACCCCCTCACTACCCACCTCACTTTCTACATCCACCCCCTCACTACTTTCTTCACTCTCTACACCCACCCCTCACTATCACCTCACTCTCTACACCCACCCCTCACTACCCACCCTCACCTCTCTACCCACTCACTCTCTACACCCACCCCTCATACCCACCTCACTCTCTACACCCACCCCCTCACTATCCACCTCACTCTCTACACCCACCCCCTCATACCACCTCACTCTCTACACCCACCCCCTCACTACCACCTCACTCTCTACACCCACCCCCTCACTACCCACCTCACTCTCTACACCCACCCCTCACTACCCACCTCACTCTCTACACCACCCCCTCATACCCACCTCACTCTCTACACCCACCCCCTCATACCACCTCACTCTCTACACCCACCCCCTCACTACCACCTCACTCTCTACACCCACCCCCTCATACCCACCTCACTCTCTACACCACCCCCTCACCTCTCTACACCCACCCCCTCACTACCACCTCACTCTCTACACCCACCCCCTCACTACCCACCTCACTCTCACCCCCTCACACCCACCTCACTCTCTACACCACCCTTCTCCTCTAGTATCCATAGTACCTACTCCTTCCTCATCACTGGCTACTAGTTCTGCCTCCCCGCCTAACTTGGACATGTTTTGTTTTGAGCCTGATGACATTCGCACTGCTATCAGACAACTTAAAACTAATAAAGGTCCAGGATCAGATAAGATTCCCGTGTTTTTAATCAAAGATTGTGCCCCTTATTTTATTAATGCTCTTCTATATATATTTAACCTTTGTCTCAAATTTAGCTGTTTTCCTGATGTTCTGAAACAAACTGTTATCACTCCAGTACCTAAAAAAGGTGATCCACAACTTGTATCAAACTATAGACCCATTGCCACTTTGAATGTCCTTGCTAAAATTTTCGAACGTCTTATTTTTAATAAAATTAGTAATTATACCTACTCCCTTATCTCCATCCATCAACATGGTTTTACAAAAGCTCGTTCTACAAGTTCAAACCTAGCCTGTTTTCTTCATAATCTCTCTGAAATCCTACCTCACTGTGTTCAATCTGATGTTATCTATACCGACATAAAATCTGCTTTTGATAAGGTTGATCACGAGATTCTTCTGAAAAAACTTCATGCCTTTCCATTTCCACCAATTCTCGTGAAGCTTTTTGCATCTTACCTCAAATGTCGAAGTGTTCGAGTTAAATATAACAATGTCTTATCTTCTTCGTACTATCCCTCATCTTCAGTCCCTCAAGGTAGCCTTCTCGGCAATATTTTTTTCCTTATCATGATTGATGGCATCACTAAAGTAATTAAGCATTCTTTCTTTCATCTATATGCTGACGACCTCAAAATATATCGTCCAATATCTTCTTCTCTTGACGTATCACTTCTTCAAATAGATCTCGACTGTATTCAACAGTGGCTCATTTCCAATAAACTTTCATTTTGCCCTCAGAAATGTGAATTTGTATCCTATAGTAGACGCCAAAATCTAGTTCCTAGCTCCTATAATATTAACTCTATCCCTTTAAATAAAGTCCCTACTAAAAAAGATCTGGGTGTTACATTTTGTGAAGATCTATCCTTTAACTCTCATATTGATAATGTCACTAAGTCTTGTTTTCGAACTCTCGGATTTCTAATGAGAACTTTTAAACCTGTCAGTAATCCTGATCCTTTCCTTCTCCTTTTTAAATCTTTGATACTTTCTAAGCTTGAGTATGCAGCAGTGATCTGGACGCCCCAAACTAAAGTCCATATGAAACAACTTGAAAATGTTCAAGCTACCTTCTGTAGAATGCTCTTTTTAAAACTAAATTCTTTCTATCCTCATCTAATATCCTATGTATCTCTGTCAGAGCAACTTTGCCTTGATCTGATTAAAGTCAGACATACACGTATTCAACTTATTACTCTCTTTAAAATATTAAACCAAATAATCGACTGTGATCTTAAAACTAAAGTTACCTACAATACTCTATCTAGTCGTACTCGTAATGTAGGTTTTAAATTTTTTAACATTCCATCAAATTCTCTTTCTTCACATTCTCCCCTCAATAAAATGCTTGATCTTTTTAATAAACACCAGAACAGCCTGTCACTCTCCACCACCTTCAACTCATTTCTCTGCTCTCTCTCTGAAATTGAAAATTAATTACCATTTTTCCCCCATTTTCTTTTTACACTATATTATTATGTATTTCTTTCAATGTGATATTTTCAAATAATTGTTATTTTTAGAAACCCTAGCTATAAGTTGTATTATGTAATTTATGTGTAATGTATTGTGAAATATGACATAAATAAACAATTAAATTAAATTAAATTAAATTAAACATCCATGGTCATACACACCACGACTTAAGTTATCAATTTTGTCAATAATTTAGCTCTCAAAGTCCACCCATGAATTACTTTTTTGTCAAACTTTGGACTCTTGAATGACCTCTAGTGAATGACCTCTAGTGACGAATGACCTCTCACCGCTTTATCCTTCGATGTACTGAGCTCGGTGACTTCATTGTCCTTTTATTACTTCATTATTTCTTACCGACCTCAGTAACTTGTTCGATAAGGCGGACTTGGAACCTGGAGGTCGGTGGTTTGAGTGCCAATTTCTCTTAAAATTTAGCAGCGTAATTAGTTTGAGTCGTTGTGTCATTAAGAAAGTTATTTACACAAGTATTATAGCTAATTATCTGAACTTATCTTATCTAATTCTATCTATCACAAAAAATAAGCCTATCTATTCAAAGAGGAAACGCGGCGGCAGTTGTGGGCTGTGTGCCCCAGGGAGATGAGCTGGTGGTTGACTTATTTTATAGATAGTAAAATAAATATTATTCAACAACAACACAAAATACACAAATTGAATATTTATTCAAACCATGCGGCAGAATCATAGGCAAAAAAATAATACAATATATTAAAAATTAAAGTGGTAAAGTCCTATGATTCTGCGCTACCCACTAAAATTGTGACATAATAACACAAAGAAAAAGCATTATTATTATTAAAGAACCAAACAACGGGAACAACCTCGACCACTATCAATGAGTCACCTAACAACAAAAATAAGCATGACAATCCACAGAGAGGTAATGCTGCCAGCGTATTGGGAGCATTTCCATCAGAAGAATGCCACAGGTGGAAGAGATTGCCACAAGCAATAACCCCACCCTTTAGGTAGGACATTAACTTCATTCTCTTTTTTTTGTTCTTGTATCTTTGCTTAATCTTTTTGTTTTTCTGTATAATTTCATTGTATTTTACTGTATATATTTTTTGTTCTATAATAAAGCTTACTCTAGTAATAATAATAATAATATGAATGGACTTGCATGTTCTATCTGTAAATGTTTATAAATATATGTTAATACCTAGCGAGTACCTACCTCAACCATGAGGAAGAGTTTGCACGATGTCAAGCCCGAGTAGAGGTTTGGAAAAAGGCAAAGTGATGTATTAGATAAGATACGATTCATATAAGTTAAAGTTATCATTTATTTGTGTTAATCACTTTCGTGAGATCACAACTACTAAAACTAGCTTTACTAAATCTACGCTGAAACTGGGACTTGAACCACCGACCTCCAGGTTATACTAGGCCGCCGCCTAGTAACCTGGAGTCGGTTGATTAGATTCATATTGTATCACGGTGGCATTAGAGATTTAATAGTAATGTGGGATTAAATTAGAGGTAATTTGGTAAACTGTTGATTTAAACTCACGAATTGAACTCATCGTTAAGAGCCGACACATGAAGTATAGTCTAATGACAAACGCATGAAGAGCTGGTTCATCATAAAGAGCCGGCACACCATGAAGAGGTCTAATGATAATCGCATGAAAGTGGATTAGAAGAACCACAGGAAAGGGACTGGGGTCACAGCTTAAGGTAAACCGAATCCTCAACCACTCCATACAGAGGAGCCACTTCATATTTATGTTTAAAAGTCGAGTGCAATAGAGGTGCAGACATCATGGGAGGGGGATTTGTTTAATTGGCTCCCGGGCTAAACTTCTGTTATCATGCTATGTATGATGGAGAGGGATGTAGGGAGGAAACCAGAGAAATCTCTTCCTTCCTATTTATAGTTAGAGAGAGAGAGAGAGAGAGAGAGAGAGACGGTGAACAAGAAGGAGGGGGGGGGGAGAAAGAGAGAGAGAAAAGAGGGAAATTTGAGAGAGAGAGAAA
This sequence comes from Bactericera cockerelli, assembly GCA_024516035.1. NCBI lineage: Eukaryota > Metazoa > Arthropoda > Insecta > Hemiptera > Triozidae > Bactericera > Bactericera cockerelli. The sequence continues at coordinate 9,910,589 of CM044958.1, read as the reverse complement.
AAGGAAGGGAAAGTTATGTAGGGATGGAGGAAAGGTGTGAGAGAAATATTTTTTTTCTTCTACATAGTTATGGGGAAAGAGAGAGAGAGAGAGAGAGAGAGAGATATGAAGGAGGTGGGAGTGTGTCAGAGAGGGAGAGAGAGAAAGAAAAATAGAGATAGCGGTGAAAGAGAGAGAAGACTAGAAAGAGAGAGAGAGAGATAATTGGATAAAGGTTAAAGAAATAGAGGTATACACTGACATGGAAAGAGGGAGAAAGGTACGAGTAGATGTTTGTAGATATAGAAAAAGAGACGGAGAGAAAGACAGGGAGTGACGTCATTGATGTTGCAACGAGAAAACTATACTGAGTCCTACAGCAGTGAGTGACAATGGGCCGAATTCAGGCCAGGATAATAATTTATGTAATCTAAGGGGATTTAATTGGTTAATGGATAGTGATCCATTAACACTTATCCCGAGTTAATGGATTGACTTGAGGGCGTGTCATTGACTTAACTTTAATCCTATTTCATAAAGTGGCCCTAAGGGTTAGGGTTGCCAGGAATTACATTGGAAAAAGTAAATAAATATGAAGATTAAATATATATGAGAAAATACTTCACTTGAACGTTTTTAAATAGAGTTATTTATTTAGTCCAATTATTCAAGAATAAATATGAGAAAAGGTCTTTCAGACGCATGTTGCGAAAGTCTTAATGCCTAAACAGTTTTAAACTCCACTCGGTTTAAATTTCCATGGATGGGAGAGATTACCAGAGGTGACCTGGGTTCGATCCATAGCGGGTCAGGATTTTTTCTGCTCTGTACTTGGATGTTCTTGTTCAGGGTCCACTCATACCTCGTGAGGAAAAATGAGTTGCTGTTTTAGTGTTAGCAGGGACCAGTTGCGGAATTATAAGCAAAAATAAGATATGGGGATATAAAAGATGTGGAAAAGTCCTTTTAAATCTGCCCTACCCACTAAAATTGTGATAAAATAACAGAAGAAACACATTTATATTTTGATTTATTTTTATTTATAATAAAAATAATGACTCTAGAACATTTGAGGCAATATACCAAATTGTCTAACTAGAGTTACTAGAGTGTAAATTTATGAACAATAAATATAATAGCTTACCTGAACATTCTATACTCATCAAAGGATGCTGACCCCGGTGGGGGGTAAGAGGGGGGGGGGGGGAGGGGGGAATTCGAAGCATCGTTAACCTGATTATCAGGACATGCAAAATCCGATAGCTAGTCTCTTGATAGTACAAGCGGGATAGCATCGTTTCGCTGCGACAGCCATTGTAAAATAAATTGCTCCGCGCTGGTAAAATTGACTTTCCTCTATCAGATTTGTTTCCTACATAATAACGAGAAAAGAAGGGGGCGATATTGAAGGAGAAAAGAGGGAGAGACAAAGAGAGAGAGAAGGAGAGATAAAGAGAAGAAGAAGAAGAAGTACTATTAGAGAAAACATGAGATAAATAATGGAAGAGAAGAGCGATGAGAAATTAAAACACGGAAAACTCTCTCTCTCTCTCTCTCTTTCTTTGTCACAACAGAAAGACGTAGACGAAGAGAGAGATAAAATAAAAAGAAGAGAGATGGATGGTGCAGATTGATGTAAAAAAAATTGAACATAGATTCCCTAAAAAAAGTAACTCTAAAGGATGAAAAGAGAGACAATGATGAGAGATAAAGAGAGGCATGGTAAACTTGATGCAAATGAAACGAGAGAGAAAAGGAGATGGAGAGGAAGGTCCAAATGAAGAAAGAAGGAAAAATAACTAAAATGAAAGGGATAAAGATAGAGGATGATTGAAAAGGAGAAAGAGAGAACAATCAGATTGATATATTATTATTATTGAATGCTAGATAATAAGACATGATATATTTATTTATTTATTTATTTTATTTATTTATTACACGGGACCAGCCCAAGATACAAGTGACAATGTACAACAAATAACAGTTTACAAATAAATATTTTGAAAGGGGATATCAAAAATCAAAAATGATGCAGTAATAAAAATATATATGTCTGCTAAAATTTATAAAAACATTATGTCTTAAATGAAACATTAGAATTCATTGCCAAGCCGCATCATACGATTGATGGGAGCGTAGTAAAGGTAATTCTTATCACAGATATCAATAAAGTAAGTTTTACTAGTTCTTAGCCTACGGTTACAATCAAAACGTATTGTCTCTAGTAGCCTGGGACAGTCGATTTGCCCTTCAACCAATTTGGTAATGAATTTCAGGTCACAAATAATTATTATATACGTATATAAAAAAATAGAAAAATGGAAACAATATAAACAATAAAATGGAATGAAATAAATAAATACATAATGCCCTAACTAAAAGGCGGGATTATTGCCTATGGCAATCTCTTCTACCCAACACTTATAAAGAAAACGAGAGAAAAAGTAACAATAGAGAGAGACAAGTACTTGGTGAAAGAGACTAAAAGAAGAGGAGAGACCTGAGATAGAATTGAAAAGAAAAGAAAGAAGAAAAAGGATATAAAACAATAAGATCAAAATGAAAGAACGAATACGGAGAAAATGAAGGAGGGATGGAGAGGGAAATAAATGAGGTAAAGGAAAAGAATAGACAGAATGTAGAAAGAAGAGGAAAAATTGTGCAGACTTATAGAGAGAAGCAAACAGGCAAATTACAATAAAAACGATGCAATGTCTCTTCTCTCCCAGGAGGAAAATTTTCTAGGAATTTGCAATTCATAATAGCGGCAGTTGACTCTTCTGCTTGAAAGACTAGGAATTAAATAACGTCATATCACCTAGCTGGGAGGATCATGCGGCAGTGAAAGCGGAAAATGTTCAATGCTAATGCCGATTTGAATATTTCAGCAGAATTATGGCTGGGATTTTGCGATTCATGGGAAACACCTTGAATTTTAATTGAGTTCTTGTAAATTCTAATCCGTATCGTTTTCATCTCACGATGTAATTGAGGCAAATTTGACCGAGAAATCTCTTAAATTCAGGTTTCTCTGATAAATAGGTTATTACCCCTACAGAGAGGCAATTTTGACCTGTATATCGTTCTCTTATGTCCATTACGTTTATCTTTCATACAGTTCTCTTATATCCACGTTTCTTTAGTAAATAGCTTATATTCCCTTAAAGAGAGGCAATATTGACCTCGAAATCGTTCTCTTTTATCCATCATTACATCAGAATTCTCTTATATCCAGATTTCTCTTTTAAAGAGCTTATTTTCCCTTATACATAAAATACAGAGACAATTTTGACCTTGAAATCGTCCTCTTACATCCAGTTCTCTTATATCCAGGTTTGACTGTAATAAACAAACGGTTGGGTTGAAGAGATTGCCATAGGAAACAACCCCGCTCTTTAGTTAGGACTTAGGACATCTGTTAATATTTTATTAATTTTATCAATGTTGTTTATCCTCCTTGTAAAGACAGTGGTAGAAGTGCTGAGTCATTCCTCCACTGTCTGGCTACCATCGTTAACGATGACGCCACCTCCCAATGATGATGTTGTTTATCTTTTTTTTTTCTTGTTTATATTGTTCTAAATTTTGTATTATGATTACCTGTTTATACATAGGTATTTATACGTCCTTTTAAAATAGAGTTAAATAATTTTTATAATAATAAACATTATTATGGGGTTCGGTGAAAGAGAAAGCCACAGGCTCTAACCTCGCCCCTAGGTTCACTACATATTCTATAATGTTTTTTTTTTTCATGTCCTATTTTGTTGAATGTATAATTGTATAATGTAGTAGGAAAAGAAGAGAATATTAGGTGAGAGAACCTTTTAATTATCAGTATGCCAACCAACAAAAAATTTACCTCTAAAATATTTTAGAGAGGTCTCAGTCAGAGACTGATTTTGTCGAAGATTTTGGAAGATATGTATTGTATTAATTGTAAGTTTTTTTTCCGATTGTAACGTATTCAACAAATAAAGACTATTCTAATCTATTCTAATGAAGTTGACCAATAAAGTGTTAAATAATAATAATAATTTTATGTTCCAGGCGTCCGCTGCAAGCTGCCGAACAGCCAGGAAGGCCTCTGCACGTTCAAGGACCACGTGCCTCAAGGCTGCAAGAACCCGACTAAACCAGCCACCTACTCCCGGACCCCCTGCCATGCCTACGAGGTGGAGTGTTGCCCCGCCCAGCTGGTGCTGACCAATCAGGGATAAGGAGGAGGGGAAATGTGTGTGTACCTGACCAATCAGGCATAAGGAGGAGGGGCAATCAGGGATAAGGAGGAGGGACAATGTGTGTGTGGAAGCTGTGCTGACCAATCAGGGATAAGGAGGAGGGACAATGTGTGTGTGGAAGCTCGTGCTGACCAATCAGGGATAAGGAGGAGGGACAATGTGTGTGTGTAAGCTGGTGCTGACCAATCAGTGGATAAGGAGGAGGGTCAATCAGGGATAAAGTGAGTAGGACAATGTGCGTGTGGAAGGGGTGCTGACCAATCAAGGATAAGGAGGAGGGCCAATCAGGATAAGGAGGAGTGGGCAATCAGGGGATAAGAGGAGGGACAATGTGTGTGTCCCTGACCAATCAGGGATAAGGAGGAGGGACAATGTGTGTGTCCCTGACCAATCAGGGATAAGGAGGAGGGACAATGTCAGTGTAAACAGAAAAGTCAGAAGTTGTACTAGATGTACATGAATATCACAACATACCTGGACATCTGTTTCGAGCTCATTGGCTCTCGTCAGCAGGTAATAGTTCTGAATATCCATGCCATCCTAACCTCTCCATTTTAATCAGTGTAAACAGAAAAAGTGTGGAAACCTCAAATCGTTAAATCAAGAATTGCCAGAATGGCGCAATTCCCAGCACGTGGAGAGTCAAACCCTCATGAACAGTTAGTCTTTAACATAAAAGTTAAAACATAATCTGGAGGACGAAGGACGACAAAATCCGGGAATTAATAATCAAATCGGGCACACAATTTTGAGCAAAAACTAACCACTGAGATCATCTCTATATATAAATGTCAAAGACACTCACTGACCACTGACCACTGACTGATCATCGCTCTACAGCCCAAACCGTAAGTCCTAGGAAGCTGAAATTTGGTAGGTAGCTTTGTCTTATAGTCTAGATGTGCAATAAGACGGAATTTTTTGAAACTCCCACTACAACACCTGCCATTGACGAAAAAGGATTTTTTGCTTTCACGGCCATGCCTCGGCCCGCAAAGCGGGCGACAGCCCGCTAGTATAACATAGAGGGAACCTTACCTATCTCAAATTGAACAAATATATACGTCCAACTTTGAACAGCTGATGGACCCTCTTTCAACAAATCCCGGCCTTTGATTGGTTCAACTTGTTTGAAGTTTTGTTTACCTCATGCAGTGGCGGATTTCTAAACATCCTTAATTTTCACGTCAGATACCAAGTCTTATATTACTACATAATAAGTAGAAAATAATAAGGAAAGTAAAAGAGGAAAGAAAGACGAAAATAACCAATAGGTAAGTATGAGAAGATTAAAAATATTATTTTAGAAGAATTAGGTAGTTTAGGTACCCACTCCTTCGCGAGAGCTGAAATCAGCTGATGGTCCCTACTGGAAGCAAATCTTGATACATCGGGTTCCCTCTTTGTTATATGATCTCAGTGGAACTAACATCATACAATTTAAAACAATGGGCAACACATATACTTGAATCCACAGAGACATTAGGTACAAAAGTGTATATTAACACTATTAAATTCACCCTAATCCTTCTAAATAGAAAAAAACTTTTAACTGTGAACAATAAATGTTCACATTTCTGGACTAGAAGCAGTATTGTTGCTTTGATAAATAATATTAAGTTATAATTTAAATAAGCATAATAAAAATCTTTAACCGAAAAAAGAAGTGTTTTCTTTTTATAAAATTTACAATGGTTTTCAGTGTTGAATAGTTCCAAGAATGATTGTCAATAATTGAAAAGGGTTGCAAAGAATTAGCCGATTAACAATATGCCATTTTAAGTATGGTTAAATTGTTTTTGTCACTAACTTTTGAAAAATTGTAAAAGGCTTTCGATGTTGAAACTGTTTCACCGATGAATATTTCACAAGGAGTTAACAGTTTACAATCGTCAACTTTTGATAAAGTTTCACGGTGACATTATTATTTGTCTTATTTATTCATGTTGTAATGTTGACAATGTCTAACTTGAGGAAGAAGCAGTGGCGTAGCACGGGGGGGTGGGGGGGTTTGGGGTCAAACACCCCTCCGAAATTTCCAAGAAACCCCAGCAAAGATGGAATATACGTTAGGCGAGATTTCTGAATCCCCCTCGAACCCCCCCCCGAAATGTAGGTCTACCTACGCCACTTGGAAGTAGAGCTACCATGGTGACCCTATAAGTTTTACGAGTTAACCTCGTGGGTGTCAAAGGAGAAAGCAATACTTCTATGTGCCGATTAATATAGATTTCAGTCAGCATGCAGCAGTAGGATTAATAATGTACAGGATTCAAATTTTGCACTTTGACAGCAATCTGCATATTTGAGATTTTGATAATTAGAATTGCATGTACGATTGTAAGTACGTATAATAATTATGGAACCCCTGCAGTGGTGAGGTCAAGTTACAAAATGCATTTCACCCAGCTTGGGCTGACATTTGAGTTCTATTCGAAGTAGGTACCTATGTAGGCAGATGTATTTCTACTCTCTTTACTGTATTAAGGTTTTCTATTGAATATAATTTCATAAAAGTTATTTATTAATGTTAACGTAAGTATCTAAGTTTTGTAATAAAATTCATATTATTATGTTTACTTTATAATATAAATTAAGGTATGATAAAATTATGAAACACAAAAGCTTGTTTTTTTTTCCCTTATCAGTTATAAGTAATAATTTCGAGTCCCGTAAATAGGCACATTAGAGAGAATAGAATAGAAATTACCTTGTTTAATATATATCTGAATAATAACTAAGTACTCCCTTTATTTCATCAGTCTATTGAAATTTTTTCAGCTCATATTCCCAGTTCTCCCTTTCTTGAGGATGACAAAGACTGGATTTATTTATTTATTTATTTACAATACAATAAACGGAAGTTATTCCAGTTGTAACTAATTACAATTATTTTTGCCTAACTAAGCCTATTTTTTTAGTAGTAGCACTAGCAACTACTAAAAGAAAAAAAAATACCAAAACAAAACAAAAATATATGTCTACTATTAAAAATATGTACTATGTCCTTAACAATAATAAAACTATTTTATTGTTAAATAAACAAATTTTATATAATACTTATACAAGGCAAGAAAGTAAATAAAGAAAAGAATCAAATGGATCGGTCGGTATGCCCTGAAATTAAGAAAAAAAAATCAAATTTCCATTTGTTCAACATCAAACATAAGTGGAAGAGAAAAGATCAAGCTTATTTGAGATTCTGTTGGCTGTTCTCTGAAATCTTATTAGAGGAGAATTTTGGAGATAATTAGTCCTGACAAAGGTTGGTCTAAAGGGTAAGGTATTACGTGTGGCAACATATCCAGGAACAAGAGCTCAGGGGTATTATCTATCTTGTAGTGTAAAATGTTGAACAGTGTGAGAATGTCAAAAATTTCTCTCCTGAGTGAGAGAGGAAGAAGATGAAAATATTTCTCAAGGGAACTGTAACTGGGATTGATTCTCTATACCTTAAGAGTACTCGTTTTTAAAGAAAGATCTGAATTAGAAAACGGTGCGAATGACCATTTTTGTCACAAAAAAAAAAAAAAAAAAAAAATACAAATATACCACAAATACAAAAACGAATACAGTATCAAATCAAACGATGTATTTGATTGTCTGACTAGACATACTATTCAGTTCCTTTTATTCTGTGACGACATAAAACTTTTTCGTAGTATAAAATCAGAAGATGATTACTGCATTCTCCAAAATGCTCTTCATGGTATTAAAAATTGGTTCGACTCTAATCTTCTAGCAATAAAATCCCTTAAAATTTAATGTAATCTCTTTTACTCGCTCTTGTACACCCTTAGAATTTACATACTACCTTGATAATACTCCAATTCTTAGGACCTCTTGTCTAAGGGATCTTGGTGTACTCTTTGATAGCATTCTTTCCTTTAATTAATTCCCATATTGCTGCTACATGCGCCAAGGCGTCTAAAGTTCTTGGATTTATAACCCGGTCATCTAGAGACTTCCAGGATGTTCTTTCATTTAAAATACTCCATTGTTCACTTGTGAGAAGTACACTTGAATTTTCGTCTACTGTATGGAATTCATCCTGTAAATATACCTCCGCAAGAATAGAACAAGAATTGAACGCAAGAATAGTATGATTCTTTTGAGTGCATCAGGAGTTCTCATTTTAATTGCCAAGGTTTTGAGTGCATCATTCAACATAAAGCACTCAAAACCTTGGCAATTAAAATGAGAACTGCTGATGAATGCTATGCAACTGTTGAAAATGCACTAAATATTCTGCTTTTACATACAATATGATATCATCATATTCATCATACTCCATAGCATCCTACATTGTAAAATCAATTCTCCAGATTTACTTTCTTCCATCAATATTAATGTTCCTGGCCAGGCTGGAACTCACCAAGTTCTTCCTTTTCCTCCACCCTTTGTTAGATCTGACTACCTTCAAAATTCACCATTAATACGACTTCAAAGGTCCGCCAACTCATTCAGAACATATGGACTCACAGTGTCTCTCAGTAATGTAGAGGATTTCTGTTCTGAACATCCTGATCTTAACTAACTTTCTTTCACCTTATACAACTTCACCTACCACATACATAATTATATTGTTTTTTTTTTTTTACCATTTTTAGTTTTAATATTAATTAGTTATCACCTGAATATTTTTTAGTTTGAATGCTTGAGTAATGACTTATGATCCTGGTTTTGTTTATTAATTTCACCCTTAGTTTCGCCATTTATAACAATACGTAATATTAGGCCAAAATAATAGACAAAATCAATAACATAAGTCATTGCTTAGCATCGGTTTTCCCCATCTAACAAAGTACACAATCCGAGACTTAGCGCCACAGAGGTATTACAAAAATGTCTATTAATTCCGCCCTTAACTTCCACTGGATCCAAAGTTCTTGAATTAAGGGCGGAATTAATAGACGTTTTTGTAATACCTCTGTGGCGCTAAGTCACGGATTGCGTACTGTGTAAGATTGGGAAAATCAACACTTACCAACGACTTAAGATATTGATGTTGTCTATTAATTTCGCCCTAAATGTCTATTAATTTGCCCTTGGTACAAGTAGACACCGCTTATAATACACCGGTTACTTTGAGAATTAGGTGTGCGATCCACCGTTCCAGCACATTTTCCACCGATGCCTGATGTAGCGATGTAACAACTAAACAGCTATCTAGTTTCTCATCAGCGGCCAGCCTGTACGGGTATAGATACCGATTACACTTCTGAACAACCAGGCCTCTTTAATTAAGGCCATAATTTTCCTCTCCAAGCTTTCTTTATCTCTGGGTAAAATACACAACCACATAATCTCTTTCGTTTGTGTACTATATCTCGTGTACCATCTACAGGGTGATTCGATCTCATGTGAAAAGGTTGTCATGCGCACTTTAAGATTTAAGAGATGGAGGCCGGAATTGTTAGACATTGTTACACCTCTCGGGACCTGTGGGGCCGACTTAAAAAACAGGAATAAATTTACACTATCCCTCACCCTGTATAGTTAAGAGTCATCATAATTGTTCAGTCTTTCAACCGAACACAATTTGGGTTTTTTCCCAAACATAATATCTCACGAGATTCATTTTAAGTTCCACGAAATGATATTACCTAACGTAATATTTCTTGTGATCTTTCCTCGCAAAAGTCTTTGTCTTAAGGATCTAATATCGCTTTCTATATTTTTATGATAGCCCATTCATTTATTACCAATTTCCGGCATCCTTTTTGTAGGTATTTTACATTTATTACTTGTAATCTTATTCTCGGTATGCGACAGAGAATGAATGCCTCAAATATTGTTCATTGGGTGACACATACCCTCATAAATCATATTTTTTCCTCATAACCTTTTATAGTTACTATTTTTTATTGTTTTAAGAATCTTACCTAATCGATTTAGACATACCGTCTCGATCATAGAATATCAGGGATGGACCATATATTTAGTCAATTTTTCCTCTAACTTCCCCTCATGGGAAATCCCAAGATTTAAACCTTTGGGACCTCCTCCTTGACTCTGATTGGTTTTACCAATTATGGTCTAAAGGCCGGAACAAACTTCTGCCGATTTCCCCTTCAGAAGGAATCTTCTTAAAGGACTTGAGTTCAAATCTCAAGTCAGTTGTAAAGCCACAAACAAGTAGTGCAGTCACTAACAAGTTGTAAAGCCACAAACAAGTAGTGCAGTCACTAACAGTCGTAAAGCCACTAACAAGCTGTGAAGTCACTCGAAGTTGTGCTTTACACTCCAACTCACTCGCAGTTGTAAATCTAACTCATCAGATATAATTTAGTCTCCAACTCACCAGCAGTTGCTCCCCGGTTGTACGTTAACTGTCAATTCGGTAATCACCCTCTTGGTACAAAGTGTTATTTTGTTCACCAGTTCTTTTTCCCTCAAGTTTTCATTCTGTGTTTTTAATTACTCTAAGTTCTCTCGCGAACAGGAACCAGTTGATACTTGAGTTTCTGACTGCCTAAAGTGTTATACAGTTTAAATCACCAAGATACTTCTTCGGTGATAATTGTTGCTTGGCATAGCTCAGACCTTTTCATTATCTAAACCATACAGTCCACTTTAATAACTCATAACTCAAAACTTGTATAATTTCATATTTACTAAGTTACACGTGTAAATTAATTGTGCTTTCATCAATAAACTCTACTCTCTTTAGTTGTTACTAATTTAACTTGCAGTGTTTTTAATCATCCGCCCTTATTGTTATTTATGCTCTTATTGCTACCGAAGCAAGGCGTCGCGACCAAGTTTTTCGCGTTACGTGATTTTAACACCCCAACATATGGCGATAGCCCTGCTCTATCTTGCCCCCCAATATACAATAATTATTAATTTGTGTTAAACACTTTCGTGATATATGCTCAAACTCGTTTTACTAAATCTACGCTGAAACCGCGACTTTAACCACCGACCTCCAGGTTACAAGTCCGTCGCTTTATCGCTTATCGATCAAGCTACTGAGGTCGGTACCGTTCGCTGGTGAAGGGATTATAATTATGTACAGCGAAGTTTTAATATTTAGGCGCCTTTCATGTCCATTGGATATACTTTGTTTTAAAGTTATTCATGACGAGGGTTTTACCATCCACTTGCTGAGAAACGTACCGGCTACCCTCATTTACCTCAGCCAGCTTTGGTAGGACCACCCAGTACAATTTACATACATTCATAGGTTGAAATGGATCTTTTTACCCTCGTTGGCAAACTTTATACCCTCATGCCCCTATTGTAATTTAAATACTCGGGGAGCTATTATTTACACAATAGTTGAAGAAGCATGCATGTACTTACTGTGTTGTAATTCCAGCGCACATATGTACATATCAAGGTAATTATGGTGAATAAATACATAGAAGAAAGTAAATATATTCAGTCTGCGAAGGTAGAATAATAATCAATGTAGCTATGTAGATTGTACAATGTACAATTGTACATATACATACAAAGCTTACATTGTGATGTCTTTATCTCTATTTACGAGTAAATATATAAAACTCAAAGCTGTGCGTGTCTGTTGATATTTTCATGAGAGTTGACCCCCCCTAAACCACCGTCAAACTACCCAGAAAAATTGCGGCAAAGTGACGGTGTTTAGATAGTCAACTATGTGTACTAATTTAAAAAAAAATGAGATAATACCTAAATGCATCTATTTCTTTTTCAGAAGAAAACTTAGTCAACAGATTTTTTTTTTTTTTTTTAAAGATGAATGTTTCACAGCCTTTTTTATTTCGTAGCCATGAAACAGAAGCTACTGTAGACGCTTGTGGTCTGTGTTGTAGCCTGCCCTTGCCCATCCCGTAGTATGCCTCCCCTCTGATGGGCGAGAAGTGACACAATACTTCCCAATTAGGTGCTGGGTCAACACGAGCGCACCGGAAGGTATCCCTTACAAACAATTGTAACCCAATTAAGAATACAAATGTTTGTCGGCACGGGGATCGAACCCGGGACCTTCCGCATGGCAAGCGAGTGCTTAACCACTGAAGTAATCGCGCGCTAATGAGATTTGTTGTAATGAGATGATGCATCTCTTATCTCACACACGTTAACAAATCATTCAGAATTTTAGATTTTTGATAATTATTTGTGGAACATGCTTGAGAATTCTTCTGTACAGCCATTAATACCAATCTGAAACTTTATTTCAACAATACCATGGTTTATTGGATTGTTTTGGAGCACCGATTAGGGTACAAGGGAAGTCACAAAACACTGTGACTAATATGTACATACCTCTTTTTACACTTTCTTTTATTATTCTGTTACCAGCCAAATTAAATAGTTACATTATTTTAAGACAGGAAGGTTAGTTTAGGCTAGGTTGGGCAGAGCTTTTATTTTTTTTAACCATTTTTGTAGAAAAAAAAATTACAACAATCTTTTTTTTTTACAACAATCTTTTAGTTTATGTTAGAGCTAACCTCTAACCTAACTTACCCTAACACCAAGCTTAGAATAGTTTGTTCTAAAACAGTTTTTTATTGTAAATATTGCAATAAAACATTTCTATTTTATTCTATACTCGTTCTAAAATTGTAGGTATGTGAGAGAGAATATTTTGTTGTTGTAAAATTAATAATTTCGTATTTTTTTACAACCGAGTATATTCTATAGGTACCTAACAGAACCAAATGGAACTTACCTGACTGGTGCTTGTAGTACTCTTGGTTCAAGTCAACAAATTGGTTCTCCTGAAATCAAAAATATTAAACTCCTTTTAAATCTCATTATTCCAAAAAATGTCACATCTAATCCAGAGAAGAAATTGCTCAAGTATTCTGAGTACTTTGCCCTCTGGATGTTTCTTTATAATTATTATCCCCCAAAAAATATCACTTCGTGACATAAAAAAAGTCCCGCCAAGTCGTTGCACAAAAATATTTCAGTTCCCAAATTCATTCCTCCCTTCCCAAAAAATATATTAGTTATTATTGACCTCCCCCAAAAAAATATTGAAATCAATTTATGGCCCCGCCTTTTATTCATTCACCTAAGTGCAACAGTATACTTATTAATAGCCTCCCCTCTCTCTTTCTTCTAATGTCCTCTTTCTTTTGTTGCTTGTTGCATGTTGGAATGTTTCCTTTACAAACTCAGAACTTAAGTCTTATTTCCTTGCTCCTTTCACCGACTTGGGCTCTTGGCGGAGTACCACTAACTGGGAATGATAAATATATGAATCTAATAGACAGTGCTATTTTTAAAGAATTAAAAAGAGATAATTTAACATAGTGGTTCTTATGGAGAACAGGAAAGGAGAAGTCTAGCCGACCGCGACCCAAGGATGCATTATCTGTATCTAAGTCGCAAAATATCTGCCACCAACGAGAATTGGACCATCAGATCAAGTCACAATTCAGGCTCATTTCCACAAGGATCACATGTTTAGATATGTCTACATTTATATATAATCTTAGAAAAGAACCAAGACATCAGTTCCTTTGGCTAAGAACGGACCTGCAGGGTGGTACTCCGCCAAGAGCCCAAGTCGGTGAAAGGAGCAAGGAAATAAGACTTAAGTTCTGAGTTTGTAAAGGAAACATTCCAACATGCAACAAGCAACAAAAGAAAGAGGACATTAGAAGAAAGAGAGAGGGGAGGCTATTAATAAGTATACTGTTGCACTTAGGTGAATGAATAAAAGGCGGGGCCATAAATTGATTTCAATATTTTTTTGGGGGAGGTCAATAATAACTAATATATTTTTTGGGAAGGGAGGAATGAATTTGGGAACTGAAATATTTTTGTGCAACGACTTGGCGGGACTTTTTTTATGTCACGAAGTGATATTTTTTGGGGGATCTTATAACTTTTTGTAGTGGCCCTGCATAGGTGTATGATGTATGATACATGTTAATTCAATATAAAACTTTTTAACATATTCAATAATGACTTTAAAGAAACAAGTATTGATAAATGAAACAGTTTGAATGTGAAGATAAAGATTTTAGTTTGATATTCATAACCAAGCACAGTATCCTGCTCCAAATTATTTTTTCACCTAAAAAGTAGATATGCGACTTTTGACTCATCTGGGAGAGTGATAATATACTAGATACTGAATATATATACACCAACTTTGTTCTGAGCTCTGAAAATGATCCTTTTTTCAATTATGGGCCAAATGTCCATTTTAGGATAATAGAACAATAAAAGAGCACACCTACTACCCACGAGAAAAAAAATTAGCCATCGTTTGTGAAAATCGGTCTAATAGTTTTGGCTGTAAAGCGGTCAACGTGAAAGAAGAAGCAGTAAATGATGAAAAAAATGACGTTTTTAAAGTTTGGTTTTCTCCAACTTAACTCAAACGATTTTGATGGTTCTTTTTTCAAAGCTTGTCTTTATCGTGCCCCAATCTATATGTATTTATAGTCCAATTGCCTTCATCACTTGTACCTTTTTTTCCTACAACTACAAGAATTGTGCTACTTTTGCTCTGGCGTATAATATCACTTGGTATAATATCACCGGTTTCAGCGTAGATTTAGTAAAGCGAGTTAGAGTAGTTGTGACATCACGAAAGTGATTAACACAAATATGATAACATTTTTAATATCACTTGGTAACGCGCGAATTACTTTGACTGGGAGGTTCGGAGCGCTACCTCGGTCCTAAATTATAAAATTTTATTATTATAATAATGATAGCATTTTCTTATTATAATAATGATCTCGCCATATTTATGAGACAGACAAACGAAAGCCAAATCATCCAGAATGCAAGTTAAAATCATCCACTTAGTGAGGTTGCTTCGCTCCCTCACTGTGTTCGGTTAATAATAGTATGTCCTACATTGTTTAACGGCAATATTATTATTTTTTGCTCTATTTTACATGGCAGGGTTCTTCTTAAAGAAGCTCTTCCATCCAACAATAACTAGTGTTTCTTTGAACAGTAAATTGAGGTTTACTGTTCAAAGAACCTCACTTAGTAAGTTCGTTCTCACTGTGTTCGGTTAATTATGTTTAAAAGAAGGTAAGATAACAAGCGAGACCCCTCCCTCAAGTCGAAGAACGATTAGAGAGATAGTCCGGGTTATTCTAAATTTAATCCCGTTTCATAAATTGGCCCTTTGCCACAGATTTTTACAAGGATACTGTGTGGTGCCATTCATTTTATCCAGATGGGCCTCTCAACTGGTTCAGATAGTGGGTACACCCTGAACATATTTCCTTAATTTATGTCAGATATAATAATTAGGACTTTTAAGTCCCATTTTCCAGCAGTATGCCCAAGGTGTATTATTATGTGGTAAAAATCCCAAATGGGAGGATAACTATGAATTTTTACAATTAATTTCTATGAAAGAATACTGAGAACGAAGCTTATTATTAGCCAGCGTCGATGGCGCGTTGAATGCACCGGTTCTCGTTAGATCACCGAAGTTAAGCAACGTCCAGCGAGGTGAAGACTTTGTGATGCTGGCATTCCGGCCCAACCCAGGCTGGGTGAGGTTAATATGGGTAGCAGGTTTGTGAGTTTCCTGCGAATGGAGCGTAACACCCCCGTCGTGAAATGACCATGCAGTTGAAAGCGACGTTAAAAACCAAAAAAAAAAAACGAAGCTTATTGTGTTGTTCAAGTAATAAATGTATAGTATATTTTTTTTCAACTGTTAATTTTTTATAGTATATTATAAATTTCTCTTTTATATATAGAGATGAGGTACAACACAACCCACAACAAAAAGGGTACGTACCTCAGAAACTCACTAAATTTAATGTAAAATATTAAAAAAAAAAAAGTAAAGAGTATTTTGTTAAATAAAAAAAAATACATGTCCCAGCTAGGTTTTGAACCCGCGGACCTCTGACATCTCTAGCTTCGCACAGTGCCACCTTTACCACTGAGCTAACTGGACTGTTGATGTCTCCACGTGGTTTTTGCAACAGATAAAAGCTTCATTTTATTTTACTTTGTATAATAAACATTTTAGCGGCCAGCGAAAGAAATATTTACTAGAGGGAATTGGATAGGGAAGGAAGCCTTTCACTTCCTATGTAACTGATAGGTACCTACATTCCTAATTAGGAATAGGTATTAGGTAGTGTAGGGGCTTTTACAAAGTTTTCTATGAAACTTCTACATTTCCTACTTAGAAAGGTCCCCAAACATTTAGACATTCATGTTACACATACATATTATGTACCTAACATTGGGTACTAGAGATTTTTTACATTTTTGAACCTAGATAATAATTATAACCAACATTTTAGAAGAAAAAAAAATCCTGTCTTTTTCACTCCTTGGGCATTACAGGTTTATTATAGCTATGTAGGTATGACGTTATTTGTGGTCAAGCACAAGGCCTCTTCACAAATTTTGTGGGTAGCGCAGCATTACTAAGAGCCTCCTTTACTTTTCAAATTCTATTACATTAATTTATTTTTACTCTGGTAATGCCGCCACTGGTCGTTACTTATTCAGTAACTACTCATTTTTCCTCACGAGGTATGAGTGGACCCCAAACACCCAAGTAATGTGCGGAAAAATTCCTGCCCAGCTGGGGATCGAATACAGGTCACCATGCGTGGTAAGCTTAGCACGCTAACTCACTCAGCACCGGCGACTATTTATGGGTTAGTATACCTTTACACAATTTCACATCGGGACATGTGGATTGAAAGGTTTGTGAATGAATACTTATATACATAATAAACTAGATTAAATATCTATACTCCAATGTTATTCTGAGCTCTGAAAATGATCCTTTTCCTTAATAACGGCCAAATGGTAGCTTTTGGGATAATGAAACCATAAAAAGGCACACCTACCACCCAGAAGAAAAAAAATGAGCCATCGTTCATGAAAATCGGTCCAGTAGTTTTGCCTGTAGAGCGGTCAACGTCAAAGAAGAAGCAGAATTTTTTGAAAAAAAATGACGTTTTTATAGTGTGGTTTTGACCAACTTAACTCAAACGATTTCGATGTTTCTTTTTTAAAAGCTTGTCCATTATCGTGCCCCAATCTGTACATGTAATTCAATTTCCTCCATCACTTGTACTTTTTCTCCTACAACTACACGAAAAGTGCTACTTATGCTGTCGCGTATAGTATACTCTTGGTAGCGCGCGAACTATTTCGATTGACTTGGCGGGTCGGAGCGCTACCGCGCTCCTTAATCTGTAAAAAAATGAAAAAATGAATAAAAAAAAGTAAAAAAAAGTAAAAAAAAAATAATTAAATCTCATCATGTTTATGGGCTTCTAACCGACCTTAGTAGCTTGTTCGATAATGCGGCAGACTTGTAACTTGGAGGTCCCAAGTTCAAGTCCCAAGGTCAGCAAAGATTTTATAAAACGCGTTTGAGTAGTAAAACGCGTACCAAATAAATTTACTTTACGGTATCTTGTGGAGGAAACAGGACTGTAAGGAATGCCCACGAGAAAGTATAATTTTCCTTTGACAGCGGAGCAAGATCACAGCACAGTCTAGATAATTGGTTTGAAGAATTTGAGTGATTAATGCTGGGCCCACACAGGTGCAATATGCAACATGTTGCTGCAACATGTGTGTGGTAATTGGAACACTGTTGCAGCAACGTGCTGCAGTTCGTGTTCGTCAGTGATCCATTCTGTTTCTATGTTCAGGTGCAGTCCACACACGTGCAACATAGTAGCAACAAAGATCAAAGATGTTCCCACATCCTCATGGATAATTTTTGAACATTCATGTTCGTGTTTAGAAGCCGTGTAGAATAGTCTCTGTCGTCTATTCTTCACAGAGAGATTGCCAAAGTCAAAAACTTTGTGTGACTTTACCTGAATAGAATGTAAACAAAATAAAAATATATTAATTACATTATATTGGGATATTAATTATATTATAAAATTTGGGATTATTACAATCTGTTTCTAAAGCTCTGGTTCAGGAGACGAGGGATCAGAGAGCAGGGAATTTCTTAACACAGAGATTAGGCATTGCTATAATTAGAGGGAATGTAACATCTGTGCTTGGCACACTACCCAAGGATGATTGTTTGAAAGAAGTGTATAATATTATATAAATATATATAAGTTACTTTAAAATAATTCACTTTTCTAATAGTTTAATATAAAATAGCTGTAATTTACATCAAGCCTATGTATATCTAACCTATCATCTCTTTTGTACATTTGCCACCGTCAACTATTATTGTAAATATAGCCTAACAGCAGTCTGGCCGTACATCAATTCCTCATGTTTAATGTAAACTCTACACTTGAATGGTTTCTACGGCGGAAGAAATACAAAGTAAGGAGAATGAGGAGGAGAAGGAGGAGGAAGAGAAAGAGAGAGAGGGAGAGATATTGGGGAAGGGGAGGGGAAAGAAAGATGAAGGAGCAGGAGAAGTAGAGAGAGAGAGTCATATAAGTGAAAGTAGGGATAGAGATAGAGGGGAGGTAAGAGGGATAGAGAGGGAGGGGAGGTAAGAGAGGGATGTGGAAACATGTTGAGTATTGTTTTCTTACATGTGGATTACTATACAACATACAAGCTCATGGATGTTTACAGGGGGGGGGGGTTCAGTTCAATGTGTTGCTGGAAAATATAAACAGACCAGTGGCGGCCGAAAATCGACAGCAGCCTGTCATCTTTCCATACTAAGGGAAGTTTTTTTTCTTCGAATTCCCAGTGAAATTTTGGTAATGGTAATGGTGCTCAAAGGCACTTTTATTAACGGAAAGAATCCAATAAACATTAAGCAAGCTATTTAACAAAAAGTTAAAGAATAAAAATAATAAAATAAATACATTCCTACATAAAATACATTCCTACAATATTCGAATAAAATACGCCCGCAAAGTAAAATGTAGTTAACAGAGGGGGGGAAAAAAAAAAATTACAATTAAAAGTTACAAAGCAAAACTAGATAAATACATTAGAATGACGTGGATAAAATATGACAAGTTAAAATTTTCACCGAGGAAATTCACTTCTCCCACTGTCCCTCCCTCTCTATCCCTCTGCCTCTCTTTTCTCACTTTCTCTCTCTCTTCTCTAGTTGGGACTACCTAGCATAATGGGACTACCTGTCTTGCGCTGACAGTCTAAATAAAGCACTACTTATATACTTATAAACAAAAGGCATTGCATTTCATTAGTAGTTAGTTTTCTCTCTTTCTCACTTCTTCTCACTTTGACATTTAATTTCGAGGATTTTTGGGTCCAATGCTTGGCGTTTGTACAGAATATGGTAGTCTTGTAATCACCGAGTAGTGTAGTCACAGAGTAGTGGACTTGCAAGCAGTGTATACTGGTTTCGAATCCCGACCGGGTAGAAAATTTTCTACTATGCACCTTTGGATGTTCAAGGTCCAATCACACCTCGTGAGGACAAATTAGTAATATTAGTAACGACCACCGGTGGTATTACCAGAGAAAATAATAATAAAAAAGTACTGCAGGCTCGTAGTAATGCGCTAACTACAGTAATTATTGTGATTCTTTCAAGAAGTCTTTTACAACCATAAAAAAAATCTAAGGAATTTTTGAGCATCAAGTAGAAATTAAAAGTAAAACGTCCACTCAAAACTTTTAGTGTTCAAGCTCGGAACTTAAATTTTTTTGAACAATTGGTAGGTCCTTCTCTTTTCTCTATCTTTTTCGGAATTTAAAATTTAGTCGAATTTTTTAAAGGCTAAAATTTAATAAAAACTCATAGCTCAATTAAGCACTACTCTGCCGAAGCCCCCCCCCCTTATACTAGCCATAACCACACCACTGGTAATGACGAGAGAAGCTTTCAAACCCCCCCTTATTTATTTCTGATTTTTTCTGCCAGTCTGAATGTCTGAAAAGGGTTCTCGTGTGCATTTTGCAAATAAGAGAAAATTCGCATCCCTCTCTGTCCCTCCTTCCTATCCCTCCCTCTCTTTTTCCTCAATTTATCTCTCTTTTCTTTATCCTCTTCTCTAGTTTTTTTCTCTCTCTCTCTCACACTTTTTTTTACTTTCTCTTTCCTCTTTCTTTCTCTTTTTATCTGTCTCTCTCTCTTTCTTTCTCATTCTATTTTTTTCTTTTTACTTTCTCTTTCTTTCTCTCTTTATTTGTCTCTCACTCTCATTCCCTCTTTTTTTTACTTTCTCTTTCCTCATTCTTTCTAATACACTCTCTTTCAAATACTCTCTCTTTCTCAGTACTATGTATTTCTTTTTTTACTTTTGTCTTCTCTCTATGTCTTTCTCTCTCTCTCTCTCTCACACACACAACACACACTCTCACTCTCTCTCTCTCTCTCTCTCTCTCTCTCTCTCTCTCTCTCTCTCTCTCAACAGTCCCCTGCCCCCTAATGTACCACGCGTGTATTGCAAGTGTAGGAAGAATAGACGACAGAGACTATCTACTAGTTCTTTTCTTGCAATTTCAAATTTATGAGGGCTTGTTTATACGAGTCTATTAGTTTTACACGTTTTCATGTTGGTCTAACCCACACATTTCCGAATAAATTAACATTATTGCTGTGTGAGAAGTAGATTGTACCGAGTAGGTACTTGTGTAGGTAGTCGTTAAAATTTGAAATCTAGCATGAGCTAGAAGCCGCGAGTATTTTTTTATTATTTATTTTTTAGGTTTAACGTCGCTGTCAACTTTCAACTGCATGGTCAATTGGTCATATCACGACGGGGGTGTTACCCTTCATTCGCAGGAATTTACCTAACTCACCCCATTGACCTTGGGCTGGAATTTTAGCATCACGAAGTCTGCATTTCGCTGGACGTTGCTTAAGTTCGGTGATCCTACGAGTACCGGTGCATTCGACGCACCATCGATGCTGGCTACGGCTGAAAATCTGTGAAATCTCTTATTTACAGTATAGAAATAGCGCCCAAGAAAATCTCAGAATATAGCGATAATGGAAAGCCGAACATTTTTATTGCTAAGTGTAGGTATACGATTAAAAAAATTCACGAGTAAGTGGTTTGTCCATGATTTGCTGTGTATATTTTCATTCCCTTATGTTTGTCATCAATACATGTTCTGTGGTGGGGTTTCATTTATGATTATCACTGTTTTTAACTTCCAATACTGAAATGTTTCTTCTCTATTTGTCTATTCCTCTCTCTCTACCCTCCTATCTCTGTCTCTCTCTATGTACACCGCACTATCACCTCTCTCTCTCTCTCTCTCTACTCTTCCCTCTTTTCCTCCTATTCTTACTCTATATGTCTCTTTCGCTCCAGGCTATCAGTGATATACTCTCTTCCTCTCTCTCTATCCCCTTCTTTTTTCCCCCTCTTTCTTCCTCTTTCTCTCTCTCTACTCTTCCCTCTTTTCCTCCTACTCTTCCTCTATATGCCTCTTTCACTCCAGGCTATCAGATATACTCTCTTTCTCTCTCTTTCTTTCTCTTTCTCTCTCTTCCTCTCTCTCTATCCCCTTCTTCTTACCCCCTCTTTCTTCCTCTCTCTTTCTCTTCCCCTCTCTCTATTCCCCTTCTTCTTCCCCCCTCTTTCTTCCTATCTCTCTCTCTATCTCCCCTCACAGAAGTCTCGACTCTTGACATGAGCTGCTCATATCTCATTACAGCTTACATGCACTCGTCTCAAATCCTGTTAAATCGCAATACAATGTAATGTGAATGATGTAAATAATATCCTGCTGAAAGGGGAAGAGGTAATTCCAGAGTCCCCCTGTTTTAAATTGTGCTCTCTCAGTGGCGGAAATACATTCAGGGGACATTCATTTATAATTGAACCTGATGTTAAATGGCAAAACAATGTATTGTGGTTGATGTAAGTAATACAATAAGGGTTGGGTGGAAGAAATTGGCCAAACGCAATAACCCCGCCCTATAGTTAGGACATGTGTATTTCTTTAATTTTTCTCAATTTTTTCGTTTTTTAATTCTTCTTATCTTAAATATATAAATGTCAAAGTCACTGACTGACTGACCACTGATTGATCATCGCTCTACAGCCCAAACCGTAAGTCCTAGGAAGCTGAAATTTGGTAGGTAGCTTTGTCTTATAGTCTAGAACTTAATATATAAATGTCAAAGTCACTGACTGACCACTCACTGATCATCGCTCTACAGCCCAAACCGTAAGTCCTAGGAAGCTGAAATTTGGTAGGTAGCTTTGTCTTATAGTCTAGATGTGCAATAAGACGGGATTTTTCGAAATTCCCACTACAACACCTGCCATTGGCGAAAAAGGATTTTTTGCTTTCACGGCCATGCCTCGGCCCGCAAAGCGGGCGACAGCCCGCTAGTATTGTATAATTTTATCATTAATTTGTACTGTGATGATATATTATAAGTTAATGTTTTTTCTTAAATTTAAACGAGATGAGTCGTATCGGTACACTATACAGGTCAAAGTATTTGAACATGATAGTAGTGGATGTGTACATAGAACCTCTTTTTTGTGACCGACCTCAGTAGCTTGATCGATAAGGCTGCGGACTCATATTAACCCGGAGGTCGGTGGTTCGAGTCCCAAGTTCAGTGAAACTTTAGCAGTGTGATTTTGTGCAATTTTGACACCATGAAAATTGTTAAAACAAATATATTGCGTGATACTAGAAACACACTGTATAGGTAATATACATATGACTGTATATCTACAATATGATCGGACAGATTGTATTCCTGTCTTTCGCCAAATTCGATAAAAATTTCTCTTTGCATGTATTTTTTCTCGTCAATGCATAAATTATCATTCCAGCAATTCGTGGATCTTACAAAATTATCCACCACCACCTGTATAAAAATTATTAAAAAAAGATAAATACAATTGTTTGAAAATATTACTTTGTCGCCTGGCAAGCATCACTGAGATGTCAGTTAAATAAATATAATATAATATTTAACATTAAATACTTTATATGTAGCTAGGTACCTTTGTATATTTCTGGAACATTATGAATTATATTTTATAAATAAAATTATATTTTTCCGTGGTACGATTCCCAGCGAATGGAGGGTAAACCTCAAGTCAGAACGTTAAAACCAAATAGAATCAATGAACATGAAAGGAGCCTAGACAATCTAGACATTGGATCTGGGCGTCCATATAATAATCTCACCACCGTGATTTAGGTATAAATACCTATATCCCGGACACGGAATTATTGTTTTTCCTCATATTATATTTCTTTTTAAATATTATTCCTCGAATATTTTTCCCGTTGTTTCAAGGGTCGTGACGTGGGGGTCGCAGGAATCATCACCACTGCCATCTCTGCAGGAGCTGTAAATCTTTCTTTGTGTGAGGAGAGCGAACCTGAAAACTCGTGCTCGTGAAAAACATAGATAATTCTCTCCCAGGGATAAAACAATATGGGAATGTGAGAAAGAGAAGGGGGGGGGGGAGGTAAAAAAAAAAGGAGAAAGAGATAGACGAAGAAAAAAAATAGGAAGAAAACAGGAGTGAGAGAGAGAAAGAGAGATAGAGAGGAAGGGAGAGAAAGGGAGAGGAAGAGAAAGAAAAGGAAAGAGAGAGAGAGAGATAAAGAATGACAGAGAAGGAGGGGGAGAAACAAAGCGAAAGAGAGGGAGAGAGGGGAAGAAAGAGAGAGAGAGGGAGAGAGAGAGAAATAGAGATAAAGAAAGAGAGGGAGAGACAGAAAGAAAGCGAAAGAGAGGGAGAAAAAGATAGAAAGAGAGAGAGAGAAATAAAGGGAAAGAGAGAGAGGAATATAGAAAATAAGAGAGAAGGAGTGTCATTTTACTTTTTTGAAATAGGGACTTACGGCTGTACCATAATGAATCACGAATATTTATTTTGTCAGCTATTATTTTCATGGTTCTTACGTTAAAAAAATCAGAGACGTTGTAAGTTCTTCCCTCAAAAAATGCACGTTTTTGCAGAATGTGGTATGGAAAAGCCACAAAAAAGTAATGTCAGTAAATTTTATTATTATTATGAATGGCGTATCTCGCCTGGAGAATGTGGAGCCCCCCGAAAGGGTTTCATACCAGGAAGAGATTTGGTGATCAAATCTCCTGTGGTGCTCTGTTCACAACGTAGGGACTGGGGAGGATATTTTTATTATTATTATAGTAAGCTTTATTAGGTAGAAAAAACAAATATATGTATACAGTAAAATACAATTAAATTATAAAGAAAAACAAAAAGATTAAGCAAAGATACAAGAAAAAAAAAGAGAATGAAGTAAATGTCCTACCTAAAAGGCGAGGTTATTGTCTGTGGCAATCTCTTCCACCCAACCCTTGCTGGTTGGTGGACTTGATTGTCCACCGTATTCTCTCCCGTGGACATTTCCCTAGGTGAAGAGAAAACATTTTTGGGGACTCCGAATTGTTCCTAACGGCCACTAGTAAAAAAAAAGTTATCATATTTGTGAAGGTCACTTTCGTGATATCACAACTATACCTTTCGTATACCTTTAGAGGATCCATCCTAAGCCATTCTTTTTGGCTTCTAAGATGTCAAACTAGGTCATTTAATTAGGTATAGTTTAATAAAGTTAAAGTTTTCATATTTGTTATAATCACTTTCGTGAGATCACAACTACTCGAACTCGCTTTTTAGAAATCTTCGCTGAAACCAGGACTTGATCCACCTACCTCCAGGTTACAAGTCCGCCGCCTTATCTATATGAAGCTACTGAGGTCGGTCCTATAACGGCCACTTTTTCACATTGTGAACTGTGCTCACTCCTCACAGGAACCGTCTGTAGGAAACTTTTGACTTGTGAGTGCTGATTGCAACGATGGGATCGCCCACCCCCACTTTTTTTCT
The DNA here is from genome assembly GCA_024516035.1 of Bactericera cockerelli. NCBI lineage: Eukaryota > Metazoa > Arthropoda > Insecta > Hemiptera > Triozidae > Bactericera > Bactericera cockerelli. Next base: position 9,885,658 of record CM044958.1, on the reverse strand, counting down.
TCCAAATCTCTCTTTCTCTCCTCCAAAACTATCTTCCCCTCCTCCAAATCTCTATTTCTCTCCTCCAAATGTCTCTTTTACTCTGCCAAATCTCTCTTTCTCTCTTCCAAATTTCTATATGTTTATAGATCTCTCCTCCAGAACTATTTTCCCCTCCTCCAAATCTCCGTATCTCTCTTTCTCGCCTCCAAATTTCTCTTTCTCAGTATCCTTCTCTCTTTCTCTCTCTCTCTCTCTCTTTCTCTTTCTTACTCTCTCCCTCTCTACTTCTCCAACCCCCCCCCTCTCTCTATCCCCCTCTACTTCTCCAAGCTCCCCCCCATCTCTCCCTGTCTCTCTACCTTCCTATGTGTAGCATCAAGTGTTTCGTCGGGAGAAAGCACAAGACAAAAGCTTTTCTTCTCTCCAGCTTTTCTTACATCGTTTACAAAACAAGGATCTTGTTCCGAAGACGATGCAAAGCAGGAAATTGATATTTTTCTCCTGAATTTTCTCAGGAAGAGATTAAAGGCGAAATCCGAGAGTACTTGGATGTGAAACTAGTTCTCGACGAAAATATGATGAATACATACATCAATCATTGTGGAAATAGTGTGTATACATTTCATGTCATCCATAGTATAGTCTGAGGGAAGTATGGAGTGAGGGAAGTATGGAATGAGGGAAGTAAGGAGTGAGGGAAGTATGGAGTGAGTGAAGTAAGGAGTGAGGGAAGTATAAAGTGAGGGACGTATGAACTGAGGGAAGTATGGAGTGAGGGACATATGAACTGGGGAAAGTAAGGAGTGAGGGACGTATGGAGTTAGAGGGAGATGAGAAAGTATAGGAGGGAGTAGGGGAGGGGAGGGGGGGGGAGGAGGTTTGGGCGAATGTTGAAAAGAACTCATTAGAAAAATTCAGTTCCAGACTCACTAGACGAGGAGAGTAAGTGAGTGTGAGGTGGAGTTGGTTTTTAAAAATAAAATTAAAATACCATTCAAATAAATACTTCCGATTATTTTTTTTAAATGAATATTTATTTAAAGAGAAGTCTGTAACATTCAGAGTCCTTGCCCTTCCGATTTATAATATTACAATTTTTTGGAAGTAAAAAAATTGCTGTGATTTGTATTTAATTAATATTATATAACGCTTCATTAAAAGGACATATAATGCTGTAATTATTAGAGGAACTCTTCCAACCTCTGAAAAATTGGAAGAAATATTTTATTTGTAATATATTATGTTCGTTATCTTGTTTTGTTTTATTATAAATATACACATCAGAGAAATTATATTCATTCCTGTATAAACAAGTAATGACGAGAATTAAAATACAAAATTGAAAACAACATAAACAAGAAAAAACAAAAAATATAAACAACATAGACAACATGAATAAAATATACAGGGTGTCCCGTATACAGATGCATGGACCACTCGGATCATACCACCATGGACTATCATATGAGCTAAAGAGTTATGGCCAAATCACTGATTTTCTCACAGGTCTAGAGGTCACGTGGATCGATACACGTTTTTAAAGAAATGATAGCCAGTAGTAATTTTTGTATCTTGGTTGCATCTTGGTTGTATAAATATGCAGACAGTGGTCAAATACAGTTGAAAATATCAAAAAAATAAGTCTTTGTTTTTTGATCATAAGTTCAATTTTTTTCGAAATTTCGATTTTTCCCTTTCTCCCTTTCGTGAATTTAGAGTACTTCTATCTGCGTATCCCTAGAGTTTTTTTTATTTATTTTATTTATTTATTTACACTTTATTAGATATACAATTTTTTTTTGTAAGGTAAAAAATATACAAGGTACCTGAAAGTTATATATTTTCAAAAGATCAGACACCGAATGTGAATGGTTACTCAGAAAGCAACAAATAATGATAGATAACCTATTTTAAAATGAAAATGTAATTTTATTTTTGTCATTTTAATTTTTCTTTGTTGAATTTTAATTTAATGTGTAGTCTTTTTGAAATGTAATCTTGTTTAATTGTACATTGGGCTCCCCCGTTAATAAATATAAATTTAAAAAAAAAAATTAAAAATGAAAAAAGTCTACTTAAAAATACGAGTAGGAAAGCAACTTTTCTTTCCTGCAACTTGTCTATATAGGTATTATAGGTGCACCAAGACAAGAAACGAGCTTTCAAATCCGCCACTGATTGGTATTCTGCATTTCGCGAGTTCTCATTTTCTTTCTCCTTTAATAACGCAAGCTTTTTCAACCGTTGGCAATTTTGAATTATAAATGTCAAATAGACCAGAATGTTTCATGTCAAGGGTTCCCTTGTGTCTGACTCCCGGTTATACTGTTTTAATAAGTCACTTCAAGTACCCGACATGCGTTTCGATGACGCTTGAACCTTTTTGGTGTGTTTCATGCGGGCATGGATGACTCTTCAGATGAACTGGGTCAACCAATGGGAAATATTTGTGTATAGACCATAAAATTACTAGCATCTCTAATATATTTACTTGTATGTTAATATGTATAGGTATACCTATAATAGTTTAATAATATTAATAATAATGCCCGGTATACGGGTGCATATATTAACGGTACAATACCTTTATACGAATTATATACGTGTCATAAAAATATTAAGGGCGGAATTTATAGACAACATCAATATCTTCAGTCTTTGGTAAGTGTCGGTTTTCCCTATCTTACGCAGTACGCAATCCGTGACTTACAAAAACGTCTAATAATTCCGCCCTAATTCTAAAGGAAAAATGTTGAACAGTGAAATTTAAATCGGGTGAAAAATTAAATATAAAAAAATGTAAAATATAAAGAAGAAAAAGCAGCAAAATATGTTCAAATCGATCAGTTACTTATCGATCATGTTACTGGGGTCGGTTATTAGTACTCTTTTATGGAATTTTATACCTCAAGATGTTATACAAAAAGTTCATGAAAGTTGCGTTCAAATCAAGTAGCTGGTATACAAGTGCATATAAATTACTACGAAATAATATCTACTACTGAACTTACGTGTATGATTTGATAACAAACTGTCCATATCTTGTACATCTGGTACAACTTCTCACTTTTCTGTTTATACTGATACTGATTATACTAATATACATTGCACATGTACAGGTATATTAAATATATATTTATATTTACTATTTTCTATCCTACAGGTTCATCCTGCTATTTTCTAACTCGTTTATCCACTCCAAAATAGGAAAGGCCAAAGTTTGCCTTGTATGGTTTCTAAAATGTTCAACATACCGTTTACACCATTATGTAATTTACCCTCACTCCCAATAAATTTCTAGACAGTAGCGTGTTGAATACAATAATGCTCACGCCAATCTCTCCTCCCATTTATTTTTCTCCTCCTCCTCTCTCTCTCTCTCTCTCTCTCTCTCTCTCTCTCTCTATCTATCTCTCTCGTTCTCTCTCTCTCTCAGCCTATTGCTCTCCTTCTCATTTCTCTTAAACTAAACACCTTCTTTTCCGGTTTTCCGTCCACCTCTTCTCACTCCTACTCTACTTACTCCCACCCTAATATTTCCCCTCTTCTCCTTCATTCTATTTAATGTTTCTCCCTCTCTCTTACTCTACCATCTCTACTCTATACCCTATCCTTCTTCACCTATACCTCCTCCCTCTAACAGTTCCCCTCTTCTCCTTCATTCTATTTAATGTTTCTACCTTATCTCTTACTCTACTCTATACCCTATCCTTCTTCACCTTTTACTCCACCCCCTAATATTTCCCTCTTCTCCTTCATTCTATTTAATGTGTCTCCCTCTCTCTTACTCAACCTACCTACTCTACACTATACCCTATCCATCTTCACCTATTACTCCTCCCCTTTTATTTCCCCTCTTCTATTTTTATTTAATGTGTCTCCTCCCTTTCCTTCTCGCTCCTAATCTCATTCTCGTTCAACCATCACCATCGAAATTGTTCGACTTGTTCTTTCTAAGTGATTTGTTTTTGCGTTTGAATGGGCGCTTCACATGAAACATGGTGGGGCCGACTTAATCGTTTGAAAATAATTACCACTGCCGCCACCAGTATCGTCGAGAGCAATTTATTTCTAACTAGCGGCGCACTCGTGTGTGGAAATTGATTGTAGGCGTGTCCATACCCCCGTGTCTCCGCCCACTGCCTGCACTCGTACATAGGTCTGTTAAATTTCTGTAATTGAAAGATATTGCTTTTCTGATAACTTTCTGTATTTGGAAAGTAATGCCTTTTTGTGGATCTTGAGATTAATTTTTCTGATCAACCCTTTGAGGCCTTTGATATTTTAGTAAGAAATTAATTAAATACTGAAGGTTAGAGATATTTTTTTCTTTCTCTCTCTCTCTTTCCGCCTATTCCTCTCTTTCGCATTTCTCTTAAACTAAACACCTTCATTTCTGGTTTTCCCTCCACCTCTTTTCACTCCTACTCTACTTACTTCAATACTCTCTCTTTCTCTCTCTCTCTTTCTCTCTCTCTTTCTCTCTCTCTGTCTCATTTTTTTCTACTTTTCCAGCTATTGTAATTTTTTCCACTCCACTTTTTTTCTCCCCTCTCGGTCTCTCTATTCCCTCTACTTGTCCCTCTCTTTCTATTAATTCGTTAATTACTCTTTCATTTTCTCTCTATTTCTCTCTCTTCTCTATTTTTCTTTCTCTCTCTCTTTCTTTTTTTTCATCTATAGAACCATCTCTTATTTCTCTTTACGGTCTTACAACCTCTCTCTCTCATCCTTTTCTCTCCCTCCTTTTCTCTTACCTTTTTTCTCTCTCTCCCCTTCTCTCTCTCTCTCTCTCTCTCTCTTTCTCTCCTTCTCTCTCATTCCCCTTAACATCCAGTTCATTTGCTTCCGTTGCACAGTTTCCAAACTATCTATTAGCTTATCTCCAGTTCCCAGAGTTTTTTCTTCTTCAGAATCATCTCTTATTAGTTTACAAGCTGGGAGGTAAAGTTGTGATCTTTGCTTTCATTTCATGTGTTGTTGAAATTTACAGGGTCAACTTTGCACATGGGGTAAAAAGAATGTCTCGCTGAAGCGGGACATTAACACGTTGATCGCCATCGCTATTACATTTCCTCAGGGGCTCAAATGACATTCCAATGTCAAGTGAATTCACCTGACGGGGTCGTACGAGATAATCATGTCAGGTGAATTCACCTGACTGGGCCGTACGGGATAATTGTGTCAGGTGAATTCACCTGACTGGGCCGTAGGGGATAATCATGTCAGGTGAATTCACCTGACTGGGCCGTACGGGATAATTGTGTCAGGTGAATTCACCTGACTGGGCCGTACGGGATAATCATGTCAGGTGAATTCACCTGACGGGGCCGTACGGGGTGATCATGTCAGGTGAATTCACCTGACTGTGCCGTACGAGATAATCATGTCCGGTTGTCAGGTGAATTCACCTGACTGGGCCATACGGGATAATTATGTCAAGTGAGTTCATCTGACGGGGCCGTACGGGATAATTATGTCAGATGAATTCACCTGACAAAATTCTACTCGAGATTCTTATTTTAATCATATTTTGGTAAATTTTTAACTTTTTCGACGTTGAAAAGCGGTAATTGTTCCCCATAGGCCCAAGAACTCAACTGTAAAGTAAAAACAAATCTAGTGTCAGGGGTATTCGACTGACATCTGACATAGAGAAAAAGTGAACAACTACCCTTCAGGTGAATATGCCTGACGGGGCCAGCTGGGAAAGGTGGCGATCAACATGTTAAACAGATACAGTTAGCGTGATGGGACTTCCTGTCTCGAGCCGACAGTCTAAATAAAGCACTACTATCTATACTATACAGTACCAGCTTTTTCAGACCAAAAGACAATAACACAACTCATATAGGCGCCATCACCAAGTTTGATATAAACAAATATTCGACCTTCTGCTAATGTCATTTTATTGGCGAAAAAAATCATTGGCGCACTTACAAGTGGTCGACGTCTTCTGTCACACCCTTGTCTAGTGGTCATGTATGTAAAAGCAGTTACAGGTTGAATAATTTCATCTGACCCACTTACACCAACTTTTCCCTGTACCTACCTAGTTTTTCATTTTGAATAATAACTCCCAAACACAGCGTGCTGGAACTTGTTTATTTCAACCGAACTCCAGAAATCTACCGGGAATCAAAGTTTATCTCAACGTGAAGAAAAAAGTACAAATGGACAGGAAAGTTTTTTACTTTCCTTATCGTATAATAAGGAAAGTATTGTGTTCGTCGAAAATTTAACCAACCCAGTTTTTCACATTTCTGGACGGATCATAGCCTCAGGATACCAAAATAGTTGTTTTCAACGATTGATCCGTGCGTCTGTCTGTCCGTCTGTCTGTGTGTGTGTGTTCAGGATATCTCGAGAACGGTAAGAGCAAGAGACTTGAAATTTGGTAAGCAAATTAATTTTATTTTAAGATGAATTCGCACTGATTCTTAAGTATCTGTTACCGTTGGGTCACCAGTGGCGTAATTCGACTTCTTTTTGGGGGACAGGGAAAGTCGTGTGATGTTTTCATCAGATTTTTTTTCTTTTTTCAAACCAAAATCATCTGGGGAGTTTTGTTTCTTATTAAAAGTTGTGTGAAGACTGTGAAGAGGTAGGGAAACTTGAGAGTTAGCGAGTTCTTGTTGAGGTATTATTACATTTGGATGATTCTATTTATTTACATATACCCCATGTAAATAAATAAAATGGTATACTAACTATGGACACAACATTGGACAGGTACTATAATAATAATAATAAGGAATATATCAAGAGTCTGCGATTCAAGATGTCGTTTTGATGAGTACTGCCCATATCCTAAGAAAAATATTGAACTGAACTAGAAGATGCATTTTTAATCCTGAGGTTTCCAAACTTGGATTAAAAATAAGATGATGATGTTATCAGAATTTGAATAAAATGTATACCTATAATAATAATAATAATAATAATAATAAAACAACAATTAAAAATATGTACCAGCTCAATGCAATGTCTGTACTTCCCATTGTCATCTCTACAAACGGTCTTGTCCACAAAAACACAGAATATAACCTGAAGAAACTCTGTATCAGGAACCCACAAGCTGTCATCAAGAAAGCGCAATTTTCCGTCATACTGTCCACCACGTCAATCATCAGGAAGGTGCTTAACGAGTGAAGATCATTCCATTGTACTGTAACCACCAATTGTAACTGTTTATACATATTATGTTGAACTTGTTTCCCATAATCATGTTTATGACGTACTGAACCTTTAATAAAAAGTGATGATTAAACAATAAAAATAATAAACTAAGCCAAAACCAACCAACCTCAACCATGAGGTTAAACGACGTCGACCCTGCTCAAACAGGACAAATTCTTTTTGTATACCTTCAGAGGACCCCATTCTAAGCCATATTTATTTGGCTTCTAAGATGCCAAACTATTAGGTCATTTAATTATATGTATAGTTTAAAAAAGTTATAGAGCCAGCGTCGATGGCATGTTGAATACACCGGTTCCCTTCAGAACACCGAAGTTAAGCGACATCCAGCGAGGTTAAGACTTGGATGGGTGACCATTCAAATTCTAATTCTCGTGACGCTGGCTTTTCCCGGCCCCACTCAGGCTGGGTGAGGTCAATGTGAGTAGCAGGTTTGTGAGTTTCCTGCGAATCGAGGGTAAAACCACCGTCCACACCACACGCTATCTGGACACCTAACACTCCACACCACACGCTATCTGGACACCTAACACTCCACACCACACGCTATCTGGACACCTAACACTCCACACCACACGCTATCTGGACACCTAACACTCCACACCACACGCTATCTGGACACCTGTCTGCCACGTGGCCAACTTCAAAGGCCTGACTCCTCCTCCTATTTACCCAGCCCCTCTCCGTTCCATAGATCGAATTCAAAAGAATTACTTTCGCTTTGACGATGTGATTACTCAGACGAAAAAACGTGATTTGGGAGGGAGAAAGGAAGAGAGAAAAAGAAGGACAGGGAGAGGGATGATAAGAAATAGAGTGAGACAGAGAGAGCAGTGGCGTAGCTAGACCTACATTTAGAGGGGGGGTTGAGGAGATTTCGGGGGGGTTTTGAGGGGGGTTCATAAATCTCGCCTAACGTATATTCCAGCTTTGCTGGGGTTTCTTGGAAATTGGGGGGGGGGGGGGGGGGGTTGTCCCTAAAATCCCTCCCCTGGCTACGACACTGAGAGAGAGCATGAGAGGAAGAGAGCAAATGAAAGGGAAATTCAAGAAGGGGCATAAAATATAGAGAAAAGAGAAGGAGAAAGAGAGTTAAAAAAGAAAGAAAAGGAGCTAGAGAAAGAGATACCATAAGAGAAAGAGAGAGAAAAGGTAAGAGACAAAAAGAGAAGGAGGGAGAGAGGAATAATATAAAAGCCTCGCTCCTTGCTCCTTAGGGATGAACATTAAGAACCCCCCTCCCTCCCTCCCATTCCTCTCCATGAAATTAATCACCAGAAAAAAAATGTTTCTTTTTTTCTCGAAAATTTCCCAGAGGCAATCTAATTAATTTTAAATCTGTTCATAACCTGGATCTAATGTTCCTCACTCAGCTAGAGCGGGGACTAAGTAGTGTGATTGTGCAGGTACCACACCATACCGTGTGTACAGGTGGTGTGGTGGTGGTGGTGTGTTACATATGTTATACAGGGTGTTCTATACAATACGTGCATAACCTGAATCTAATGTTCCTCACTCAGCTAGGGTGGAGACTAAGTAGTGTGAGTGTTTAGGTACCACACCACACGGTGTGTACAGGTGGTGTGGTAACAAGATGTGGTGGTGTATTACATTTGTTATACAGGGTGGTCTATACAATACGTACATAACCTGGATCTAATTTTGTGATTACTAAGACTGGATAATAATAATAATAATGATAAGATTATTGTGATGAGAGATTATTGTGAGTATTTGGTTTAGTTTTCCTTGTAGTAAGAAGTGGGTGATATCATTCTGATACCCCTGTTAAAACACGAAAAAAGTCGAATTAAAATTACATAGAAATTGTAAACCTATCGCAATGGCTTTAATGTTAAGGTAGAGGACTCCTTTAATCCGGAAGTCAGTGGTTCGAGTCCCAGGCGTTGAAAATTTTAGTAAGGCGAGTTTGAGTAATTGTGATATCTCTCATCTGATTATCTGATAATCTTTAAGGAAATGTCAGTGATGCCAAAACCAAAAAGATATAATTATATTTGTTTTTTGAACTTTTTGGACGCCCCAGAACAAATTGTTCTGGGCTCCTTCCGTGTCCAAAGTGTGTAGAGTCTCGTTTATGTAGGTATATTGTGTTGAAATTATGCACTTAAATCTGACAGTTATTTTAAAAATATTTCTTAACATTTGGTAGGTATTTCAATTTTTTAATGAAATTCATACGTCAGTCACCCTGTAAACCTCAATATTTCGATATGAGAAATGCTGCGGGTTCATGCACCAGTGTTTCGAAAGCCGACATAATTCGCGAGTCTTACGAAACAGCACGTTCCTAAATCCCTGCTTGATCTTCGAGAGCATTAGAGTGGTGATGTGTACATGCCCTATGGTGAATGCTTAGCTGCCCATTCCGAGAAATGCTATCCAACTGATGGAAAGTGGGATTTGCATGTTTTTTATTTGCTGTTCAATCTCAGAAAGAACCTATTTTCTCCGAACATATTTCATATTTACCGAAGATAAAGTTTGAGAGGATCTCAAACTCGTGCGGTTAAAGGAGTATATCATATTTCTTACATTTGTTTTGTTTGAATTACCAGACGATTTTCCTTTCTACTTTTTGTTTGCATTACGAGAAGAAAATACTTTTTACTTTCAACTGGAAAATGATAAATTGGATGTGTATGTTGTGGTGAGATGTATTTATGTGTATACCTACTTTACTTCTTTTGTGTAACCCCGCCCTTTAGGTAGGACATTAGTGTTATTTCTTTTTACTTATTTATTCTGTCATTTGTTTGTTTTTTCTTAATTTTATACTATTAACAATGTACTCTGTCCTCCTTATAAAGTATACTCGAATAATAATAAGAATAATAATAATACTGCTAAATTGTTGGGTGGAAGAGATTGTCATAAAAAAAGACCGCGCCCTTTGGTTAGGACATATTATTATGCAGATATTAATCTATTTTCCCCCCTTTTTCTTGTTTACATTGCTTCCATTTTTTTATATAATAATAATGTACTGTACATAATTATGTTTTTATATCAAACTAGCCGTTTGCCCGTGCTTTGCAACGGGACTAAATTTCAAATTTACTAAGGCATGGCCGTACTGCTGGACAGCAATGCCTTTTTGAACTTTTTATAATTTTTCTGGACAAAGCGATAGTGGTTTTGGGGGGGTCAATTCTGAGAAATTTTTCGCTATCTCTTACCGTTTTGGCTAAACAACTCCGGACAAACAAACATAGGTACCTAGGTAGGTAGTCCTTTTTTCTGTTTTATATATAGAGATAAAGTATTCGATAATAATGATACAATATTTTCCATCATAGTGGAGGAAGGATAGATATATGAGCGTTGAACTGGTTGAACACCTTGGATCCCAGAAGTCCGGAAAATACTGTTCTGGGCTCTTTCCATGTCCAGTGACTTAGCGCCACCGAGGTATTACAAAAACGTCTATTAATTCCGCCCTGAATCTTCATCATCAAAACAGTTGAACTGTTGACAATTTGCTTACAGTTTAGACATAAATAATATCGATAGAAATACTACTCCAAAAGATACAAGTGAACAAATGAATTCAGTGACAAACGTCTCTCTAATCATTTTATTATTTGCTAAACATCATTTATCTCATTTACAAGGTTTTCCACCCATTCCAAGCGACACTGCTTTCAATAAAATGTACGTATTGTAGCATTCTTGCCTCGTTAAATTTCATTGCTGGGTCCCTATGTAGAAAACGAATCGAAATTTTAAATATTTGCTCTCTCTCTTCCACTCTCTTCTCTCTCTCCCTTTCTCTCTCTCTCTCTCCCTCTCTCTCACTCTCTCCCTCTCTCTCACTCTCTCACTCTCACTCTCTCTCTGTCTCTCCCTTTCTCTTTCACTCTCTCTCTCTCTCTCTCTTTCCCTCAGTTCCTCTCTTTCAATGTCAATAGACTCTAATTAATCAGGGCGACGTATCAAGGAAACATTGGATAAATATTTAAATCGTTGCTAATACAACATTGACAAATTAGTTTACTGGGAAAAGGATTTGTACTAAAGCTACATATTTTATGCAACTATATGTTCGTATACATGATACGAGTATATCATGTTTGACCTTATGGTGTAAAAATATGTTGGGAGAGAATGACCTTATGATTTTTGTATTCTGGATGCTTTAAAATTAATGTCAGAGGATAGATTACCAGGAAAAACCCGCAGAATGAATGTGATGGTTTGATATAGAATAATAATAATAATATTGTCTTCTTTATACTGCCCAATTATTATGTGGTAAAAATCCCAAATGAGAGGATAACTTGTCATGTCCCGGCTGGGTTTCGAACTCACGACCTCTGATTCACAGAGTGCCACTTTACCACTGAGCTACCGGGACAGACAGATAGAATGAGAGGAAAACCAAGGTAGACATGGGAAGACAACATAAGAAGAGATTGTGAAGATATGGGTCCCGAAGATTCGAACGAAGCAACCAAAGACACATCAAGTTGGAGAGGAAAAGTATCTATAGCAGCTCTGTCAGAAAAAAATACAGTAACACAAATCATGATGATATACAAATCTGTTATTTTAAATAATATGTTTTATTTATGCATTTTTATTTATAAACAATTAAAATTAAGCTTTTTATTAAAAAAAAACACTGCCAATTATGGACACAATACTTCCTCGTGATTGCTTCACATTGTAAACACGTGCCAATTTTGAGATTTTATAGAAAATTACTTGTATCTCCAAAACGGCTCAACCGATTTTCTTCAAATTTGTTTTATATGGTAGAATATTAATTTTCTACATTCTAAATTCCACAAAAAATTCTGTATCGGCAAGTCGTGGTCTTTATTTTTTTACTTTTTTGTCAAAAATTTCGGATTTTCTTAAATATCAAAGTCAAATTATACTTAATTTAAAAATAAATATAGATAACCTATGTAAAACAATAATATGCATATTCTTACAAAATTTCATCGAAATCGGGTGTACCGTTCACGAGATATAAGCATTTAAGTAAAAAGTTAGTGGTCAGGCGCATGGTCTCTTTCACCCAGAACCGCTAGTATGAATTCGATGAATTTAAAATGGGACCATCTACAGAACGTCTCCTATATGTGTGCAAAATTTCATCAAAATCGGTCGAGTAGTTTCTGAGATTTGCGCGTTACAAGGAATCGTTTTAACAGACCGACAGACCGACAGACAGACACAAAACCAAATTTACTCAGTAGGTTATGAAACGTCCAGAAATATGAAAATTTTTGAAATCGGAGCAAAAAAATATTTTTTTTTACAAAAACGAACACAATACTTCCGATTTCTAATATTAGAAATTTCTCGGAAGTAAAAAAAGTGTATATGACGAACATAATAAGTATACCTAATTAAGATTACCTATAAAGAAAGCCAAAGGGTGGTTGGTGAAAATGTCTTCACCTGTTTCTTCAACACACCTCTTTTCGTTTACTTTATATTCAATGTGTATGATTATTACCTACCTAGGTACCAGGTACCTATATAATTATGTATTCAGAAGAAATAATGTTTTTTTTTTGCTTAGTATCGGAAAATACAAATTGTAATAAGTAAATTTGATGTAGTAGATATGACATGGAGGAGAAGTAGCACAATGACTACACTCCTTTCAAAATTGCAGAATTCTGCTAGCTGTTTTGTTTAGCAGCTCTACATGTGACACCCATCACATCATGAGGGCGGAAAAGTCAGAAGAAATAATGTAAAACAGAATTTGGCAAAGTGGTTTCACCTTACGGTTTTGACATTCAGTTCAATCTAGAAAACAAAAAGATAGAAAAAAACACTGCCAATTATGGACACAATACTTCCTCGTGATTGTTTCACATTGTGTACACGTGCGAATTTTGAGTTTTTATACTAAATTACTTGTATCTCGAAAACGGCTGAACCGATTTTCTTCAAATTTGTTTTATATGGTAGAATATCGTTTTTTCTACAATCTGAATTCTACAAAAAATTCTGTATCGGCAAGTCGTGGTCCTAATTTTTTGACTTTATTGTCCAAAATTTCGGATTTTCTTAAATATCAGAGTCAAATTATAATTAATTAAAAAGAAAATATAAAAAGCCTGTGTAAAACATTAATATGCATATACATACAAAATTTCATCAAAATCGGGTGTACCGTTCACGAGATATAAGCATTTAAGTAAAAAGTTAGTGGTCAGGCGCATGGTCTCTTTCACCCAGAGCCGCTAGTACGAATTCGATGAATTTAAAATGGGACCATCTACAGAATGTCTCCTAGATGTTTACAAACTTTCATCAAAATCGGTCGAGTAGTTTCCGAGATTTGCGCGTTACAAGGAATTGTTTTAACGACAGACAGACAGACAGACAGACAGACAGACAGACAGACAGACCGACAGACCGACAGACGGACACAAAACCAAATTTGCTCAGGAGGTTATGAAACGTCCAGAAATATGAAAAAAATTGAAATCGGAGCAAAAAAATATTTTTTTTTACAAAAAAGAACACAATACTTCCGATTTCTAATATTAGAAATTTCTCGGAAGTAATTGTTACCTAAGGAAAAATTCTTGATATTTTTTGTTTTCTTTTGTCATTCATTATTGTTATTTAATTTTTCATTCAAAAACAAAGTTCGTTTAAGAAAATCTTCTTTTAAAAAACGTTTGCTCGAGCGTTGAAATTTTCTGAGAGCTTAATGGAAATTAATTTTAATGCTTTTTTGTAAAAGGAGTCTTTTTCTTCCAGAGAGGGCTTAAAATATTTTCTTACAAGTTCTATTCTTTGTCTTTTTTTACTCATTTTTCGTGGAACACAACTAATTTTTTTTTTTATAAGATACTGTTTCAATCTCAAACTCGAACCTTTCATCACAAAACACTTCTGTCAGTTTCTCAACCTGTTTCCTAGCAAATTAAAAAATCAATTAGCGAACTAGCGTTGCACGTTGAAGACACCAAGTCTTTTTCGTTCAGTAAAGTCAAGCAATTTCCACAGAGGTTAGGACTTGGCTGGGTGACCACGATCATTCCGGACAAGATTGTCAATTTAGCTGGTAAATTTAGACATCGAAACTTCTTAAATTTGTATTTAAAATCGACGTAATTGTAAACGAATATTAAGGAGCGCGGTAGCGCTCCGCCCTACCATGTCAAAAAAATAAGGAGAGCACACCAAGAGATAATATTATTATATACATATGTATAAGCAAACTATGGGCAACTTCGGACAAGGGGAAATGCGGAACTTATTAGTTAAATCTTGAGTGGGGCAACACAGGACAGGGGGGCAATGGAACTGTTTGTTGAACCTTGAATACAAGCACGTGCCTCGTCAGAGCTCGGGCAGAGATAAAATCTACTTTCTTTCACTATTTTTTCATCGATGTTTCCTTCCTCTGTATTTTGCACGGACATTAGTGACAGGTGAAATGTTGAGAGCTCTGGGGGGAAAGGAAGGAAAGGAAGAGAGAGGGAGGAAGAGAAAGAAAGAGGGAGGAAGAGAGAGAGAGGAAGAGAGAGAGGAAGAGAAAGAGAGAGAGACAGTGAGAGAGAGAAAGAGGGAGGAAGAGAGAAGGAGGGAGGGAGAGAGAGAAAGAGAGAGAGAGGGAGGGGAGAGAGAGAGAGGGGAGAGAGAGAGTTAGAGTAAGAGAAAGAGAGAGATAGTGAGAGAGAGAGGGAGAGAAAGGGAAAGAGAGGGAGAGAAAAAGAAAGAGAGAGAGAAGTAGAAGGATACGTGGGAAATATTAAGAGATACAGAACCAGTAATTCGGTGTGAAGAAGGATGGGGGAGAGAGAGAAAAGAAATTTCATGTTAGGAAAAAACGAGTGAGTGTCGAAGAAAAAGTTAGGAAGGGAATAGAAAATAGTCAGGGAATGTTGAAAAGGATTTTTTAGGGAAAAAAAGACAGGATAAAACGAGGAGGGAAAAGAGGGTGGTTTTCAGCAAAGTGAGGGTAGGTAACTAGGTAAAGAGTGTGAAAGGAAGTAGAAAAGAGAGATAATAAAAGATATGAGAGAGAAAGAGAGAAATAAAGAGTGTGTCTGAGAGAGAAGGAAGAAAGAGGTTAGAAAAAGGATGAAGGATCAAGAATACATGCTGAGTAAGCTCTTCTTTTCTTCTGCTTGTTAATAGAGAGGAGGGAAAAGGATGGAAAGTAAATTGTCTTTCCTTCTCTCCCTCTCTTTTTCCTTTCTCTCTCTCTCTCTCTCTCTCTCTGTTCCTTTCTTTTCTCCTCTCACTTTCACATTTTAACAATATGTCTCTTTCTATCTCACTATTAATGTGGTTCTGTCTCTCTCTTCACAAACACACACTTCCCACCCACTCAGTTAATCTTGCTTCATCTCTTACCTCATTTTATTTTTTATTTTGTCCCTCGCTCTCTTTCTCTCATTCCATATATCTTTCTCTTACTCTCTATCTCCTGCTGTCAATCTATCTCTATCCTCCACCATGCTTCCTTCCTTTCTTTCTCTATTCCACTCTTTCTCTCCTCCTATCTATCTCACTCTCTTAAGTCTCTTACTCTTTACTTCCTACTGTCAATCTGTCTTTATCTCTTATCTTCCCCTCTGTCTCCTTATATCTCACTCTTTCTCTCATTCTATCTCACTCTTTCTCTCTTTATCTCACTCTTTCTCTTCTATCTCACTCTTTCTCTCTTCTATTTACTATTTCTCACTCTCTCTCTCTCTCTCTCTATCTTTCACTCTTTCTCCTCTATCTCACTCTTTCTCTCATTCTATCTCTCTCTCTCTCTCTTACTCTTGTACCTCCTGCTGTTAATCTCTCTCTATCTCAGACGTTCTTCCCTTTCTCCCTCTATCCTCTATTTCACTCTTTCTCTCATTCTATATAAATATCTCTGACTATCTTAATCTCTTACTCTTTAACTTCTTTTCATTTACTTCTTACTGTCAATCTTTCTCTATATCCTAATTTTTTCTTCTATCTCACTCATTCTCTCGCTCTTTCACTCTTTTACTTTTTACCTCTCTTTTCAATCTGTCTCTATCTCTACCTTCCTCTCTTTCTATTGCTATCCCAATCTTTTTCTTGATCTCTCACTCTCTTAAGTCTCTTACTTTTATATTTTTTTCTCCTATTGCATGTCAATCTCTTTCTATCTCCTTCCTTACTCTCTTTCTCTCTCATTCTATCTCGCTTTCTTTCTCTTACCCTTTACCTATTGTTAATCTGTCTCTATCTCTTTCTTTCCTTCATTCATCAATCTCCCGTCTATCTATCTATCTATAGTAGGATCATCCTCTTTAATGTTTCACATCCCATTTTTAATTACTTCTGCTCCATTTCATCCTACACTTCCAACATCTCTATCACTGTCTGACGTTCTTTCTCTCTCTCTCTTTCTCTGCCTCTCTCGTCCTGTGCATTACTGGTGGTTAAAACGTTCGTAGGGATCCGTTTGTTCGAATCCCACAGAATGCATGAATTTTTTTTCTCTCATTAATTGACAATTCGACCCAATGGTACCAATCTGGAATAACTGATGGGGCTGGAATAAGAGGAGTCTTTGGTCCAAAGCGCGCGGGCAGAGTATAAACAAAGTGCTTCCATATTATTTTTTTTTTTCGATTTGAGATCGACGTTCACTCTGAGCAATATGTATTCTTTCTAATTTTCTTTTTATTCTTTTTGATTGCTTTAGTTCAAGTCGCAATCAATGCAATTTTTTGAAAGGTGCTTTGAGTGAAGAGTTAATGGATTTAGTTTGCCAGCTTCCGTAGCGTAATGGTTGTTACTACTGCCCGTAGTCCGGAATTCCTGAGTTCGACTCCCGGTTAAGGCAGACTTTTTGACAAAAATTCTGCTCCATCCAAACACGTGAGGCCGGTATTTCCGGCCCTACCCAGAAGAAGGAAATAAATTCCACACTTCCTGAATAAAAATTATGTAAAAAAACGAAAGAAGACATCAAGTAGACAAAAGTGGTAATACCAACACAACACCAAAAATTCAACAAATTAAGACATCGCACTCCTTTTACACATCTCTTTTTGAAAACAACCCCTCTTTCCGTCCTCTCTTTTGCTCCCTCCCATATCTTTTGCCTGAGTCCCGGGTCCCACACAAGGGGAGAGGGGAAATGTCTCAATTTGTTGCTCCCCATAAATAAGATTGTTTATACGAAAGAAAATTCAAGTAGAAAATTACAGGAAAATTCATCCCACTCCGCATTGTTCCTTATTTTTTCGTTTCTGCTGATTGCTGGAGCTGATATAAACGCTGTTCTTGTCTTTCTGCTAGGTATTTCTCCCCTTAACATATTTTCATTTTTCTATACCTTCTCATTTTCTGTGTGCTTATTTTATTTCTCTTCTCTCTCTCTCTCTCTCTCTCTCTCTCTCTCTCTCTCTCTCTCTCTCTCTCTCCTCTCTCTACTTTCCCTTTTTTTCTCCATTCTTTCTTAATAACAATAAATACACGCTGTACGGGAGTACATCTACAGGAAGAGCCATATTTATAAAGTCAACAATAAAAATATCAATAAATTTATACGATGATTAAAATAAAATAAAGTTAAAAAGTAATATCACAACACTAGTAAAAAGTATATTACACAAAGAATTGCTTTTTTTCAAGGTAAGTGTGCCCCGGAACCGCTTTCGCATTACCGCTGTAAAGATAAAGTGCCCGCTTTCCCCGGGCACTTTATCTTTACATCCATGCCATTCCGAAAAACGGAAAATTTCGGTCAAAAATTTCCGCTCTGGCCAGAATTCGAACCCGCAACCTCCAGGTCAGTAACCAGTGGTCTTAACCACTGAACCACGGAGGTCGGCTAAAATGCTATTTTATAATTTTCTCTCCCCTCTCCCGCTCTCTCACACACATACGCTCTATACCTATTTTTGATTTGAAGGCAGAAGTTGTTGGTAGAAGAATTTACGGATTTTTTGTGAATTTTTTGATTTGAGGGTAAAAAATTTGTTAGTGCAAGGTATGAGGACAATAAAAGGGGCGCATTACGATTCGGCCCAAAAAGGTTTATGAAAAAGGAATTCGATTTCAGGTAAAAAAGGTCACCGAACGATTCGGCCCAGTGCAACATTCGAAGTACCGTACATATTGAGGGATTTTTTATTATTCAACATTAAATTACAGAATTACCTTCTATGTATATCAGGCTTTGCCCTTCTATGAATTAGGCATGGCCTACTATGTATTTTGCCTAACCCTACTATATTCTTGAGGCATGGCCTTCTATGCATTTTAACTAACCCTACTATAAACCTGAGGCATTGCCTTATATTATGTATTAACCCTAACCCTACTATATTCTTGAGGCATGGCCTTCTATGTATTACCTAACCCTACTATAAACCTAAGGCATTGCCTTCTATGTATATCCCTAACCCACTATATTCTTGAGGCATGGCCTTCTATGTATTTTAATAACCCTACTATTTCTTGAGGCATGGCCTTCTATGTATTTACCTAACCTACTATATTCTTGAGGCATGGCCTTCTATCCAACCCTACTGTCAAACACTCAAATAAACACTGATAACAAAGATGACTGTTACTAGTTCAAAACAATAACATCGTGAACATCGCCATTGTTCTCAGTTCTTTCAGGGCAACGTTTCCGTACTATTTTATAGGAATTTTTTGGTGGAATGAAAGTGGGACTTTTTGTTAGAATGAAAGTGGAACTTTTTGTGTGGGATCAAAACTTGATAGTGTGTTTTGGGACGAATCATGCTATGGAAAAGGTCTCCTCAGGTAATTTGGGCCGAATCGTGAAGTTCCCAATAAAAGTATTGTTTTATTCAAAAGGTGGTTTTTTTTTTTTTTAAATTGGGGTTTAACGTCGCTTTCTACTGCCATGGTCATATCACGACGGGGGTTTTACCCTCCATTCGCAGGAAACTCACAAACCTGCTACTCACATTGACCTCACCCAGCCTGAGTGGGGCCGGGAAAAGCCAGCGTCACGAGAATTAGAATTTGAATGGTCACCCATCCAAGTCTTAACCTCGCTGGATGTCGCTTAACTTCGGTGTTCTGAAGGGAACCGGTGCATTCAACATGCCATCGACGCTGGCTAAAAAAGGTGGTTTTGATTTGTATAAAGGGTCTTCCGTCAGCTCATAAAATAAAAATGGGTATTTTTCTTTTGGATAAAAAAAATCCAGGTTCGATATTTCCAAATATGTACATATTTCAATTTTATTCTACGAGTGAACTTCACCACAATCGTGAAAGAAAAATGCGTTTCGGTACTTTTAAAGATGAACAATGGTCTTAACCTATAAAAGAACTGGAAGCAAGAATTTTCTACTTCCATTTAAGTTGACCAAACTGGAAGAAGGAAGAGGAAAAATTTCCTCTTCCAAAAGAAAAATGACTTGCTTCCAGTTTGGTTCATTTTATTCCAGTTTGGTCAAATTTGGTTGGAAAGAAAAATTGTTGTTATACATTATAGGTATACATTCGTGTAAAAGTTTCTACTCCATATGTGAGTATCAAACTTGTATACTGCTTGCGAAATCTTAACAAGACATTTGTACAAGATGAGTGACATGACTGCAGAATGCAGATGTTTCTGATGCGAGGAACTCGCTTTCTGATTCTGCTTTAACAAGCTGACTTGAACCCTTCTTGCTTCTTGACAGAAGCGATAGTAAGCTTCATTTTTTATTCGCTTGTTTAGCATAATATGGTATACAATATATACTTTCATATCTGTACATAATACCCATACAGAGTGTTCATACAAGTACACTATACAATATATTTCCTACTATACCTATTATCTATATTATACATAGAACCTACCAAGCAATTTTAAAGAGCCAATTAGCTTGAGATTGTGACGTGCAGAGATTGATTTTGTGTAAGACTGAAAGAAGAGATATTAAGAGAATCTAGCAAAAAGTTCAATTTTGGAGTGAAAAAAGTATATTGACATGTGCCTTTTCAAATTGACATTCTTCCTTCTCTCGTGTTCTTTCTATCTTCTAGATCTCATTCATATTGGTGCTTCATGATGAAATTTACTTTTAGAAATATAATAATAATGATTATTATTATTTTAATGATCTTGAATTCTGTCTCTCATTTCATCAATGCCAGTCACAGCTTCTCTTATAGTGACGGCTGCAATTTCGCTGTCTGATGGATTTCAGCAGAAAATTGTCTAGATAAGTATCTCAACATCAGTTGTCTGCTGTCTAGGTTTAAGAATTCAGCTATTTTCTTGCTAGCTATTAGATTTTCAGAAACAAGCTTCCTAACTACCTATGTTTTTTTATATAAATATATCAGAATGTGTAGCTGTCAATTGGTTAAATATTAAATGCGTTTCATATGTCAATTATTATTATTAAGATTTATAATTTCAAAAGTCCCTTGACCACTATGTAGGTTTAAGAATGTCTATTACTTTGCTTAAAAAATCTGTTTCTTTGCTTTTTGATTTTCATCATGAAAAATAAGTTTTGAAATGATGCGCAATTAAAATAATTCGTGAGTACGTGCGACTATCTAGCACAGCGTCTTAGGCCGGCCATTCACGTACAGTCCAAACTGTCAGTTTGGACCATCAGTCCAAACTGACAGTTTGGACTGTAAACTGAGATGCCCACTAACATTCAGTTAAAACCATCAATTCTCACAATGGATTCCGACGACGACATCGCTGTTCTCGTATTATTTTTCGTAATAATCAAGAAAAAGAAAAAAAGAAAGCCTAAAAAGTCAGTGGTGCAAGAAGTGGTTTCAATATTCTGATGTTACTTCATTAAAAGAATTATCATCTGAGGAACCACTAGATTACCTGAATTATTTGCGAATGTCGCAAACGGCGTATGAAAAATTACTTTTACTAGTTTCTCCATTGATTAAGAAACAAGACACAGCAATAACTCCACATGAAAGATTCACAGCTACTTTGAGATTTCTAGCAACTGGTCGTTCGTATGAGTGTCTGAAATTCTCAACAAGGATATCACCTCAACATCTTGGAAAAATCATACCAGAAACGTGTGCCGCCTTGATCAAAGTTTTTTTGTGTTTACATTTTCTAATCTTTTCAAAAATAATTCTTGTCTGGTGATTCTTGTTGTTTAATATTTTTAAATTTCCTTATTCCTTTTAAGAATTTAAACAAGTTTTTTTTCCGAGATGGAAGCCAAATTGAAAATAATTATTACTATTTCGATCTCAGCCTTCTCATCGAAAGAAGTACGTTGCTTAACTTTGATGGTCCCACGAGAACCGGTGCATTCAACGCGCCATCAACGCTGGCGTTGATGGCGCTACTTTATGTTCCTCGGAATTAACATTCCAGAGACAGGGCTCTGATCTTAAAATTGCAATGAAATCGACAGTTGCTTGAGATGCCTTTTGGCGCGACATTTTTAAAAATTCAAAATCGGTAATCTGAACTCTGAAGAGAAATTAGTTAACTGAGGACTGAAAGCGCCATTCACATAAAAAATTTAACTGTCAGTCCAAGCACCTTCAGTTCAAAATATAAAATTCTTATAATCCTACAGTCCAACTCATTAGTCCAATTGGACTGTAGTCCACTGCCATTCACGTCAGTCGAAAGTATCAGTTTGGACTGATCAGTCCAAACTGTCAGTTTGGACTGATCGTGAATGGCCGGCCTTAGGAATCCGTAGGTTCAAATCCCAACCAGTGCATGAAATTTTCCTCATTAAATTGAGTTTGAGACCACAAATAAGACTCTGAGGGTTAGGTGGTAGAAAATGCTTTGAGCATTAACCTCGCCTGGTGGTTACCTTCCACTAATGAGTATTATTATTATAACCCCGCTGGACGTCGCTTCACACTAGTGACAGAGTGAGAACTGGTGAATTCAACATGCAGTCGACCCTGGGGCTTTCCTTATTTTATGCACTTCTATTCAGGTTATGAGGTTAATCTTCATTTCAGAATTGCGCGCTGCGTTTTATATTATTCAATGTAAGCTGCTTTCCAAGAAGTTCCCCGTCATAGTCAGTCAGTGATAATAAGACATCTCAAACTGGGACGCTGGGTGCTGCGTTGAAGAGATTTAGGACAGAGTAAGAGACTAGGTGATGCACTCAAAGCAATGAAGAAATACTCGGAAAAATGAGGAGAGATGAAGAGAGAGGAAAAGATCAGAAAAAGGTATTTGACAGTAATAAAAATAAAGAGAGAGAGAGAGAGAGCGAGAATGAGATGGGAAGAAAAAAATAATAATGAAGAAAGTGAATAGAGTAATAGAGAAATAGAGATAACAAGAGAGAGAGATAGATAGGAAGAAAAATTAAAAAAAGGTTGGGTGGAAGAGATTGCCACAGGCAATAACCCCGCCCTTAAGGTAGGACATTATTGTTATTTTTTTTTTTTTTTACTTATTTATTTTGTCATTTTGTTTGTTTTTTTTTATTTTCTTAATTTTATACTGTTGCCTGTTTGTCCTCCTAATAAAGCTTAAAAAAAAAAAAAAAAAAAAAAAATATATAATTTTTATGATAAAGAAAGTAAGAGAGAGAGAGAAAGAAAAGAATGAGATAGGAAGACAAATAGACTATATGAAAGATAAAGAAGAGAAGAGAGAGATATTGGGGAGAAAGAAAAAAACAAAAAAAAAATAGAAATTACGAGACAGAGAAAAAGAGAATTATAACAAAGAAAATAAGAGAACGAAAAAGAGAGGAAGATAAATTGAGGAAGAGAGAGAGCAAATGAAGAAAGAGGAAGAGGAAACGGTTGACATTGTGAAATAAAAATTCAATGTAATTACCCATGATGTTGCTGCGCTTTAGATTCAGTGGCGGAGCATTGCCAAGCGAGGACCTTTTTTTTTTTTTTTTTTTTAAGTTTTATTTGGAGGACATAGTACAGGTAACAGCATAAAATTAAGAGAAGAAAAAAAAAAAAAAAAAAAAAAAAAAAAAAACAAACAAACAAACAAATGACAAAATAAATAAGTAAAATAACCAACGTATGGTCGTTAGCAACGCACCAGGACTACCTGGCCCTCATTCCAGAAAGCACTCTCACTCTCAAAAACCCTAAAAGACGAGTTGAGTTGCACACTTGTCTGCACGTTGACCTGAGTTCGATCCCCGGCAGTGTAGAAAAATGTCCACTCTGTAATTTGGTTGTCCAGGGTCCACTCATATCCTGTGAAAAATTACTTGGTAACGACCAGTGGTGACATTAGTAGAATCAAAAGAAAATTATTAAAAGGATCTAGAGAAGGCAAGGATTATCTTTGTTCTTCTGTGCTACCCACAAAAACAAGCACTTTGTTTGAACAAGCACTTTGTTCACCAAAAAAAAAATATGCTGTAAACTTCTTTTTTTTTTACTTTAAACAAATTTATTTTGGCACCCATTATATTCTGCACTGATTCTTTCCTAAATTGCAAATTACGTTGTACCTCTTAACTTCTTCGTGTTGAAACATGTTCCATTAATTTGAAACATCACTTTTTTCCTGCACGAGTCCTGATATTAAATACTAGTTGTTTTCCATTACTTTGCCACCGGACCAAGTTCTAGTCATGGCCGTTTGACTAGTCACGAAACTAGTCAAACTTGGGCACCATCGTGATCTTAATTATATCGAATAGCTTTTCCCACTTCCCGCAAACTTTTAGCAATTTTTATTTCATAAGATAGAACAGTATACCTACAATTCAATGCAATAATGTTCAAGAGTATACCTACAATACAATACAACAAAACATGTTAGTATATAAAATTGATTTCACAATAATAAATAGATGTATTGAATATTTGTAGGTATATTTTGTCTAAATACATGAAA